>JADRCH010000124.1:3171497-3225832 GCA_019843965.1 Rhynchomys soricoides
AGAGAGAGAGAGAGAGAGAGAGAGAGAGAGAGAGAGAGAGAGAGAGAAGAGTACTTTTATAATTGAGCCAGGCTAGTACCTGGCTATTACTAGGTAATTGTTGGTCAGAGCCTAGAGGAAATACTAATAGTAATGTGGATGCTCTTCAATTTGGGGCATAGATATTCAGAATTGAGATGTCATCTTGCTGGATATTTTTCTTTGAGTATGAAGTGTCCTTTCTCACCTCTTTTGATTAAATTTGGTTGCAAGTCATTTTATTAGGTATTCAAATGGCTATTCCAACTTGTTTCTTAGGTCCATTTGCTTGGAAAATGTTTTTCCAACCTTTTACTTTGAGGTAATTTCTATCTTTGATGCTGAGCTGTGTTTTCTGTATGCAGCAAAGTGAAGGATCCTATTTTTGTACCTGTTCTGTTAGCCTGTTTCTTTTTTTTTTTTTGGCAGAAATTGAGTCCCTTGATGTTGAGAGATAGTAATGAACAATGATTGTTAATTCCTGTTATTTTGATGTTGGTGGGGTTTGTGTGTGTGTGTGTGTGTGTGTGTGTGTGTGTGTGTGTGTTCCTTCTTTTGGTTTTGCTTTTGCGAAATTATTTATTTCCAGTAATTTCTTGTGTGTAGTTAACTTATGCAAGTTGGAGGTTTTCTTTTTTGGAAACTTTATTTACATTTCAAATGTTTCCCCCTTTCCAGATCTCCCCTTTGGAACCTCCCTATTTCCTCCCCCTCCCTCTGCCTCTATGGGGGTATTGCCCCACCCACCCACTCTTGGCTTCCCTCCTTGGCATTCTAGTTGGAGGTTTTTTTCCCCCCTTATTATTTTCTGTACGGCTGGGTTTGTGGATAGCTTTTGTTTAAATTTGGTTTTGTCACAAAATATCTTGTTCTCTCCAGCTATGGTAATTGAAAGTTTTGCCAGTTATAGTAGTCTGGGCTGGCATTTGTGGTCTCTTATAGACTGTAAGACATCTGCCCAGGCCTACCTGGTTTTTAAAGTCTCTGCTGAGAAGTCTGGTACAATTATTATAGGTCTGCCTTTATATGTTACTTGGCTTTTCTCCATTGTAACTTTTAATATTCTTACTTAATTTTTTACATTCATTGTGTTGATTATTATGTGGTGGGAGAATTTTCTCTTCTGGTCCAATCTATTTGGTGTTCTGTAAGCTTCTTGTTCGTTAATAGGCATCTCTTTCTTCAGGTTGGGAGATTTTATCTTATGATTTTGCTGAAAATATTTTCTCTGCCTTAGAGCTTGCAATCTTCTCCTTCTTCTAGTCCTATTATTCTTAGGTTTTGACTTTTCATAGTGCCCCAGATTTTCTGAATGTTTTATGTCAAGAATGTTTTAGATTTAACATTTTCTTTGACTGATGTATTGATTTCTTTAGTCTTATTTTCTATTCCTGAGATTATCTCTTCCATATCTAATACTCTATTGGAAATGTCTGTAACCATAGGTCCTGTTCTCTTACCTAGTATAGTGGTTTGAATGTACTTGGCCTAGCGAGTAGCTTATGAAGAGTTGTGGTCTTGTTGGAGTAGATGTGGCCTTGTTGGAGGAAGTGTGTTGCTATGGGAGTTGGGCTTTGAGACTCTCCTCCTAGCTTCTCATGAGACTGTCTTCTCCTGGATGCAGTTGATCAAGATGTAGAAATATGGTACAGGCCATAGCAATCAGGAGACAGAGCCATGCAGATCTCTGAGTCAATCTACAGAGCATGTTCTTGGATAGCCAAGTTTAGGCAGTGAAAGTGTTGGAAAACAGAAAGCTGGTAATAATGTAATTGAACAATGGGGTCATGTTCCAGCTCCAGCAAACATCAGAATTAGGTAGCTTCAGCCATATGGCTCTGGCTTTAGAGTCAAGAATAGAAAGGATCACTGGAACAATTGATGCTGGTTAGCTGGAGCTAAGAAAATGGTGGTGATTAAGAAGAGACCAGCATCATTGAGGTACAATCTGGGAAGTTTTTCTGAGAGCAAAAAGAAGATGTGTTCCAGAGATAGCCAAGATTATACCTCCTGCTTCAGTTGGACTTGGTAATATGTAAGAATCACTCAGGTGGTACTGGTTTTGAAAGCATGAAGGGGTCATGGAGATGAGCAGAGGTTTGGAACTGTGAGAGGCCATGGAAGGTTCAGTCTCAGTCACAGTTGATGGCCCAGGACTGAAGGGGTCATGCAAGGTTGAAGCTTGGCATCATAAAGCAAGCCTATGAAGGGCTATTGGTGAAGCTTTGTTGCAGTGAAAATCCCCAGATGTTAGAGATATCCATGAGATGTCCAGCAAGAACAGCAGCAGCAGTGGAGTGGAATCAACCAGACCCTGGAGTGCTATAGAAGGTAGAGCTGGAAAAGTGACACAAGCCCTTTGGAGGAGCCCAGATGATCATGTGTGGATACCAAACATTGGAACAAGAAGCTGTGAAGTTGAGGTTGCCTTGGAGAACCCAAGTTGTTTGATATATATTTAATGCAATTCAAGAATTAAATATTAAATTCCAGAGGAACAGGAAGTTTGGTATAAGTGTTTTGTAAAAATGTTGAAGGTGGACTCACAAAGTCTTACCAACCCGGCTACTTAAATGCAATCTGAACTAGGATGACATATTGGTTATGTAACTGATATGTAATGTGAGTGAGAGAACCCTTAGGATACCTCTGCCCTACACAAATAACTATAGGCAGCTAAGAAGTACTCAGAGTAGAAGAAATTGTCTTCCCTGGGGAAGAACATACCAATTGGTAATCCTACACCAATATTAACCTCTGAAAACATATCCATACAGGTAATAATACATGGGAAGTTTTGGAGGAAGAAATGGAAGGAGGGAAATGATTTCATTTTATTATAATCTCAATAAATAAATAAATTAGTTAAATTAAAACAGTGTCAGGTATGGGTTCTATTTCATGAAATGGATCTTGGGTCCATAGTGGTTGATTACTCTAATAACATTTATGTCACTCTTGCAGCAATAGCCATGTATTATTAGACCAGTTGTTATTAGAGATTGCAAGGTTTATAGCTCTGTTCGAATGAGGATTAGTCTTCTTTTCCAATAGCATGGCTATCACCTTACAGCCTTGTGAAAGGTAGCTAATGGGGATGAAGATTCCAGGTAAATACCAGCTTGCTTTCTTGTGTTCAGAGGTTCAAATACATGGTGGCCACAACAATAGGGTTCTCTTGTCCAGTTCTGGAGAGTAAACAGGAGTATTAGCAATAGACTGTGATGTTAGGGGTAGGGAGGTCTATGGGACCTGTTGGTCACAAAGCTCATAAAAGATGTAACTCATTTCTGGTGTGGGGATTTTTATTTGCCAGAATTATGTTGGGGTATTGTCTCCTTGTTGTAAGGTAACTAGACTAAACCTCTTTTAATATATGTATGTAGTTAAAGGGAGATTCTATAGTCATAAGTTTTCATATGGGCTTTTCAAAGACATTAATTAGTTATCCCTCCTTATATTCCCTTTGAGATACTGATTTTTTACCTATGAGATTGGAGAGTTTAACATCTCCGTGATATAGAAAATTGTCAAGGATATACTTGGTGGAAATGCTTTCTTAGATGTCTTGGAATGAACATAAATAGATTGGGACAACTGATTGGAGATAATTTTGACACTAGTCTGCCACTTAGGAATGTTTGGTTATATGTGACAATAAACTTGACTTGAAGTGACTTGAACAAATAAGACATTTTTCCCACACATCGAAAAATATGCAACCATTATTTTATTTCAGTAGGTCAGTGATAATCAGCATCTGCTTGTCTGTGACTCCCTTTGGCTGCGTCTCATGCATATCGCAGTAATGAGCCCCATTGTCTGTTTTGATTCAAGGCATTTTATCTCAATCAAAAACAGAGAAAATGAAAGGGTGAAGAGCTATGCAAGTTTGGAGAGCAAAAGGCTCTCTAGACATTTACCCTCCAAGTACTTTCATTTGTGTTTCAAAATACTAGACTAGTGTCTTAACAATGTGATGAGATGGAAAAAAGTATGGGAAAGCAAATATTTGATTTATGACTGCCTTAATGAAGGATGGCAAAAGAAAAGCAATTAAAATGCAGTGCTTTCGAGTATATGAATTTCTAAATGTCAGTCTTTGATCTCCCAATTCCATATTCACAGATGGCCCACTCAGATGAATTTCCAATGATATTTTACAGAGTAGTTGAGATGCCTTTTCTGGTGTTTTGAGGTTTCATAAAGCTTCAAACTTTGAAGGCTCAGAGTTAATCTAAGGTCTATCACTGCTTCCCTAACATATATACCCCTCAGCATAGCTTTAAACTGACTCTCTTGCTGTAGAAGAGGTTTTCCTCAAATCCAAGGATAGATACTAAAAAATACTTGCTTGGAATGATGCCATGGCAGTCTGATTATATGATTATATGTCATCACAGTAGGTGGGATGTTTACTGACCTAGGAGGTTCATGCATATTCTAGTTCTTGTAGAAATCAAAAGGGCATGAGTGATTCATAACAGGACTTTTAGGCTTGAGCATGACAGGGAAAGGTGTCATAGTGAAGACAACTGTTCTGTTTATGCTTAGGGATTTCTAGAACCAGGAATTGGGCTGACTATTGAGGAAGATTGCAGTTTATATTTTACTCCAAGCCTTAAGGGAGATCTTCACTGCTGAGATGGTACTGTGTAGTCATGTGCTTTTAGTGAACATCTTTATAATGTGGCCAGCCTTGTTGAAGTATATTATCATATTATTTATGCATTTGACATGTTTGGTATAGCAAGATTCTCACATAATATTAATAATTGTACAAATTACACAATGAAATTGTAATATTTAGAAATGCAAAGCAAAATAAAATGTTATTACCAATATTAGTTTTTAGAGTTTCTTGTTTTTTCCTTTTCAGTGTGGTTCCCAGAGAAGTTACAAATCACTCCATGTATTAGCATCTGTGGTTCACAGTGCTGCTTTGTACATTAGGTAAGCTAAAAGTTTATCTATCTATCTATCTATCTATCTATCTATCTATCTATCTATCTCTTCCTTGCTTTCTTACTCTATAACTCAAAAAGAGGTGATTCTATGAAAAGTTCCAACAATCTGCATTCAGAAACAGCCTGTTTACAAGAAGCATGCTTTGTCATATACTTTTTGGTCATCAATTAATACCCTGCTGAAGGAGGAGAATTTGATAGTTTTCCAGCTATGACTATGTCTGTGTGGGTACTTCTAATTTGGGAGCAGTGTTTTCGAAAGTACTACTGGCAAAGCTCTGAGGTATATTCTGAAAACATGCTTCTGTTAAGAGTATTATTGTTTAATACCCATTTCCAACTTTTGGGCTTATCTCTACCTTAGTTTGATTTTGTTTTCAATAGGGAAACACTTGTTTATTAGGACCTCTCAGATCCTACCAGCTGTCATTAAGAAGAAAAATCAGAGGAGACATTGGTTCTCTCAACAATCACTGTGTGACAGATACATGAATTTTCTGTCAATCAATTGATTCCCATAAAAGGTGACTCTGTCTACCCTACTTCCAGTTAGTGTCAATTGAAAGGATAGTTTTTTAAGGGAACAGGGTTCCAAATATAAGGGGCCATGCAGTGCACTGCTTTGTAGAATCTCTAGATCTAGAATATGGGAGCTAATAGAATGGTGAGTCCTGTCAGATAAGCCCAAGAGGGCATAACTCCCTCATGAGAATGTACAACTTATAGATACCTGCAGAGGTCTTCCAGACAATCCACACTGTGGTTCTGGCTCACCAATAACCCTGGGCAGTTGATGGTTGAATTCCAACAGTATAGAGCAATAAAGATGGCTTTTATCTTCTTCAGATCTTAATCCATAACATTTCAGAGAAAGAAAGATTTAAAGTAGGGAGTGAGAATATAATTCAAGAAGAGAGTAAGGCTTGATGGTTCAGACCATTATCTCAACACTTGGAGGAACCTGAGGTAGGAAGACCACAAGGTGATAATTCAACTAGGGCTAAATAATGAAATCTTGTCTCAAAACCCAATACTACTACTACTACTACTACTACTACTACTACTACTACTACTACTACTAAACAGTATTAGAAAACAAAAATAGAATAAGAGTAAAGAAAAAACAATTAACTCATTTCTAACATTTCTAAGTCATGCTTTTAAACCTTGAATTGATTGTAAAATTAAACATTTACTTAAACTCTGTGAGCTATTATAATACCTGGATGTAACTCATGACATTGAGTGAGCTGAGACAGCTTAAGGAGTTTGCCTGAGGTATCTTCAAGGAGTATGAATGGGAGAAAAATTAGAGAATTGATTATTAAATTTTAGCACTTACAGCAAATACTTGTCGGACTCGTTAAAAGTCAGGATTCTTGCTTCAATAAGTCTGGAGAAGTGACTCTAGGCTTGGAGTATTTGCATTTCTGAGTTTCCAGTTCATATTTAAATTGATGTTGGTGATCTAGGAACAGTTATTTGTAAACCATTGTTAAGGTCAATAAGACTATCTGTATCTCTAATACAATTTAGCAGACAAAATAATATGCATTAGAAATGCTAAGTGCAACTTCATGTGTAGAATGAATGATCCCCTGTAAACTAATATTTGGTTAATAATTGTTTAATATAATATAATTATATAATTGATTAATAGTAGTTAGTCTTCTTACAAAGAAGACTATAAGTTTATTCTACAAGTTTATTCTTCATTCAATAGTTCCATGGTTTTGAGTTGCATTTTCTTAATTCATATTTTGAAGTCTCACTCACCAGTCATGCAGCTGTTACAGTATTATAAAATAAACCTTTAATGGAAAGGGAGATGTGTAGGTTAAATATGACTGGGTCTTTATAAGAGAAGATTAGGTCATGGACATGTACACACAAAGCTGAAAAACCAGGGCAACCACAGCTGTCAGAAGAAACTAAATCTATCAACACCATGGCCTTGGATTTATATATGCAATACACTTCTATTATTTGTATATTTTATGCTGTTTTGTTGTGGCGACTGTAACAATTTGTTCAGTTTTTTGTTCACACACTTAGAAAGCACTTACCATACCATGCTTCAATGCATTTATGTTTCTTGTTAGCCACTAGTCTTTACTGTGACCTTGTTGTATTAGCTTTTATGATGATAAACCAATGCCACAACATTAATGGATTAAGATAGCAATAATATATTTTTTTTCCATTTTCTATAGATCAGAAGTCTGGTACTGCTCTCTATGAGCTCAAATGACATCTTGGTAAAATTTTGGAAACTCTAACAACTTCCAATAAGAATAAAGAATTTACTGCCTTATTCTGCCTGATATTGGCAGAAGTCAGTTCTATGTGTCGATGGAACCAAAGGCTCTCTTTCTTTTATGGTTGCCAATTTGCTACAAAGAGTTAGGATAAGACTCAAGCAAGCCAGCCACCTGTCCTTGATAAGTCAATTAAAAGAACTGAATCAATATTAAAACTCAGAAAAAAAATTTATTCATTGCAGCCACACTGGGAAGAGGTACAAGGGATCCTATTACTACACCACCTCTTTACCCAGGTCCATTTGAGTCCTAGCATGAGGGTCGTGTTTAAGTAGATGGTATACATGATTGAGGAGTCCTGGTCAAGGTATAAGCCTGTCCACCATCATAGCCTCAAGTCCTTTTATCTGCAAGGAAGGTAGTCTGATATATTGTTGGCATATCTTTTTCTTTGCTGGAGACAAGTTTTCCCTCTGGTTGGCTGTAGGCTTGTTCCTTTTATTTCTCTCAGCATGAGACACCTGGGAAAATTCTAGCCTGTTTGGTGAGGTGCTTTGTTTCAATAGTCCACTCGGTCAGAGTGAGGGACATAAGTATCAGTTAGAAAATATCCCTATTCTGTCCAGGCCTTCCACTCATAACTTCAGGGTGTCCTGTTCTGTTGGAGGTCTTCAGTATCTCAGAAGGAGTCAGAACAGTGTTTCCTCACATGGTGCTTCTCTCAACTTCAGTCATCTTGTTTCCCTCAAACTGAATCAAAATATTCGGTACATTTGAGGGTTGATTGGACTCTGTGGGATAGAACAGTGTAATTTTCTCACTCAGGTCTATAATGTTGGTTAATCTGCCATGTGAGAAAACATACATATGTAGGTTATGGAGATGAGGATATGGGACTCCTGTACTTAAGGATAGATTTTACTCTTTGTGCATTCTTAATATTCGACAGAGCTTGAAATACAGATTCTTAACTGTATTCAAACAAACTGAACATATGGAAGCTTGGAAAGCAGAATCAAAGAAGAGGAGGAGGAAAAAGGAAGAAAGAAGAAGGGGCCAGAGAAACTCTTCAACAGTTAAGGTCACATATGGCTTTTGAAGAGAACCTAGGTTTGGTTTCTACAGCAGTCCAATTTAATACCCTCTCCTTTTAGACCCTGAAGGCACCTGTATTTACATTCTCTCTCTCTCTCTCTCTCTCTCTCTCTCTCTCTCTCTCTCTCTCTCCCTCCCTCTCCCTCTCTCCTTCTCTCTCCATCTCTCTTCTCTAAAAAGTTAAAAAAGAGAAATCTTTAGAAAGAGTTTAAGAACAGAAGGAAAGAAAGATTAAGAAGAAAAGAGAGAGGAAGGAAGTAATATGTGTCCCAAGAAAGTCATATTGTCATATAGAGACCATATACTCAGTCGAGATTACAAAAAGTGGCTGACTGTGTTAGAAAACATATAATGAAATTTAAGAAGTGCTTCAGATAGGTTTGAGTCATAATTTTTATGAGTATAGCTTTTATCAATGCACTGATGACTAATCTAAAGAAATGATGTCAATTAGTTTCAGTCAGGTGTGTATTGTAATATGATTGGAAATGAAATAATTTAACCAATTTTCTTTGGGTAGATTATAGAACCTATGATCTTTCATAACTTTTAAAGTACTAAAATGAAATATTATTTAAAGCAATTTAATATTTTATGTGATTAAAAATGCCTGAAAGTTTTGAAGTGAGTCATAATACTATTTTACATATCTTTCAGGATAGTGGCACCAACTAGAAAGAATGTGCTGCTGAATGAAACTCTATCCTTTTTGGGAAAAAAAAATGGGTATTCTACAAATGTCATTTGATGGTCAAAATACTAAAGTTATTCCCAGGTGCAGTTATAATATCAACAAAAAAGAAAGAAACATTAAGGAGGTAAATAGAATTCCTTACATATTACCCCCAGAGCACACTGCTGAGAACATAACCTCTTTTAGCCATCTTGGTTGGGCTTTATGAAGATATTCTTGAATAAAATGCCAAGAACTTACTCAAGTAATTACTGAAGCAGGATGGATCATAGTACATCTGAGAAAAAAAATGATGTCCCTGATTAAAACATTGCAGGGTCTAGGGAAGCTAACAATTATAGTCATAGACTTGTTTTCCTCCTGGTTTTGCACCTTCTTTGACTGACTAAGTGCTCCGGGTTGTAGTAAGGGCACAGGTTTTCTGTCAATGGTTTCTATGGCTGATATTCTAAAAATCTCTAAAATAAGCCTTGAAGCTATGTATTTTGTTGATAAGATTTTTTATTCCCTTCTAAATTTGAGTAGAAAAATGTTAGGTTCTTCAGGTTACTATTCCAATTCCAAACACACTACATCATTGCACCTGAAGTGCTTTGCTTCTATGGTAACCCACAATTCTGAAGTGCGTAGATGGTGTTTATCATGCTCCACATCTCACTGTGGGTGCAAGAATGTGCTTTCTAAAGCCTCCTAACAATAGAGGCTATGGGGCTGGGCCAGGGATAATAAGAGGGCTGTAGGCAGATGGCTGTCTGGCTTGAGTTCCTTTAGATTCATCCCTCCTCCAAGTTGACTGTGTTTGACTTGCAGCATTTTTTTTTAATGCCTCAAAGATAGATCTCAATTATTTGTGATAATTGAGTTCAAAGCAAGAAAAAAAATTAAATCTACTGGTAATCAAAAACACTAATTTAATTACAAGTTTCAATTTCCCTTTCAGCAATATTTATTTAACAAATTGGCTGCAAAGAAATTAAATGATTCTCTCCCTCACTTGCTCTCTCTCTCTTTCTCTGACAAAAAAAATGCCAAAATATACTAGTAGAGATGTTCTGGTTTTCTGGATCATTTTTCAGATTGAATAATCAACTTCTGAAATTTCTCAATTGAGAACAAGTAAAATTATGTAAAATTTACGTACCAAAAATATGAATTGTAATGATATGTATAGTAAAGCCCTTATGTCTGGCTTTGATGGAAATGTTTCAGCAAAGCCTTTGCTATGTTTGGGTCAATCAATAGAAACTGAGAAATTGTTTTGAGACTCTATGAACCTTGAAGAAATGTTGTCTCTCTGGAGAATCTATACTTGATGCTATGTGAGAGCTTGTAGCTGCACCAACCTTGGTCCTCAGACACTTCTGGCAAACCTGGAGTTCTTACTTTTGATCATGGCTAGCCATGGTCAAAAGGGACTGAGATTTGTGTGGGTTGTCTGCTCTCACAGGCAGCAAGTACAAGATGACTTTGGAAGTTGGAACGTTTCCCAGACCCAGTTAACCTTGTATAATGTTTGGAATACAGTAACTAGAGTAAGCTAGTTGGGAGTCAGTCTTTTTCAAGAAGGCTGAACCCCTCTGCTTCTTCAGGAAACAAAGGTTTAGTTAGCATCTTGGTGAGCTTCTCTCTCTACTTCAGCACTTACAACAGACATCAATCTATATGTATCACAGAGTGATTTATTATAATTGTTTCTGATCAAAATCGTTATTCTTTGTATTCAGTTTAGGGTGGGTATATGGGAGTGGGTATATGTATCCAAAAGTGGCTGACATTGATTAGAACACTGGATGTTGATTAGAACACTGTATGACAGTGAATTATGACTCTTGATAACCTGGGTCTGATAACATTTCTCTGCTCTTAAATTTTTATCTGCAAGACTTATCCTTGACATTTTTCTATTATCAAATATAAAAGAGAAATGCAATTTTACTTTATGATGTTTTGGTGATTTCATGTATTGTGTTCTGCTTTTTGGTGTAATCCTGAAAATCTAGTTTCTTTGTGAGTTGAGGGACCAACATTGAGTTTATTTTTTCCAATTTTATATTTGGTGATAGTGATACTGTATTAGTCAGAGTCCTCTAGAGGAACAGAACTTATTAGAGGTACAGGATTTATTAGAGTGGATTACAGGCTAGTCCAACAATGACTGTATACCAAGAGAAGGTCGAAAAATCCAATAGTTGTTCAATTCACAAGATCAGATGTCTCAGTTGGTCTTCAGTATATGCTAGAAATCCAAAGAAGAGGACTTTAATGGTAGCAGAAGAATGAACTTACCAGTACTAATGAAAGTAAGCAGGGAAGTAGAGCTAGCTTCTCTCCGTCATGACCTTTATATAGGCTGCAAGCAGAAGGCATGGTCCAGATAAAGTTGGATCTTTCCATCTCAAAAGATCTGGATTAAAAGTAGGATCTTCCTACTTCAAATAACTTAAGAAAAATAATTCCTCACAGGTGTTCCCACCCACTTGGGTTTTAGTTAATTCCAGGTGTAGTCAAGTTGACAAACAAGGATAGGGATCACAAATACCAAATAAGCACACTGTCTGAGAAATTTTGCTTCTTGTTTGACTGTTTAAAAATATACTAAAAGTTTTATTACCATTTCTGCATGCATCATATTTATAATTACAAAATAAAAGTAAATGCATTAAGTTTAGAGGTCCTAAACAATCTGGATAACCTATTTATCAAGTATCTCTGCAGCTAATTGCTTCATTAGAATTTATTTGTTCTTGTGGAGCACGTTCTAACTTTTCTCTTGTGCCAATAGTGTCTGTGCTTTGGAGGGAGCTGTATGAAAGAGTGCTTGTGCTCCAGTGAGAGTTTCATGGTGAGGTTTATCCTCTCTACTTTGCTTCCTTGCAGCATTAACCTTCATTAGAAAAGAAGTCAAGTGATTTCCGGAGGTTTATTCTTTTAAAAAGATTGATTGTTGTATAAGAAAAGTAACATATGTAAACTCTGTGATTTGAAAATTACATGAATGGACTATAGAATATGAACATAAATAACTAACAAAGTCAACATTTATCTAGTTTTAAATAACATAGTCATAAAACCTAGATAAAACATTATGGAAATGTAGAGATATTAGGATTTACATAGTAGATGAAATTTTAATGATGGAATTCAATTATTAACTTCTAAGCTTCTCTCACTGCATACAACACAAGATACTTTTATATCAGCTAACAATTGAGTCAGATTTTGAAAATAAAGTAGGATTCAGAAGCATAATGATAAAAGAAAGATACTTGCCCTTCTGATCTATCATCTGTCTTTCCATCTATCCATCTATCTATCTATCTATCTATCTATCTATCTATCTATCCATCCTCCCTCCATCATTGACCATTACCCACCTATCTATGTATCTATGGACATAACTATCTTATCTATTATCAATCTATGTATTCAATATATTTATGTTTTCTATTTTGTCTTCTTTAACATTAAATAATCCTGTATCTTTAGTAGAGGTAGTATATTCCTGTCACCCAGTTCTTAATGTGAAATGTCTACTGCTATAAGAACTGAATATAGGCTTTGTGTAGTTGAAATATGCTGCTAGTTTTATTTTTCGCCACAGTGTGATGAACTGATATTTGTCAAGTATATGCTAACTGAAAACATTACTTCTCTCAGAAAATGAAATTCTAAAGAAACAATTTATAAAGAAACTTCTGGAAAATACAGTCATAAATTGTTTTGCTACAAATATTTGTCAAGAAAATATGCTTTAGTAAATTTGCTTCTATGACATTTTCTCAGAATAAAACACAGACCTTCGAAATAAGGGGATAGTGATATAAACCATGAGCATCTTCTTTCGGCTCTCTAGCACTGACATTCAAAATGTAAAGGAAGCAAGACATTTATTTACTGTGGTATTTGCTTTAGCAGCCTCAAGAGTGGGGTAGCACAGAGTTCTCCCCTTTTCTGTGTACCACTCAATATGTTTCTCTTTCTTGAGGCACTTACCAAACTGTAAGGATGCATAATGCATGTAGGAGGTGTTTCTTCTCCCTTCCTTCAGGACAATAATTTTCATCAATTATTAAAATCTGATAATAAATGCTGATTATCTGAAAGTGGACTAATAAATTAGGAACTTGGTAGATGCTAGGCAGTTTCTCTGTTGAGGGAGATTAGAATAAATTAAAGAGGAAGTTAAAGCATTTTAAAAGGCCCTTGAGGCTTATCTGTAATTGCAATAAACCTTTGATGCCTGAGATGGGGATGCCACGAGAACAGACTAGAATATATGAGCAGTAATGCAAAATGAGCTGGTGGTAAATGGCAAGTTGAGTTTTGAGCTACTGCAAAGGTGTTAACAAGTCTAGTGTATTAATTACTTTTCTTATTGTTATGACTAAATGTCTAAGAAGACAAATCTAAGGAGGGGAAGATTTATCTTGGCTCATACTGAGTGGATGTAGCTAATCCCTCAGCTGGTCTCCTCTAGTTTCCATCAATATTGAGTGTAGGACCTTGGCCCTTGGGATTGCGACATTCAAATTCAGGGAATGTATTCCCTCTTCAGTTAAATATTTATAGACTTTCCTTCAAAAACATCTTAAGGGGTATATTTTAAATGATTTTAAATCTAGGCAAGGTGACAATGAGCATTAACCATTGTAATCAGAAAGGATGAAGTGATCTACAGCGTGAACTAGGAATGTGGTCAAGCTTGTCCTTTTGTAAGATCACAAGAATTAAGTCGAATGTCCTGTGGTTGTAGCAGCTTAGAGAAAAATGACTTAGTGTGGAGGATGTTTACAGACAAACAGATGGGAGACTGAGAGAACTATAGGGTATATAGAACTATATAGTCTATATAAGAGCAATGCAGGAGGAATGACCAAGGCTTTAGAACTCATGGAATGTGGCCCACCCATTTAGGACAGTAATGATGGGTATGTCTCAGATAGACATGGCCCAAGGGTCACATGTCCTAAGGACTTCATGCTGTTATGGGTTCTGCTCTGCCTGTTGCCTTCACATCCCTCTTAATCTAAGAATTGAATTAAAACTCTAAAGGGGCTTCCAGCCCCCCACACTGGGCAGTATCTCTTACACTCACAAAAATAGTGCTTAATCTCTTTCAGGCATTACTGCTGGGGCAGATTAACGAATCAATAAGCACCCTAAGAAAGAATTTAGGAATGTAGATTGTCAGCAAGGACCACTACCCTTAGAAAGCATTAAAAAAAAAATGTTAGTGATGCTTTTGCAATCTTAGGGAATCATTTGAAGTTCAGAAAGGCACACCCTTAATAGTTATATGTGGAACGTTTTAAGGGAAGGGAACAAGAACAATGGCAGCACTGGCTGACATGACTTTCACTGAGGCTGGGCTGGCGGTTGATGATTGATTTCTTATACCCATTTTTACCCTCAGCTTCCTGATATGATTTAATAAAAATTGTTGATGAGTAGGTATCCATTCCAAAGATTTAAAGCAGGGATGATTGATTGCTTTTTATATAGAAGTTTAGATTTCTGATTCTTTTAAGACTCATATAAGATTGCATTTAAAGATAAATAATAAAATAATTAATCCTTTATTTGTAACCACAAATTGTTACCTGCCAGCAAGAGAAACTGGCTGAGAAAATTTCCTTCCTTGCTCACAATCTTTAACCAGTTGCTTAGTTGAAAATGTACATAGGGTATCTAACACCCTCAGGCCCAAGGGCCTCTGCTCCCCCTGATGGCTAACAAGATCCTCCTCTGCCCATATGCGACCAGCACTTGGGGGAATACCCCCATAGTGGCAGGGGGAGGGGGGAGGGAATGGGGAGGTTCCAAAGGGGAGATCTAGAAAGGAGGAAACATTTGAAATGTAAATAAAGTATGAAAAAAAAGAACCCTTATTAAAGTAGATTTTGAAAAAAAAAATTAAGCTCCAGAGTAGATACCTGATTGCCCCTTTAAAAAAAAAAAAAAAAAAAAAAGAAAAAGAAAAAGAAAAAAGAAAGAAAGAAAATGTACATAGGCTCCTAGGAACAATTTGTTTTCTTTACCTGTATTTCTTAATGTTATTTCTTGTAAAGGTTTTGGGGAAGATGCTGCTTTTTCATAGTCATTCATGAGAAGAAAAAGAGAATGTAATCATATTGTAATTATATACTACGTGAAATGTTTGCTGGAATATATAAGCTATGGAATTAAAAATAAAGTATTTGTTGGAGCGTGCTCCATCCACCAGCCATGTGTATATATGTATAGATGGGTGTGTGTGAAATACTTGGAACCTGCTTTGTTTTTGCCATTTTATGTGTGTGTGTGTTTGAATTTTCTCTCTTTCTTTTTTTCTTTCTGGCCCCTAAGAGTTTGTCTCTTTTGAGACAGGATTTCTCTGTCTAGTCCTGGCTGTCCTAGAACTCATTTTGTAGAATAATTTTAAGTGATCAGTAAAGAGACTTACTTCCAATATAAGATTACTTAGAAAACTTAGAACATTTCCAGTCAACTTGATAGCATGTTTTGTTTGGAACTTTTTATTAAGAATTTATACAAATTATTATCACAAATAATTAATTTTATAATAATGCATTTAAATATAGTAGGCTATATTTCTGCTGATCTTTCTTCTCTAACTAGTTGCTTTCGACTTCTAAAGTTTTCTTTAAATAAATCCATGTGTTAGAAACCAGAATTCCCAAGGCAGATACACCAAACAAATATATTCATTTATTTAATCATCAATAATTTGTTAAATGCCTCTTACCTCTCTGTGCTGGTTAGTTTCATGTCAACTAGACACCAGCTAGAGCCATTTTGGAAGAAGGAACCTCAACTGAGAAAATGCCTCCACAACGGGCAAGCTTGTAGAGGCATTTTGGTTTCTCTTTTTCTTTTGTACAATGTATTATGTTTTTCACTCCTCCAAATCATCCTAGATACTTCCCATCTCCCCACATAGCAGACACCATGCCCTTTATTTCTCTTTCCCTTTGCTTTTCTCTTTAGAAAACAAACAAACAAATGAACAAATCATTGGCAAACCAACCAACCAACCAACCAAACCTTGATTCAAAGAAAAGAAAAAGAAAGAAAGAAAACAAAAGAAAGACACACACAGTAACCCACTGTCTTAGTCAAGGTTTCCATTCCTGCACAAAACATCATGACCAAGAAGCAAGTTGTAGAGAAAAGGGTTTATTCAGCTTGCACTTCCACACTGCTGTTCAACACCAAAGGAAGTCAGGACTGGAACTCAAGCAGGTCAGGAAGCAGGAGCTGATGGAGAGGCCATGGAGGGATGTTCCTTACTGGCTTGCTTCTCCTAGCTTACTCAGCTTGCTCTCTTATAGAGCCCAAGACTACCAGCCCAAGGATGGCACCACCCACAAGGGGTCCTCCCGCCTTGATCACTAATTGAGAAAATGTCTTACCACTGGATCTCATGGAGGCATTTTCTCAACTGGAGCTCCTTTCTCTTCGATAACTCCTGCTTGTGTCAATTGACACAAAACCAGCCAGTACACCCACAAACAAATCAAAAAGAAATTCATAAAGCCACAAAATTTGAAATAATGATAAACAAAAGGCCAGTAAGAGGGGGGAAAAAAAGCCCAAACAAAGCAATATGATTGATGTGTGATAGTCCAACTCATTGTTGGCAGTGCCACTTCCTGGCCTGACAGTCCTGGGTGCTCTAAGAAAGCAGGCTGAACCAGCTTTATGGATCCAGCAAGTAAACAGCATTTCTCCATGGTCTCTACATCAGCTCTTACCTTCAGGTCTTTGCCTTTCCTTGACCTGACCTCCCTCAGTGATGGTGTGTGACTTAAGAGATGTAAGATGTAATAAACTCTCCTCTTCCCCCCAAGTTGCTTTTGGTCAATAGTATTTTATCACAGAAATAGAAGCCCTAAGGCACTATCAGACATTATATAAACCTGTGTCTGTCCTGAATCATTTACAGAGGGAGACAGAAACGTAGGAAGAGTAAAATCTGAGGGCTGTGTTGAGCATGGAAAAGGCAACTGACCATTCCTGGAGGAGACACTGAACCAAAAAGTTTGAGTTCACAAGTTAAAGATGGTGGGGAAGGACCTTCCAATATCCAGGGGTATTAGTATATAACTGACATTATGGAGTCATGAAGAAGTCTGACATTGTTTGAGGAAATGGGAAAAATGGTAAGAGTATAGCATTCATGAAAAATGAGGCTTTACTTAGTGTCAGATGAAGTCCTTGAGTTTTGCTAAGAAAGTTTGGATTTCGTCCAACCAACTGATATTCTGAACTGTCTAACTGGATCTGAATCATGCTCTTATGTATAAACTCTGGCAAAAATCATAAGATGGATTCTTGAGAAGATGAGGCCTAGGCAGTAGAAAACTGTCAATTAAGATAATCCAACATGCAATAAGGACATATGCTTCATCATGTTCATAACAGCCATATTTATAATAGCCAGAAGCTAAAAACAACTCAGATGTCCCTCAACAAAGGAATGGATACAGAAAATGGGGTACATTTACACAATGGAATACTACTCAGCTGTTAAAAACAATGAGTTCTTGAAATTCATAGGCAAATGGATGGAACTTGAAAATATCAACCTCAGTGAGGTAACTCAGTCACAAAAGAACAAACATGGCATGTACTCATTGATAAGCAGATATTAGCCAAAAGTTCTGAACACCCATGATTCAATTTACAGCAACTGTTGAACTGAGCATGGGGTCCCAGGTGGAGGAGTTGGAGAAGGGACTGAAGGAGCTGAGGGAGTTTGCAACCCCACGGAGGGAGCAGCAGTGTCAACTGGTCAGGCCCCCTGGTGCTCCCAGAGACTGGATCACCAACCAAGGAATACATATGGAGGGACCCATGGAGCTGGCCACGTATGTGGCAGAGTAGGACTTTGTTGATCATCAGTGGGAGGAGAGGCCCTTGGGTTTGAGAGTGTTAGATGCCCCAGTATAGGGCAATGCCAGGGAGGAAAGACGGGAGTGGGTGGGTGGGTGGGGGAATACCCCCATAGAGGCAGGGGGAGGGGAGATGGGATAGAGGGTTTCCAAAGGGGAGACCTGGAAAAGGGAAAACATTTGAAATGTAAATAAAGTATCAAATAATAATAATAACAAAAAAAACCCTGACAATTACCGGCTTTTTGAGAAATAATAATGTCCTTGAATATAAGGGCAAAAGTCCCTTTAAAAGAGAGAAGACTGCTTCAAAGGAATTCATACGTATAGTTGGTGCATTTGTTTTCTGTGGAGAGGGTATCTGGCTGAGTATGGGAGATATTCAATATGGGAGGCAGAAGGTATTGAGAATGGAAATATTCTATTTTTAAAATATCTACATTGAGAAATGAAAGAGAATATAAATGAAAGAATAAGAGTAGAAAAGTGTTCAAGGTGCAAAGGAAAGAACACTGTAGATTGTTTTAAGTCATTAACTGTAGAGAAAAGTGTTTGTATTCAACTGACTCAAACAGGGACTGTGACTGGTGGAGTATTGCTTGGTAAGCCAGGCTTAATTATAAGACAGAATCACACTGAGAGATAATGTTAAATGACTATGCCTTGGCATCCGTGACAGGCAGCTTCCTTATGCAGTGGTATGAGCAATGGTAGAGTTTCTTGTTTCTATATTTTCCTCTGATGTTTCCCCATGCATGGCAAGTTTTCCATATGCTAGTCTCGGTAGACTCTTGTTGCCATATGGCAGCATGTAACACAAGACAAAGAAATCAGGGAGAAGATGCCTCTCGCTGTGGAAAGGGACTGCTCTTGGGAAATCAGATTTCTAGTATGCTGGAATTCCATGCTGAGTTTCAGAGCTATTCATACAAGATAGAATGTCTGGGTTAAGAAATTTCCCAGTAGGATTCATTAAGGTATTCATGCTGAAGCCCTGGTTTCTTATTTTTCTTATAAAATAACTGAACACATTTAACACAGAAACAAAACAAAATTGCTCACCTTGGTGTTCACAGAGGACTGTTATAATTTTTACCCAGGGAAGGGACAGGGCAGGAAAAAGAAGGGCAACTGACTGCTTTTGCTAGCCTCTCTATTAGATATCTGTACACTTCCAGCTCTACTCAATAAGCATCATTATGACTACGTAGGCACAGGACTTAGAACAGTGTGCTAGGACAGAGTATTGTCCATATGGTGCCAGACAGCAAGTTTTGACTAGAACCCAGGTTTACTGGTGGTGTCTTCTCCTGTGGATAGCTTCACATTTCTAAGCTTCAGGACTGTCATTTCTAAATGGACATCATTTTCAGAACTATTAGGAACATTAGAAATACATACAAAGGCCTGGTGGTGCTGCCCATTACAGATGATAGAAACCATTCTTTTGTGGCTTTCAACTCTATCTGGAAACAAAATCTGACAAAGAACTAATCTGATTCAATCAAACTAGGGTCCTTTTATTCAAACTTTAGTTTGGGCCATACCACCATTTGTGACCCAGAAGAATGGGAGGTGGCCCTGAGTCCAGTTTGAGGCAAGCATTTATAGAGTCAAGAAGGGGGGTATCTAACCTGCTCTACTTCTGATTGGGGTGCTATTATGGCCTTTAACATAATTAGCTTGTGTTGGGAGCCAAACAATAAGCTTAACTTCTGCTTTTCTCTTGATTGGTGGTTGTTAGGAAGTGAAGTGTCAGGGGCAGGCTCATAACCTGGAGGTGCAGATTTATTGGGGAATAACCTGGAAACTGGTGCTAGACATACAGATTTTGTTGGGGGTAGCCTGGAAACTGGTGCTAGACACAGGTCTTGTTGGTGTATAGTCTGGAAACTGGTGCTAGATACTGGCCTGTTAGCTAACTTAAGTTCAACCTTAGGTCAGGTTCTCTAAGATGGAGTCTGAATCTAAGATTTGGTCTCTTATGTTATGCAATAGATTCTAGTAGCTACTTCTTTTTTTGAATAATAATATTTACATTTTTAGAGGGCATGGCTTTCAAAATAAAGGCTAACCAAATATTGCTATGAAGGGCCAGTTTGATAGACTTTTGCCTAGGCGTATAGACAGATTTTAAATAATATACTTACTTAGAATAATATGTAATTAACTTTGATTTGGTATTGCCAAAACAAATCATTGTGAAGTTGAAGTGATGAATAGATTCTCACCTAGGATGAAAAATCTTATTCAAGAAAACACAAACCTCATCCATCCGGCAACTCAGAGCTGTGATAGAACTAAATAATGATGGCAAGGACCAATTTTGCTTTCTTAGTGAGCCATGATTCTAATTTTAAAGCCAGTGTCACACACTTTTAATACCAGCACTCAAGAGGCAGAGGCAGGCAGAGATCTATATGTCCAAAGCCAGCCTAGTCTACATTATGAGTTCTAGGACAGCCATAGCTACATAGTGAGACCCTGTCTCAACAAAACAAACAAGCACACAAATTAAAACAAAAGTACCTATAGTTACAAGGTAATGTTTTCATTGTGTTGTAGCTTATAAAATATTGTATAAGTGTATTTTCTATGGGAAAATAAAATGGTTTTAGGGTACAAAGTAAGAAGAAAAAATTTCATTTAATGAATACATGTCATTTCTCACAACAGTTTTAGTTTCACAAAAGATCCTGATTCTCACTATGATACCAATCATTCTCTCCACCTCTACCAGTGCCCCATATCATTAGCATCTCACATTAAAGTGGTACTTTTGCTATAATTAATGAATTAAGACTTACCAGCAGCCATCTAAGAGAGACTAAACATTAGCAGGTCATCTTCCTGAGATGGTTCACCATGAACTGTAAAGCTACGGTGGATGAGCCCTTCTAAGAAAAGCTTATGGAGACTGGAGGCCCCAGGGAGTAGGGAGGTCTGATGGGGTGGGAGTGGGAGGGGTGAGGACATCTTCATGGAGACAGGGAGGGGGACGTATGGGATGTGGAATAGTCAGAGGGTGGACTGGGAGGGGGATAAAATCTGGGGTGTAAAAAAAGATTAAGTAAAATTTAAAAAAGAATTCTGATATTACTATGCTTTTCCTGTTATTATTAAATATATGTAACAACTACTAGGTATTAACACAATCTTTTGGGCAGATTTCTGCAAATCAATGAAGATATACTGTTTTGTAGTGATGGTATATAGACAAATAGATTATTTCTTGTGTATTTTATTATTTCTTGTGTATATTTGCTTGTGTAAAAGTTTTTCCATCTGTGGGTGACTCTCTTCTCCTGGTTAAATAAAAGCTTATTGCTCCAACTCTTCCCCCCCACCCCCTACCCCACCCCCTGCCTAACAATCTACAGGCTTCTTGGCAAGAGAGAAAAAAGCCCTAGTAATGAATCCTTTACTTAATCTCCCTGTTGTTAGGCTTCAGGCGTTAGTAGCCCAAGCCAGCAGGTTTGTAACCTCAGAATAAGCAAGGAAGTTTTTAGGATTTTCTAGATGCTATCAGCAGGCATCCAGTACAGTTAGAGGACTGGAAGGCTAGAGACCATAGTCTGGGTCCCAGATGGAGGAGTTGGATAGGGAACTGAAGGAGCTGAGGGAGTTTGCAGCCCCATGGAGGGAGCAACAGTGGCAACTGACCTGACCCCACGGTGCTCCAGGAGACTGGACCACCAACCAAAGAATACACATGGAGGGACCCATGGTTCTGGCCACATATGTGGCAGAGGAGGGCCTTGTTGGCCATCAGTGGGAGGAGAGGCCCTTGGGCCTGAGTGTGCTAGATGCCCCACTATAGGGGAATGCCAGGGAGGGAAGATGGGAGTGGGTGGGTGGGTGGGTGGGGGAATACCCTCATAGAGGCAGGGGGAGGGGGATGGGATAAGGGATTTCCAAAGGGGAGATCTGGAAAGGGGAAAACATCTGAAATGTAAATCCAGTATCAAAAATAAAAACAAAACAAAACAACAACAACAAAAACTATGTTCAAAGATGATTAGTCTTTAAAGCTACCTCTATATTCAACACTGTGTCCCACTTCAAGCCATTCAAGACTTTTAACTAAAGTATGTAGATAATAGCAGAGTTTACGCCTTCTGTCATATATTCTGTGAGTTTTGCTGTACATATGACATATATTCACAAGTAGAGTAGCACACAAATTAGTTTGAGTTCCCTAAATATTCCCTGTGCTCCTTTTGTTCACATTCTTCTTCTAGAGCTCAAGTAGAAAATTACTTTTTATCATATTTCATTGTGGTTTATTTTAAGTGTTTAAAACACAACTCCATTGAAATAGCAATTAAACTTTCCAGTTCCTAGGGAATCTAAAAATTATGGGACAGAAATGTCATAAACTGATATAGAATTATTTCATTGATTAATATTGACATTGGAAAAGGTAAAGACTGAAATGCATGACATTAGGCAGAATTCATGAAGGCCATCTTTCAGACTTTGAGATCATAGATGAGGAATCAGAATCAATGACAAAATATTAATTTTAAATAAAGGTAGATGCTAGAAAGTTCAAAACATGGTCTTTGGAGTGCAAAATCATGATGCTTTCATTCAAGGATAAAGATGTTGACCCGTGTATTTAAGTAGCCACATCCCATTTGATAGAAACACAATCCCCACTCTCAAGAAAGACTTAACTTAGCCATCAGCCCTCATATAAGTGCATCTGAGAGTTTTACTGTTGTGATAGAGGGCCACAAAGGATGGATAGTTAGAACAGATTTCTGACAGATATGATGAGGCACTGGACTTCATTGACGGTTACAAAAACCAAGTGAACCAGGCCAGCTGTGCTCTCTAACATTATAAATGGAAGATATTAAATAACTTTCAACCATCAGGATATTTTTCTTACTGAATTTTACTTGAGAAAATGAATAACAGTTCTCAATTTTATATTATTCATAATTATATTTCATTATTTAGAGAGGATCAGGTCTCAGTCAAATTGACTCTTCACCTTTTAGCTTCAGAATAATTTTCTAATAATTTTTTAATAATAATTTTTATCTAGTATAAATTAATATTTGATATTTTTTCTAAATTTATGGAGAAAAGAATTAAGCTGATCTTTTTAAAAAATCACAACTAACAAAGACAAATATAATTCAGTACCCCAAATTCAATTTATCCATTTTATATTCAAAGAATAGTAGAAACATCAGCTTGTGTGCCGACTTTTTGTGTGTTTTGTTACTTCTTCCACCATAGTTGGCTCCGTGGAATGTATAAATCAGAGGAGCAGCAGAAAGAATGCATGCTGGAGTTATTCCATCAGGCGTATGGTTCTGTTGACCATAGAACAGGTTGTTCTGTAAGTCATGTATCCCAGTGTTATGTACCTGACCTTTTGCCAACATCTATTTATTTTATTTCTCAGCATTGCTCAAATCCAGCCTTTCCTCTTTTCCACTCTGCGTGTCTACAGGAGTCTTTTTTGTCTAGCCTTAGTCATTTCTTGCAGAGTTTCTAACTGTTGAATGACCTTTAAAATGCAGATTTTATCATGTATCCTGTCATCTTAAAATCCTCTAATGACTTCTCGTTGTTCTTAGAGGCAAGTGAAGAAATCCCGTTCTTGCTTCTGTCTGCCAGGCCCTTGTCCACCTGGCTCACTTGTCCACCACACTTTCTGGTAGCTAATGATGCTACCACACAAACTCACTCTCACCTCTATGGTAATTTCTTTCTTTCTTTGTTTCTTTGTTTCTTTGTTTCTTTCTTTCTTTGTTTCTTTGTTTCTTTCTTTCTTTCTTTCTTTCTTTCTTTCTTTCTTTCTTTCTTTCTTTTTTTAAAAAAACCAAAAACCTTTGTTCACTCATTTGAATAGTTCTAAATATCAAAATGTAACCTTTGGGGAAGTGTAAGAAAAAAAAAAAAGAAGAAGAAGAGTCAGAAAGCATACAAAATGTCTGAGATTTTCCTAGAGAAAATTCATTGCTGACAGCCAAACACCACACCACAGACAGGCCATATTTTCTTCAGTGCAAATATTCTTCCAAGTTCACTCCTAACCAGCCTTGTTGCCCAAGAGAGTAGATAATGCTGCATGAGCTGTTACCTTCACAAAAGGACTTCCCTGGTTCCTTTCACTGTGGGATAGTTGCTATTAAAGCAGTGCTTTTTGTATATTTATATTTATGTGTGTGGCTGTGTATATTTGGTTGCATATATTTGTATATGTGCATGTGTAAGACAGAGAACAGACTTGCATGTTTTTCTTAGTATTATACACCTTTTTTTCTTTGAGGCATAGTCTCTCACAGGCCTAACTGGCCAAGAAGCACCCAGGGATTTGCTAAATTTTATCCTATAGTTTTGCTTTATGATTCATTATTTTTTAGCCTTACTTACAAGAAGAGGTTTTTGTTGTTGTTGTTTTGTTATTTTGTATGGAGAATACTTTGTTATTTTGTATGGGGATTGAATCTTAATAAATTATTTAACCAAGGTATTCCAATGCACAGAAGAAAAGAGACAGGTTTTTACTAATGTAATTTGATAGATTTAAATCCAGTATATTGGCTACTGAATTAACAGTTTTATAAGTACTCATGGGAAAGTAAGTTCAGTTTGTTTTTCTTTCCTGCCTTCTCCTCTTTCATGTGTGTGTTGGGATTATGAATCTGGTGCTGTGTGCATGCCACTTACGCAATGGAACTTTACTCAGCTGTAAAGAAGAATGAAATCATGAAATTTGCAGGTTAATGGACACAACAAAACAGAAAATTATACTGGGTGAGGTATAATCAGACTCAAAACAGCATTATATGTTCTGTCTAGTATATGGATTCTCTCCTTAAATATTTTGTGTATATAACATGGAGTTTATGTAGAACTCAGGAAACCAGAAAGGGGATAACAAAAATATAAAGTAGATATATTTGGAGCAGAAAGACTTAAGCAAAAAAAAAAGGAGAGGCGAGATGCGAGAAAAGAAGGGGTTGGGAAGATGGTTAACCAAAATGAAGCATGCATGAAAATTCCACATAGAAACCGAATATCTTGCAACCCAATTTAAAAAATCCATTTAGAGTTAAGAGGGGACAGTTGAGCACATATGAAATGAATGAAGAGATGGAGAAAAATATGGTGGCTTAAAGGTTTAAGCAAAGATAGAAATGGGGGAATGGGAGAGAGGAGGCTGTAGAGTGAGAAAACCAAAACTTAAGAAGCATAAATAAGCCACTATTGTGTAAGATACTTACATAACTACCTACAAAACCTTTGAACATAAGGGCTTTCCAAGCATTGACCATGTTACTTCAAGGAGACTTGGATCATTAAATACAAATACCAGTGTCAGACATAGGATAACCCCATATGAGATGCTAGCAAGGCTCCCCAAACAACACAGGGTATAGCTATTGTTCTTGGTAATTGGGTGGTAAAACCCTATTGCTGAAGACACCACATAGTTTGGTGCCAGAACAAAAAGAAATCAATCTTGTACTGAATGGGAAATTTCCTTCCTGCTTGTTCACTGTTTTAGCACCAGAAGATGGTATGTAGGATACTGGGATAGAGAAGATATTAATGGTCTTATCAAGCATTGGACTCTGCAAAGGTGGCATGATTGTTAGGGGTAGGTAACAGAGCACTCTGCGATACTGGCCATTTTCTGATTATATTCTCATAGGAGAAATCTTAGGCCTAGATCTATGAATACAGTCAAAAGCCCATTAAGGATGAATTTTCTATTATCTTGTTCAATGGTCATCTTGACAAACTGCCATCTAAATATTTATATGTGTGAACAGAACTGGGGGGAGGTGAGACCACCGAAGTCATGTGACAAATCCCAGCAAATCCAACTCCAGATAGCAGTATCAGGATACAGATCTGAGTTTATTCTCAGCCCATAAATTTATATACAGTGTTTGATCCAATCCCAAGCCCCTAAATCCTTGGCCAGTTTTATCTTGCCACACTGTCACCGTGCTTCAATGAAAGCCCTACCTAATGAGCTAAATCGGAAGGAGTGGAGGGAAGTATCATCACTGGTGAGAACTTCGGTGAGGTTGTGGGACGTGGCCACTGCCCTGGTTATCCAGTGTGCCGGGAGCCATCTTAGATCTGATGGAGTGTGTGGCAGATCAGGATTCTCCGAGGAGTGGCAGGAGCCTGTGGCGCCTCACTCTCCATTCCACTTTTTCCTTCACAAGGTTGACTTCCATATCCCACACATTAATATTTATGCCCACCGATCTGTGCTATTCTGAGCTTTAAGAAACTTCTTTGTGCAGGGCACAAAGGTTATCGCAGAAACCCCAAATTGGTCATAGTACTCAGCCCCTTAAGGTGATATCTCTATCAACTCCTCCTCCCAAGGCTGGAAGACATTGAGGAAGGAGGGAAAGAAAGAAGAGAAATAAGATGGAGAGAAGAACTATGAAATGGTATCTTCTGGATGGAACATAGCTGTCAAACTACGTGGCAGTGGCTACAGAAAACCTGTAAAACACAATGCCTGTCAAAATTACAGCATGGATAGGAGAGGTGTGCCCTAGACTCAATCGCCACCTAAGGCAGTTGCTGGCTGCTGAGGAAAAAGAACCATTGTTTTTTGTTTGTTTTTGTTTTTCTTAAGCGTGTGACCGACCATTGGTAGGGTGCTGATGACTAGTGGTATGTCCCTGTGTCCGTTTGCTCTGAGCATATATGCAATGCCACGTGGATTCAGTAGGGAATTAGAAAAGAAAACGAAGAGGATAGGATATGATGTTGGGAGGCAGGTGTGGTTTTTCTGAGAAACCATAACACACACATTTACTCACCCCAGAAAGGGAATCCACCATAGACCAAGTAATGGTGGGACCACAGCCCAGTTCGGGGAAGCAATGAGTTTTAACCGGGTTTACAAGGGTCAGGAAAGAATCAAGAGCAGCTGGACTCCTCTGCACAGTTTGCAGGCATCTGCAGTTCAAGAAATGTCTCTTCTTTGCAGCCTGGCTGATCAGTCTCCTCCTCCAGCTTCTGTTTACTCTTCTTATAGGGCAGGGCAGGAGCCTCGGGAATCTTCAAGTTTGTTCTTCCTGAGGAGTGACCTTTTCTTTACCTCCTGAGGCTCAGGAGCCTCTCTTTCCTCCTAGAGGGAATGTTTCAATTTGGAGAAACTGCCTTACAAGGGGAAGGGACATTGGGGAGAGCTAGGAACGAAGGAGGGGGAGAGTGAATGTGATCTAATTGCACTGACTGTGCATATGGAATTGTTAAAGAGTAATAAAAATTATTTTAAAACATTCAGGTATAGAGGTGAGACAGGGAGGGAAAATATCACAAATAGAAGCCTTGGCATTTGATGACACCTGGAAAGGGGATAACGTTTGAAAAGTAAATAAAGAAAATATCCAATATAAGAAAAAAAGAAGACGACAAGAAACAAAACAAAACAAAACAAAACACGGGACATTGTGAAAATTTCAAGAATTTATTAGTGTATAAAATGTTAAGTTCACAGTAAAGTCTAAATTAGTAGTAGTGTTCACCTGATGGAGACAATTATATTTTAATTAAACAAGGTGATTAAAGAAAAAAAAAAAAAAAGGCCTGTTTTCTCCATGAATAGGAATCTGGTGTGCATTAGCTTCTCTCTCTTTCTCTCCCCCTCCCCTCCCCCTCTCCCTCTATGCGTGATGTGCATTCAGAAGAGAACTCCTGGTAGTCAGTTTTCTCTTTACACCATGTGGCATCTGCAGATTGAACTCAGTTGTCATGCTTGGCTCCATGTGCCCTAACCTACTGAGCCATCTTCTTTCTTTACCATTTCCTAATCCAATTTGCTCATGGCTCACCACCAATTGTTTAGAAGAATAACCAAAATGTACCCAATATGTGAGTTAGCGTCCTGTAGAGGATCATTAAATGATCATGATTTTAGCAGAAGAGATGCTAAGTGGTTAACTGTCCTCCCCATGTTCCTCACAGATTGATGCTGTCTCCTGTTTGCATGGGCATGACTCTGGGCCTTTTTAACAAGGCAAGGACAGCATTTCTTAAAGCTTCTTGATTCACCCATGCCAGTCTGCCTAAGATCTCCTTCCCACACTCTGATCTCTGTCTGGAATGCCCCCCCACCCCCATTAGTGAGCTTCAGCTTTCATGATGTTGTCTCTATGCACTTCTTAGCCATTTGTGTATCTTTGAAGAAACGTGTATTAAAACTCTTTTCCCAACTTAAGTCACTGTTTTGTTATGGTTTAACTGTAGAGAGTCTTTCTGTAGAGCTGAAACTTAATCTGGTTCAGAAATGAAAAGACTTGATTTCTTTGAGTGCTCTGAAACAAACACATAAAAAACAAACAAACAAACAAACAAACAAAAACCCAAAACCTGGATTAGAGATCTTTGGCATTTCTGAGCTTTTGACTTCCATGCTCACGCACTTCCAGCTAGACCAAGGGCTCCTATCTCCTGCTCACCACCCTTGGCAGCAGGTAGTTTGACCGGCTTGTCTTCCTTTACGCAAGTAGCAACTGCTCCCACTTCTATTCAAAGTATTTTGTGTCTACAGCATTTTGTCTTTTATGTTCTGAATTCCTGGAGACAGGCTAGGAGGGATTAATTTATTTGTCATGGTTTGCTTGCCACATGCTGCTGCCAAATATGTCCAGGAGCAGTAGCAATTTGTAGCCATTCTGAACCACCATTATTTACAAGACAAAAACCAAACTGTGCTACGATTACACAGAAACTAGAGCAATCACAGGACACCATAACACATTTGACCCGGTCAGCTCTCAAATCCCATGAGAGTGCACAAATTAGTATTTCTATTATTTTTACCTTTGTTCACATCCATGCATGAACTATGGCAAGTTCAATGGGAAATGAGTTTAATACTGCCTGGGTTTCTGTATAAGCCCAAACTCAGACCGAGATACTATTGTCCTTTACTAAAAACAGCACACACACACACACACACACACACACACACCCTGGACAAATTATACCTGCTCTAACAATATTGTTAAGCATTTGCAAAAATTCTTTGCAAATGTAAAATGCACTGTGTTAATGGTTATTGAACCCAATAAAAAGCCACAGGCTTGTATAACAGAATGTGTTTTAAATTGTATTGGTGTTGTACACATTTCCTGTGAGTGGATGAAATCATCTTTCCAAGTGGGAAAAATCGGAAGCTGCTGTGTGCTTCTCTCTTTAGCAACTGTTGCTATGTAACATGCCTTGTTCCACTGGGAACCTGCAGAACACTGCACATTCATTCAGCTGTGTGAGACCCCATCATTCTGCAAGAAATATGTCAAGGAGTAACCCCAAATCTATTGGTCCTCATTTCTAAAATGTTGAATTTGAATTCTCTTAAAATTTACACAATTTCATAATAACAGTTAAAATGAACTTTTAAGTAACTATGTTTTTGCTAGAAATTAGCATTAATTCAGTTGCATGCAAGATTTTCCTTCCATTTCATTTAACAATGGGTAAAAAAAGATACGTAGACATAATAACCACCATTTGAAGAACTGCATCAAAAAAGGGAGGGGAATGGTTATTTATTGGCAGAGTTTCTGGAAGACTATTACAAGATGTGTTTAATTTCTATATATAAATTAATCATCTCATTACTCTAGGTATGAACTCAAAGCAATAAAATAAATTATGCCAATTTTCTTCAAGAGGATGGTAAAGTAAAAAGGTTATTAAATGCTGCAGGCTGTTCTCAAAATCAATGTCTTTATGGGGGGAAACATCACCTTGCACTTTATCTCTTGAAAATGAAATAAAGCCTCTTATTCTTATTAGATTTACTTTTATCCTGCTTGAGGCTTCTCATGTTCAATCTTAGGTATTCTTCATTGTACAGATTTTTTTTTGTGATCTTCTGTGGTTGGAGCTGTGACAAAGTAAGCCTATACTATCATGTTCAGTGCTTGCTCCACAGTCTCACTTACAGTAAAACAAAAACAGCTATTTCACTGAAGACAGAGTGAGGACCTGTGGATTTTGCCTTGGCTCTTTATTTGGAACACCATCTGAAGACTAGCTTCCTAATGTCTACCAAATGCCCAGTTCATCCTTGCCTCTTTAATGCCGTCCATTCTCCTCGCACTGACCCCTGGTTGATTTGGTTTGTGATGATGTCTGTGTTACAGGTCATAGTGAGACTTGTGTTTCCAAAATGAGGCTTTCACCGTGGTGCCTGGTCTCAAAGTTGACTTTATTCCTAAAAAAGAAAAGCAACTGGGGACTTCATCATGTACTTGTGTGTTCTGCATGTATATCAAGGGGCCACAACATTCTATGCAGTCTCAACCAGCTTCCTTAGGATTATTACATACTCTGCATGCTGCTATATGTAACTATTAGACAACGTGCTGAAGTGATTTGTGATGTTACATATGTCATATTTTTATACGATTCTTCAGTTTGTAATAGTGTTCTTCCCCCTATCCTGGATATCACGTATCACACGAACATTTAACTTTAATATTGAATAGCAATACTTAGCATTGGGGAAATGTTTCTTACTGGCTTAACTCTCTGACAATATATGGTAGAAGATAGACTGCATTATCTTCTTATCCAGATTGATTGATACACCAACAATTCTAGCCATGTTAGTAATTTTACAAGGAAGAAAAGAGAAAGATGTGTGAAAATTGGAAATAAAAGTTTACTTTCAGATGAAATGAAGTGAGAAGAAAGATGTTTTCTTATGTTTCCAGACATTAAGTAAACAACCACCAATCACACTATTAGCGCATGGTGGACTGAGTCTGGGCTAGCAAAGGCAGCTTTAGACAGTGAGATTGGTTCCTGAAAGAAAATTACCTGGGGATTTCCATGGCCACACTAATCAGTTCATCTAGGGCTCAAGAGATAGGAGTTTCATATATGAAAAGAGCTATGGAAAGAACAGAGGATCAAAAGAAGAAAAGGCAAAATATTAAAGAGATTAAAATTAAAAGCAAGGGGCTAGAGAGGTGGCTCAGTGGTGAAGAGCCATGCCTGCTCTTCCAGAGGTCTTGAGTTCAATTCCCAGCAACTACATGGTGGCTCACAACCATCTGTAATGGAATTTGATACCCTCTTCTGGTGTGTCTGAAGACAGAAACAGTATACTCATATACGTAAGATGAATAAATATATTTTTTTAACAAAAGTAAAAGCAAGCTGTCACCTGACCAATAAAGAGGGAGATACTCACAGCCAACCATTGGACTGAGCCCAGGAACTCCAATGGAAGAGCTAGGAGAAGGAATGAAGGAGCTGAAGGGGATTGCAACCCCATAGGAAGAACAACAATACTAATTAACCTGACCACCCAGAGCTCCCAGGAACTAAACCACCAACTAAAGAGTACACATGAATGGGTCCATGGCTCCAGCCGCATATGTAGCAGAGAGAGGTTGGCCGTGTCTAGCATCAAGGTAGGCGCTTGGTTTTGTGGAGGCCTGATACCCCAGCGTAAGGTGATACTAGAGTGGTGAGGTGGGAGTGGGTGGGTGGGTCGGTGGGTGAGGGAGCACCCTCATAAAGGCAAAGGGATAGGCGAATGGGAAAGTGGGTTTGCGGAGGGGGAGCAGGGAAGGGGGATAACATTGAAAATGTAAATAAAATAACCAATAAAAAATTTTAAAACATAAAAGCAGAACAAAGGACTAAAGGAAAACATTTAGATTTAAAAGTGACAGCTCAATTTGAAGTAAGGAGAGCTTTGTGCTCTTTAAGATCTGTCAGCGGGGACTATTGTCAACTGTACCTGTAATCCTTGGGCCTGAGCCATGACTAACAGCACAGGGTGAGTCTCACTATTTTACAAATTTGACATTCAAAGGCTTGTGAATCTGTGAGTGGGCAGTGAGAAGTTCCATTTTCTGGAACATTTCTATTTTGGATTTTCAACTTAGAGCTAATCAATTTGTGCTGAAACGGGTGGCTTCAGCAGTGGTCCTAAGGCGAACCCTGAGTTCAGTTTGTGTTTGACTTGGTTGAGTGTTGCTACTGTTATACTGTCAGAGCCCTTTGGGAAACTGATTGGTGCTCTTGGTTGTTATTGAATATCTTGTTTTATTTTAAATGTATATATGTCTCTTTTTGATTTTGAGTGTATGGTGTTCTGAGATTAAGTATTTTGATCGGTCTTATCATAAATTATTAAGATTTCTCTATGTTCAGTGAGTACTGAATCCTTTTAATGAAGAGACTTCAATTCTGAAGTTATGGTGGAATTTATAAAGCTTTGAGTTTTTATAAATTTCCATTTCCTTTGTTTATATCCTATGTGCCATTTGTGAGATGTCAACTCAGTTCTGATCCATTAATTTTCTGGGCTTTTCCCTCTTACTTTTAATTTGGTTTTCATTCTACTTTGTAAACCATGGATGATACATACACTTGAGGACATGTATGGGATTATTTATTTAATAACCCTTAAGTTTGTGTCCTCACATTTAGAGTTATTATAACATCTCATTAAGGATCTGCCCTTTTCTATTCTCTCTATGCTTTCCCTCTTTACTATCTATAGGATTTCTTCCTCTCTCTCTCTCTCTCTCTCTCTCTCTCTCTCTCTCTCTCTCTCTCTCTCTGTGTGTGTGTGTGTGTGGTGTATGAGAGTGAACATGTTTGTATACATATGTTCCACAGTTTACACGTAGAGATTCAAAGACAATTTTCTTGTCAATGGTTCTCTACCTCCACTTTTGAGAGTGAGTCTTGTTATTTCTGACCTTAGGCTGATTATATCAACTTCCAGCTGATTCTCATGTCTCCTGGTATTTGAATCCTAAAGAACAGGATGCTTTCTAGTTCCCTAGGTGTCCTGTGTTTGGCATTACAGACAAGAGCTGCTTGAACCAGCTTTTTGAACATGTGTTCTGAGGATGAAACTCAAGTAGTCAGGCTTGTTCTATAATGTGTTTACTGGGGGGATCCATCTCACCCGGCTTTTCTTTAATATTTTTATTTTTTCTTTTATATTATGAAAGCTGTGCATAATAACTTAGTTTGATTAAGACAAAGAAGGGAAAATATTTTGAGTAATTTGGTATTATTTTAGAGTATAACTAACCATTGAAGTCACTTGGGAGAGTTTTGTCTAGAACCCAGATGCAACACATGTGCTTCTTCCTGAAGTGAGAATACAATGTCACACATCACTCTGTTTCCAGGTAATATCCCTATGGCCATAAGCATATCATTCTGCAAGTTGTTGGATTTCAAGACACTACAATCATATACACAATCATATACACTATCTATCCTCTGTAAGCTAAGGGTCAGCAATTTTCATTTCACAAACATGCTTGAATGCACGAATTTTTCATGAGGGAAAGATAAGCTAAAGTTGGACCTGATATCTTTTGAAAACACTTGGAAATAAAAGCCTGAAATTTTGACCATATTTTTGAAAAAATAAAAAGAATTTTCTAGTTAAACCTTTCCAAAAACCACAAAAACGATCAAAGATGTGATAATTTTCTTCATATTCCCTCAGAGGCAAATAGGACCTGTAATAGGTCCTTCACCTGTATAGCCATCATTTTGTAGAAATAAACGATAGACTAGTCTTTCATAGGGGACATGGCAGAGCAGTATAGTTCAGCATGAGACTTGTCACTGGCTAAGACTTGTATTAACTTGAGCAAAGATGTCAACTCCAAATGTTACTGTACTCAGTTTTGGAGGAGATAATAATTAGTAAGATTGCCATAAGGGTTAAAAACAAAATGTCTGTACAGAACTTTAGCATATTATTAAGGTCCATGGTAAATGTGCAAACGTTGTTGAGTATTGAAAGATAGGAACATTTCAAAATTAAGAGCAGAGTCTGTCACTTAGCTAGCACCTTGGCTCATGTCCTTAAGCCTTCGATTATTATAAAAGTCATAGGTCAAGGCATTGGTGTTTGGCAATTATGAAGCTAAAGAAGACCACTTAGTGTTCTTAGTACAGAGCCATGAGGCTTTGCATGAGGTACTATTTTTGAGTTAACAGTTTTTAAGATATAAGGCAAAGACAGCTCCTGTAAAGGCATAGGTAGGCAGAAACTTCTAATTCTTGTGGTTTTGACACTGAGAAACAAGCATCACCATACTCTACTAGGGAGAAAGGAGAAAAATGTAATATGCCCCAGGCTTGCTAGCAGCAAAAACAGATATTCTAAGGATTCCAAGATCAATTTGGGAGGCAAACTGAGGTGGTTGGTGGTTGGTGGCTGTGGCTGTGGCTGTGGCTGTAGTAGTAGCTATGATGGGCTGGTTCTTAGCAAGACAGGCAGGTTCGTGCATGCAGGCTATGCTTCTTTGTGTTTGTTACTGTAATTAGTTTTGTTTTCCCTGCAGGGTGAGGTGGCTTTATTTGTGGAATGCATAATTAAATAGATTGATCATCCATCCAAAATTAGCTTAGAGGAAACAAGTTATATTTCTTTCTTAGTGTCCAGTACATCACAGTGCTGGGTGATGATATTTCCACTCCCTGTCAATTACTAATTATTCTAACTTTGTAGGAGTTTAATGTGTTCTCTCAATTGTTTCCCACCATCTCTTTTGGCATGAGCTGCTGTATTTTCAAGGATTCCAGTCATCATATCTGTGTGCATTATATTTATATTTATATATATATATATATATATATATATATATATATATATATCAGGTTGTCATCTGTGCTGAGAGCTAACTATTGACTGTCTTGACTGTCACATATACTTAAGACAGGATCCAGAAAGAATATATTTTATATTGATGTTCATCAATGGAATAGTAGCACAGGCTTTTGTCAGCCTAACCACTAGAAAAATAAACCAAGAGTGCCATTTACACAGCTCATCAAAAGCATTTTAAATAGTTGAAATCCCCATGCTTGCCCCCATATGCTTCACTGTACCTTGAAAATCATCTAGTCACATGAGACACAGGACAGTGTTATTTGTGTTCTTATGTCTGAATTAGACTTGGATTTCTAGCCCAGAGTTGTGAAGTTCTGCATCTGTATTTGGGGAAAGCCTGTCTTTCTATAACTTTATTTGGCATGTACATTAATCATGACTGACAAGGGATCCCTAGTCTATAGTCATTTTCCTTTTCTTCAGTGAATTAGATATGACCACATAATAAGAGAATCTTGAAGAAATAATATCAGACACCCCCCCCAAAAAAACCCAAGTCATCTTCATTTCACATCCTCCCATTTCCTTCTGTTTCACCACATATTTCCACTCCCTGTCAATTACTAATTATTCTAACTTTGTAGGAGTTTAATGTGTTGTCTCATTTGTTTTCCACCATCCCTTGCCAAATCGTTGTGATACATTCTTCAGTTGTCTCTCTCTTCCCATTTCAATCTATATTGTATGGATATCAAATTCTATTTCTCTAAAATAGTTTTAAATATTTGGTATTTATTGTTTGTATATGTATATGTGTGTGCATATTTACATGTATGCTGCTACATGTGTGTGCCTGTGCCTACATATAAAAGTATAAAGTAAACATGGGGGTTGTTTCATAAGAGAGCCAATCCACATTGATTTTTGAGATAGTCTTTCATTGAGATGCAGTTCTTAGCAGTTAGGTTAGTCTGGCTATCTAGTGAGCCCCAGGGATTCTCTTGTCTTAAAATCTAAGGCATTGAAAGTATTTGCTACCAACTTGGCATTTTTACATGTCTCTGGGGTCAAATGAGTTCCCATACTTGTGAAAAGCACTTTCTATACTTTTTCATCCCCAATAAGTTATGTTTATAATTTTATACAGAAAAGAGTTCATGATCTTTTTGATAATTTGCTTTTCTTTTCCTTTCCTCCCTATGTATGAATCACTTTTGTCTTCCAAAAATATTTTGAAATGTTATTTTTTGAGAATAAAACCTTTGATTCACATATTAATAACCAATCAACATGTATTTCAAGATTAGAAGGGATAATCTTCATGTAAGAATTTCTCCCTCCTGTAGCATAGACATATCGAATAGGGATACATTGTTTTACAAGCTATTTGGTAATACTAAAGAGGATAGCTTAGCATGTCTTATTGGGTAGAGAATTCATGGAGGCACGCAGAGTAGCTATTGTACCTCGTAGCACTACCATGCCTAAAAGGGATACTTTAATAAGACTTTTTTGTAAATACTGGGTAAAATTAATTTTCTGGATATGGATCCCTTTGTACTTTAAATTTTTTCTCACATGTTGTCTGTAATTACTAAATTTTATAATGGCATTTCTCATCACCCTGTTTTGAGTTTTCACAGAGGAAGCTCTGCAAAGCAAGATGCAAATTCACCTGTGATATATTGGACAGTCAACAGGTCTTACTCAGAAATATTATAATCTAAAAATTTAAAATAATATAGGCTTGCTCACACAACAATAGCTACAGAGGTTGCAAGCAAATCAAATCAAATATTATGGAAGATACCAGAGATTTAATAATGAATAATCAAATTCCGTTGCTTGGTAGCCCATAATATAGTAGATGAGAAAAGGAATTTAGTTTAATGAAAATGTATTGACTGGGTGAATTAAATAATAAATATCCTATAACCATGAGGGGAAGGAAGAACATTAATAAATGGCAAGAGTACAACACCTACATGTGACAATAGGAAGATCCGCAGGGAGCTTTGGAGCCCGAGGAGGACTGATTACTCAGCTCACTGTGAAGCAATAATGAGTGCTTTCTATAAATGCTTGTAAACTTATGAATAATTTAACTACTATGCTATGTGTAAAGGACTTGGGTACAATATGATGTGTTTGAAAGAGGAAGGTAAAATTGAAGCTAGGGCTCAAAAGTGAACATTATTGAGCAGCAGAAAGGAAAAGGGCATCTACCAAAGGAGAAAGGAAAACACAAAGGTATGGACACCCCTGTTGTCTGAGCTAGCTTTAAACAGCATTGCTTTGAGCATCTTGCTACATTTTTTTCTAAAAATATGTTTGTATCTTTGTTGTATATACCCCTGAGAGCGAAACAATTGATATTTACAGATAATGTCATATATTGTTTTATTTTTCAGTAAATTTAAATATATAAACTTAGAGTTGGTAATATTCTAAGGTTCCATTCCAACAACAGCATAGTATAGTAATGCTTAAAGAGCTTAATATAATATAATCCTGCTGCCCAGGAGGCTAAGCTATGAGGTACTCAGATATAAAGTCAACCTGCACATCAAAATGAAAAATCAACCTAAAATGAATAAGCCTAAAACTTTTAAAGAAGATGACAGGAAAATGCATTTATTAACTAATTATTGTAATATTTTACACAATATTTGGAATAGCAGGATGATATTAGTACATGATTATATTTGTACAATTAACAAGGATACTCATGAAAATTAATTATCTTAGGGTAAACTAATAAAAGTAATAATCAATATTCAGTAGAAAATTCACTAAGAAGTGATTTTTACGGTGTACTGAAGAATGACTCTTCCCAATCAAATGTTCATGCCTTACTCCCCAGAACATGTCACTGCTCTTTTTTATACAAAATACTTTAAGTACTGTGACTATATAATAAACTTACATAACTTAAGATGGGGAGGTTATTTGTCATGAATTGTTCATCAGGAAGAGGGTGAATGCATCATGTTCTGTTTTAAAGGAGGCAGAAGAAGGGTTTAGAGAGAGGAGATAAAAGCAATGTGACCATGCAGTACAGATGAAGTAATACAGCCACAATTCCGTGTAAACAATCACCAGAATCTAGAAATCTGGCTTCGGGGAGCAAGAGACTCCACTGACACCTTGGTTTGGATTCTTGAAAGTGATTTTGGTTATATGACCTCTACATTGTGTGAAAAAAAACTATATAATTTAAGCAGCAAGTTAGTGATAATTTTTATAGCAGTCATAGGAAACACTCATAGGTGCTAACGAGTAGGACCTGAAGAACAGGGATGACAGGCTCCAAAATTAATACTGATGACCTAAAAATACTAATAAGCATCATTCCAGCCTAGGGTTCTTCGACATTTAAAGTAATAATTTTCTTATAATTTGTCATATAAGGCATATTTGTGTTGATTTAAACTGTAGGAAAACATAATGAAGGGTAGATTTACATGAGACTGAGCATATAGAGAGCCAGCTAAATCCTTCAGGTCACTTGTTAAGAACTTGGATTGCATATGGATGAGAAGCTGTAACAAGGGGTAGGACATCTTTTCACTATATAAATAACACTAAGGAGTAATGAAAGAATATGTTCTTGTATTCCAGAATCAATGCTTTGATGAGTGAGGGAGTGAATGGATGTCTTCTTATAATGTCAATCCTTAAATTACTTTAAATTACATGGGAATCTTCCTTCTTTTTCTCCCTTCCTTCATTTATTCCCCCCTTTTTTCTTTTTCTACCACTTTCCCTCTTCCTCTTCTTCTTTCTAATTTTTTCACTATGGTGATGAGAAGAAAACCAAAGGCCCCTTTCCTGCTATGCCACTGCTCTTTGGTGGTAGCCATAGTGTTTTCTGAGAACCCCACCTCCTCCATGTGTACACTTGACTGCTGAGCTGCAAACTAGGTACCCATCTGTTGTTATCCTTTCTTAAGTGGAGAACAGTATAAATAACCCTTTGAATAACTGCAACTTCTGAATATTTTTAATATTAGTTGAGTAACTTTCACTATAAAATAGAAAACAGGATTCAAGAAGTTACCTACCCCACCTATAAAATCAAATGACTTTTGTATAGGAGTATTTTATGAAATGGTCACCACACTCAAGAAAAATTATATAGCCATCATTTCTCCATAAGTACCACATGCATTTGTGTGATTATGTTAACATGGCTAAATTTAAGATATATCTACTTATAAACCTCATATATAAAACTTTTTTTACCATGACTCATTATAGATAACTACAAATTTTAATGCTATATGATAAACTTAATGCTGTTTAACCAGTATCATCCCATTTTTCCCTTTACCTAGCTCCTGATGACTTTAATCATATCCTTGATTTATATATTTAAAGATATACATACACAAGTTTATAGATCAATGGTATCTAAATTCCATTTCTTTAAAAAAATAGTGGTTTCCTGACCCTTATTCAGAAACTAGAAGTCACATTATTTTGCTTCCTAGAAAGTCACATTTTTTCTTTGTTAAGTGTCTAAGTTATTGTTCTATTGCTATGAGAAGAGACCACGACCAAGGCAAATTTTAAATGAAAGCATTTAAATGGGTCTTGCTTACTATTTTAGAGGGTTAGTCTATCACCACCATTATGGGAGACCATGACAGAAGATAAATAGGCCTGTAACTGGAGCACTAGCTGAGCACTCTCATCTGAGCCACAAGGTGTAGGCAGTGTGTAAGATACTGGGCCTGGTATGGGCTTTTAAGTCCCCAAGCTAAACTTCAGTAATATACTTCCTCCAACAAGTCCATACCTCCTAATATTTCCTAAATAGTTCACCAATTGGGAATCCAACGTTCAGATATATGAACCTATAAGAGCAGTCCTTCAAACCACCACAGAAAATAAACCACTATTAAACCTACGTGACTTTTATAATGTTTAAAATGGCAATACAAATTCATTTTCAAGATTTTTGAAAGGAGAAAAAAATATAAGACACAAAATATTATTCACATTAGCTCCCCACTCAGAAATAGCAGTAGTTAAAATTCTTAGCACAAGGAGGAATTAAAATATTTGGGATCACAGAATATATGCATCTTAATTCTTTTCACCTATCATTTTATTAAAAAGTGATTGTGTTTGTTATCTTTAAGTATTTCTTAAACATTTAAAAACAGCTTAGTTATTTGGTATATTCAATGGCTCTGATTAACCAGCCATATACTTGAGGTTTAAGTTCCATTGGTGAATGGCACCCAAAACTACTCCTTTCAAAGGTTAAGTCCCTAGTGAAAATGAAGCAGAATGAACAGATGACTTATAAAGAATTTACTCAGTGAACAGCCTTATAAATCCATTTTGATGATTGATGATGTATACCTATAAAAATATTAGTTACTATTACAGATCCAGCACTCTCTTTGCTTCTTTTATCCACACTAAGCTACCTGTAGCTTTCCTGTTTAGATACCTGGATCATAACTTATTTGAATTCCACAGGCTATCATCTGGGAAACATTTGAAAATTTTTTTCTTGTAGTACATTTTGAGGATTTCCTTTGAGTTTGTGAGAGAGTGTTTTTGTTAGGGTTATTACTTCTATAATGAAACAACATAACCAAAAGCAACTTGGGGAATAAAAGGTTTATTTGGATTACATATTCTGAGTCCAAGTCCATTGAGGAAAGCGAAAGCAGGAACTCAAACAGTGTGACCTTCATCATTTCATCTTAATCTTGGAGAGTAATTTCCTTAGTACTGTCCTTCATGATCCCTGGGTTTGAATCCTGGAAGCTGTTTTTATTTTACACCCTTTAATGGATACCAGAAATGAACTTGGGATAATATTTAGGCTTTAAGGAATTATTAAGAATAAAAATTCAATATTCATTTTGAAAAATTAGAAGGAATTTCAATGAAAGTATGTCAAGAGAACAAGGATTAAGACTGTTGAAAAAGTATAGAAAGTAAAAATATAGGCAACCCTAGTTAGGATATCATTGCTATGAGAAAACACCATAGCTAAAAGTAGCTTTGGGAAGAAAAAGTTTATGATGCCTTCACAACATAGACTATCATTGAAGGAAGTCAGAACAGAAACTGCACAGCTCTAACTTTCAGCATGCTAGTTGAAGTTGCAGGAAGAAAAAGAAACATGTTGAAAAGCGAGTTTAGTGTTTATTTTTAAGTTGTAAAAAGTTTCCTATGAAAGCTCTCTTAGGAAAAAAAAAGGAAAATGATCCTGAGGATCATAAGTGGGACAAAGAAAGTTTGTGATCCTCTTTTTTGTCCTTAGCCCTTATACATCTTTCAGAATATATGATCACATGGTAAAAAATTCATCAAAGTTTACACGTAAATTCAAATTATAAATAGAATAAGAAGTTTACAACAGAGTACATTTACATGCATATCCATGAGGAATAATTATCTGGCTAACCATTCATCATCTGTCACAGTTCTAAAGGTTCCTGGAGAGTGAAAAACCATAACTAAGTTATTAATGAAGTTTTGTATAGATAAACCCAGTCAGTATTTTACCTTCTGTCCCACCACCTATAATAAATTTAGTTCCCTTTTTATGAACTTTGGTTAATGGTTTTACAACCTTTTGGAATGTGCTCTGAGTAGTAGAAGCAATTAACTGGTGTCACTTCAAGACTGGCAGAGTTCTCATTGCAGTTTTGACTATCAGAAAGAAACTAATAGGAGTCCCACTATAAAAGAGCTTAATAAATACTGATATAATTTTAGGAATTCTTGTAGGATCATCATTAAGGATTAAGAAGTCATCTATTTGTCTATATAGCATCACTACAAGACAGTACATTGAAGTGGAGACTTAAAAGTTCTTTGGTAAGTCAGTTGGATGGTGTTTTACTGGGAAAAACACATGAGGTTTTTCCCAGGTGTGAAGGGCTGAGGCAGACTTGTGAAGAGACATTTCACTGAAACAATGCAGTCGAGAGGATTTTTTGCTATAGGAAGCTAGTGAAAGGATAAAGGATGAAAGATTCTTTGTTAAGGACATGCATGTATTGGTCTGCCTTACATTGCATAGTTGAGCTGCTTTTGTCAGGATGTTATATACTAAAACACTTCTGGTGGTGTACTGCAGTTTGTTGGCTGATTGGATACATGTGCTGAGGCACTGAGGCAAGACATGTAGAGGACACATGATGTTTGGAGGGTATAAATAGGACTGCACTAAGTGATGGAGATAGAGCTTAGCTTGCTGGTTACAGCTAGCTGTACAACACTTGTGGGTCTAGCATCTTTGCTGATCTTCTCTTCCTTGAAGGAGGTCCAGCTGAGAACTTTTCCTGGTGTTCCTGTTGGTTCCTTCTGCTGAGTTGAGGCTGAAGCCTGGCTGTATTTGCTAGGTAATGTCACCACTGTTGCTAACTGGACTCTACCAAACTGGACTGTTGTTATATCCGTGAGGTGTTTGTGAGTAGATTGAGTTGCTGCCGCTTACAAACCTGTGAACTGAACTGCTGATTTCCAGATAGCACATATGGGAGTTGCTCCAAAGAACCTTTCTAAACAGGTTCACTTATGCCATATTCTTTCTTTTCCACTAACTGGTGGGTGGTGGGTTACAAAAAAGGTTAAAGCATTTAAAAACCATCATTAAAAATAGGATTTGAAAAAAATCAAAGTTACAGTCCATCTTCATAGTTCTACAGGATATGCTCAAAATGGTGGGCTAATACCTAGTAAATGTTGTATATGTTTAATAATAACAAGGAAAGCATATTAATAGCAGGAATCTTCCATAAAATGATTTTCTCCTGGGCCTTGCCTATGGGAGCTTTGTTGTAGATTTTAAATCCAAGGTGAAATCATCTCAGGAAGATCACCTGCTAGTTATGAGCCTTTCCTATGATGGCTCCTGACAATACTGAATCTATATAGAAGAGAAACTGGGAAAAAACCTTGAACCCATTGGCACAGGGGGAAATTTCCTGAACAGAACACCAATGGCTCAGGCTATCAGATCAATAGTTGACAAATGGAACCTCATAAAACTGAAAAGCTTCTGTATGGCAAAGGACAAAGACTATAAGTTAAAACAGCAACCTACAGATTGGGAAAAACATCTTCATTAACTTTATATCCAAGTTAATGGATATAGAGGGCTAATATCCAAAGTATGCAAAGAACTCAAGAAGCTAGCCTCCAAAAAGTCATATAACCCAATTTAAAAATGGAGTACAGAGCTAAGCAGAGATTTCTCAACAGAAGAATCTCAAATGGCCAAGATGCATTTAAAGAAATGTTCAACATCCTTAATCATCAGGGAAAAGCAAATCAAAATGACCCTGAGCGTCCATCTTACACCAATCAGAATGGCTAAGGTCAATAACTCAAGTATCAGCACATGCTGGCAAGGATGTGGAGAAAGAGGGGCATTCCTTCATTCCTGGTGAGATTGCAAACTGGTACAACCACTCTGGAAATCGATCTGGAGTTTCTTCAGAAAACTAGGAATCGTTCACCTGAAGACTCAGCTATACCACTCCTGGGCACGTACCCAAAAGATGCTCTAGCATACTACAAGGACACATACTACACTATGTTAATAGCAGTCTTATTTGTGATAGACAGAAGCTGGAAACAATCCAGATGTCCCTCAGCTGAAGAATGGATACAGAAAATGTGGTTTATTTACACAATGAAATACTATTCGGGTATTAAAAATGAGGTTATCATGAATTTTACAGGCAAATGAATAGAACTAGAAAATATCATCTTGAGTGAGGTAACCCAGACCCAAAAAGACACGTATGTACTCACTGATAAATGGATATTGCCAAAAAAAAAATCAAGAATACTCAGGATACAATCCACAAACTGTAAGAAGTTTAACAAGAAGGAAGGCCTAAGTGAAGATACTTCAATCCCACTTAGAAGGGGGAACAAACCAATCATATGAGTCAGAGGGAGGAGGGACCTATGTGGGAGAGGGGAGAGGGAGGGAAAAAAGCAAGGATGATCAGGTATGGGGGTGAGGGTCAAGACAGGAGGGAAGCCCAGAGAGCCAGGAGAATGAATGGAAATACGCAGCTTCTGGGGGTGGTGGCTGAGAGGACCCTCTAGAAAGTACCAGAGACCTTGGATGTGATGGACTCCTAAGACTCAATGGGGGTGAACTTAGCCGAAATGCCCAACAGTGGGGAGAGGGAACTTGAAGAGACCACCTTCAGTAGATAGATAGGACTCAAAGTCAAGGGACGGGGTTACCAACCCACCATCAAAATATCTGACCCAGATCTATTTCTGTCTAAAAGAACTGCAGGGTCAAAAATAGAAAAGAGAATGAAGGAAAGCCTGTCCAGTGACTGGCCCATCCCATGGGGAGGCACCAAGATCTGACACTATTACTGATGCTATGATGTGCTTACAGACAGGAGCCTAGCAAGGCTGTCTTCTGAGAGGCCAGACAAATGCAAATACTTACACACAAACATTGGACTGAAGTCAGGGACCCCTATGGAGAAATTAGGGGAAGGATTGCAGGAGCTGAAGGGTATAGTGACTCCATAGGAAGATCAGTAGTCTCAACTAACCTGGTGTCTTAGAGTTTCTATTCCTGCATAAACATCATGATCAAGAAGCAAGTTGGGAAGGAAAGGGTTTATTCAGTTTACACTTCCAAATTGCTGTTCATCACCAAAGGAGTTAGGACTGGAACTCTAGCAGGTCAGGAAGCAGGAGCTGATGCAGAGGCCATGGAGGGATGTTTCTTACTGTCTTACTTCCCCTGGCTTGCTCAGCTTGCACCCTTATAGAACCCAAGACTACCAGTCCAGGGATGGCACCACCCACGATGGGCCCTTTCCCACGTTGATCATTAATTGAGACAATGCCTTACAGCTGTATCTCATGGAGGCATTTCCTCACCTGAAGCTCCTTTCTCTGAGATAACTCCAGCATGTGTCAAATTGACACAAAACCAGCCAGTACACCCAGACCCCTGGGAGTTCAGAGTCTCAGCCACCAACCAGGGAGCATACCCAGGTTGGTCAGAAGACCCCAGGCACATATATATAAGAGGACTGCCTTGTCTGGCCTCAGTGGTTGAGAATGTGCCTAATCCTGCAGAGACATGAGGCTCCAGGGAATGGAGATAAAGGGGGTACTGGGGAGCTCTCCCTCAGAAGCAAGAGGGAGGGGGCAAAGGATGAGGAACTGTGGGGTGGGGGATGACAGGGAGCAGAGACAACATCTGGAATGTATGAAATGCAAGTAAATAAAACAATGAATTAAAATAATGGAGAGAAGAGGCAAAGAGATACTATCTTTGTTTTAAAATCATAGCTTATTGAAAATATCATAATGTACTAGGCATCTAGCTAAACTGTAATAGATGTGACTTCATGAAATGAACAGAGGGAGAGAGAGTATGCTGTGGATAGGTTGTTCAGTAAATATTGAACTATAGTTGGATGGGACTAGAGCATTCTGCTGTTTATATTAAGTAGAGTGATTATAGAGAATAATCTACAGTAGGAAGGTGAGCCAGTCAGTAAAGTTCTTGCTGCAGAAGCATGAAGAACAGGGATCAGATGGCTAGGACCCAACTAAAAGTTGCTGAAAACCAGACTCGCTTATGTGTACTTGTTCACACACACACACACACACACACACACACACACACACACACACGTATGTGAAACAATAATAATCAAAGGAAAAGCTATTGTCCACTAAGGTGTAGCTGGACATGGGAGGGGATCAAGAGAGGGCAGCTAAAGGAGTATGGAATTTGGAATTTGGAAAGGGAGGGGAAAAGGTTATAATTCTATTTTAGTTGAATGTCTGTGTCTATGGCTGTGTCTATGTCGCCTATGTCTATGTCTATGTATATAATTACTACACACGTGTACCACTGTCCCTACACATAAACACACATACTCAAACATGCACATACTCATGACTATCACTATAACGGGTACCACTAATATACATTTTTTTTTTTTTTACTTTCACTGGCACATTCATGCACAGCTTTGTTTTATACATTGCACTTGTGCACTGATTACATAGCTGTACAGGCTACACTGCCTCATGCGGCTTCTGTTTTTGATTTTTAAAAAAACTTCTTTATTTTAGTTTATGCCATATATACACCTGTACCTGTATTTATTGCCTTGAAAAGTCAGTGCAGTGCAATGCTTCTCTAAGGCCCAAAGACATTGGACAAAATACATAAAAATCAATTAGTATAGTTATATAGAAAACTAAAATATGAGGACTTGGGAGATAGCTCAGTGGATAAACACTTTCTGTGCAATTATAAGAAGCAGAGCTCAGATGTCCAGAATCTTAAAGCTGAGTGGTTATGATGACCACTCACAATTCCATCAACAAGAAACAGAGGCATGGGATCCCTGCAGCGAGCTGCCTACCTGGACTTGATTTATAGGTCAGTTCTAAGTTTAGTGCAAGGCTTTGACTAAATTTATAGTAGAGCCCATGGAATAAGACATCTCATTTCAACCTTGGGTCTCTGTATGCACACAGGTGCACATGTATGTGTTCACACACATGGGAACACATATAATTGCACACTGTCCGCAATAAGACCCTATTTGTTTATACTTGGTAGAAAGAAAAAATACCTTTCTAAATTTATTATATTTTATTTCATTGCTATTGAAACATTTAACTACCTTTGGGTTCTCATTTTCTAGTAAAATTTGCCATTATCTATAAAATGAGGATCTACTAAGGCTATGACTTATTCATTCTTACAGGCCTGGAAGAGCTTCTTGTCTTAAATATGTAACAGGTGAACAGGGATCGTGTAAGAGTGTCTTGGTACTTTTGGAACTATGGAAGGAATATTTGAAAATTGATCTTTACTGTATTACTTTCCTGGGACACTAATGCTTTCACTAAGGAGAAGCATATTCCTCTGGGCTTCTACACATTATCAGAAGTTTCCTTATTATGTTTTGTTTCCTTGATGTACTGGTTTTCTATTGCTGCTACAACAAATCACTACAAATGTGGCTTGGACAACACAAATGTATTGTGTTATAAATTTCTTATAGATCTGTGGAACAGAAGTCCAGTGTTGTTCTTATTTGGCTAAAATTAAGACATCCAGAAGGTAGGATTCCATTTCGGAGGTTCTAGAAGAAAAATTAGTTCCTTACCCTTTCCAGAATCTAGAGGTCACCCATATTCCTTGTATTGAAGCCTTGTTTTCCCACCTTCTTGTCCATCTTCCTTATTCAGTTCCATCTTCCTATAACTGACTGGCATTTCTGGCTCCTCCTTCTGCTTTAAAAAATTATGAACAAATGGAGCCTATCTACATAATGCAGGCTAATTTTCCTGTTTCACATTCATTATTATTATTATTATGCATTGTGTGTGCATGTGTGCATGTGTGTGTGTTTATGTTATGTATGTATGTAAATACATATCATGGTGCATGCATAACTAGTCATAGGGATACATGTGGCAGTCAGGTCACTTTCCACTATGTAAGTCCCAGGGATTTCAATCAGGTCATTAGGCTTGGTGGCAAGTACCTATTGATCTCACCAACCTTAGTTTTTCAATTTTAAACTAAATTTATTAAGCAAAATTATCCCCATTTGAAAACAGAGATGCCTCTGTGGAACCGTTATTCTGCTTACTATAACTGGTTCTTCTAATCATGTGTTTTTCTTGATTTTAGTGAGATGAAGTCTTTAGATCCAGGTATCTTCTTCCCTAAGGCCTCATCTCTGTGTTTTCACTGAATGCTTATTGATTAACAGGGCATGTTATTTCATAAACAAAATTAAAGATGTAAATATGGAAAGAGCAGTACAGGACTTCCCAGTGGAGAATTAGATGAATTCTTACAACTTATATTGTGATAGACTTTCTTCTAACTTTGAATTTATAAAATAGATGAGTATGAATTAAATGTAACTCTAGAAAGTATGCCATAATACATCATTTTAGAAAAAAATCAATCTATGCTTAGCTTATTATAACTACTAAATAGGTAATCCAACGGAAACAATTTTCTAACCTTTAGAGAGGATAGAAAGCAATTGGGAAAAATCGATTTTATATTTAAACATTACTAGGCATGTCTTTTGGGTTCCTTCCTCTTGTCATCCTGCCAAATTCGACATTCTTACTGTTGTAGATCTTAGGAAAAAGGACCTCATTTCTAGGTTTTTATATGGGTATTTCAAGTTCACGAACTAGGGAAAACAAAATGGTGATACCAGCTCTCAGAGCAACTGTATTCTGAGGTTATCAAATCTATCTCTGTACTCTGTACACCACAGAATATTTGAAGAGGAAAAAGGAAGGTAACAAAGTTTAATAATTCCTGAATAATACGAAGCTGTTTAAGCTCAAATTTATTTGTGAGAAAAAGAAGACATTGGGATTTCAATCTTTGCTTCCCCAACACTAACATATATTATGGACTTCACACAATTTAAGCATTTTTTTTTCATTAAAAAGAAAGGTTTTAGCCATGTGGGAAATTCAAAACATGTTAAATTAAGTTTTTCCCTGACTGAGTTATCTCATTTGCTTAGGCAGAGAAGTAGAAAGATAGTAAAGTTAGCTGGAGAGAAAGACTATCTCTAATCTGCTTTTAATTTTACCGTCTTATATTTCTGTATCCTTGAACAAATCTATTTTAATATCTTTGTTTCATTTTTGTAATTACTAAAGGGAGATAACAGCATGTTCCTAATAAATACAGTGCCTGTAAAACATGGAAACGCACCACCTGCTAGACAAGCTATCTGTGGAAAGGCTAGTAGTAAAATCAAGGGACAGAGATGAGGGTGTCAGCTCTGAGTCCTGTAGACATAAAGGATATTACAATGTTACTATATATAAATGCTATAACTTTGACTGCTGGCTAAAAATCCTAATTATATCAATTATATATGTATTAATTAATTATAAAAATAATTAATTAATTAAAATTAATGTATAATATTGCATGGTAGGATCACTCAATTACCTACTTTTGGCAGGTAAAGGAATTAATCAGATGAATCTTTGATTCTTCCTCAAAACATTTATTTTATGATAAAATAAACTGACACCAAGTAATCCTGTTCACACAGAGTCATTTACTCTGAATGCCAAGCTAAAGTTCAATATGCTTACCTTATTAAAAACTTTCCTCAGATTTAAGAGAATTGTGAATCCTTCTATTCCTATGACATTTGAAATGATAACTTATTAGGAGATACAGTATAATTTCTCTGAACTTCTTATTGTAAAAAGATAGAAATATCAATAATAAAGAGAAACCCAGTGAAAATAAGAATCACAGCAAAATGACAGTTGTTACAGTTTGTATATGAAGAGGCACCTAAAGACTCAGGTGTTGAAGGGTTTGGTCCCTGACTGGTGGATCTAGTCATTGAATAGTGTCAGATGAAGGAGGACCTGACTTCATTTTTGAGTTAAACAGTTTCAAAGGTTATATTGACTCCTAGAAGAAGTAGCCTGGTTGGAAGAAGTAGGTTGCTTGGACATGTATTAAAGGGACTATCCTGTCCTGGTATCTTGCTGTCTTTCTTTCTGTTTCAGCATTCTGAGATAATTAGCTTTGCTTTATCATGGTCTTACGGATGTAAGCCTATATCTTATCTCAAATCATAAAACTGGTGTAAGGTATCCAGGTACAGAAACTTTTAAAACACAGAGTAGACATTTTTTTCTTTCCAGTGTTTTACTTCATTATTTGTTTCAGTGATGAAAGGTTTGAATAAGACAACAGTTTCCATATATGTTGAGGTAAAGAAGGTCGCTTTGTCAAAATGTACTAGGCAGGTTGTTTCATTTCTTGGCACACCAATATGAAAGGGAAAAGAGAATACAATGTATTTTAAATAAACATGGGTACATAAATAGTTCATGTATGGATTTACAACACAATTTACAAGCATGCACACAGTATAACAGATGTATTCAAGAGGGCTTAGAAAAGTAGCGTGAAAAGCCAGCACAGTTGGTTTTGCTCAAATCCAGATCTCATCTGAAACACTCAGAAATGCATTTGCTATTCATAGTTTGGCACATGGGAATCTTTAGTCACAAATTCTAATTACTTGGTGCCAGCTCTGCAGTGGTGTGCTTAAATGTTTAACAACAAGCTCATAAATAAATGAACTAATAAGTACCCTTTTTTCCCGAGTTTGCTAGTTTCTGTACTTCTGCCATGGCAAACTTCTGGATTCTAGGTGGCACCATTCATTGTTAATCACTCTTCCTAGATAATGGTATCCACAGAGATTTATCTTCCAGAGGTGGGACTGGCCCAGCTGATACCAAGCAGTGCCATATTTTACCAAATGCAAAACAAGCTGTACATTCATGAGGCAAATAAATATCATTGTTTAAGTAATTTAAATATGGGGGTGGGTATGTTGTGTAGGTTCAGATAGATGCAACACCCAGCTACTTCAAATTGTCATCATTCCTTAATCACTTTTGACTCCAAAATCTGGCACAGAGGTTTTCAAATGATATTTGATTAATATTTTTAATATTTAATATTTTCTGATACAGTAGCAAAGCAAGGAAGAAAAGTATTCTAACATTTAAGTTATTTTCTTTTATAGAAATTGATTTTTTTCATACAATATATTCTGATTATGGTTTCCCCTCCTTCTACTCCTCCAAGTTCCTCCCTACCTCCTCTCCCATCCAGATCCTCCTTCCTTCTCACTCTCAGAAAACAGATCTGATCCTCCAGTCTCATCCCAGCTCTGCTGCCAAATACCCACGACAGCCTTCCTCTTTCCATTCCTTATAGATCCCACATAGTTTCCCTTCTAAGCTCTTCCCTGCTTTGTCCTAGCCCCCACCTTCCACAGGTACTTCCTGCTAACCCAAGGACTGGCTCCTGCCAGAGCAACAAGTAGGCTGAAGGCAGATCCACAACCCTCTTTCTGTTTGTCCAGATCCAGTCCCCACAGTCTCATCCCAGGCACTGTAGCAGTAAACCTGCTGTGGTCTCCATAACCCCTCTGACCCCGTTCCAAATAGATCAGAGAGACCTTTTCCTCCAACTAGAACAGTATCTCAAACTACAACAGCAGCAGTCATAAAAATATGAGAGAAGAAATGGATACATTTGTGAAAAAATGTTAAATCTAAAAAAAAAAAATCTCTACACAAAACATCCAGGAGATCTGGTACACTACAAAAAGACCAAACCTAATAATAATAGAAATAGAGGCAGGAGAAGAATCCTAGCTAAATGGCCCAGAAACGATTTTCAACAAAATCATAGAAGAATTTCTTTCTTTTCTAAAGAATATGCCTATAAATGTATAAGAAGCATACAGAACAACAAATAGGAATCAACAATCGTTAGTCATGGATATTTCTTAGTATTGATGGTCTCAGCTCACCAATAAAAAGACACAGGCTAACAGAATGGATATGGAAATGGGACCCCTCCTTCTGCTGCATTTGAGAAACACTGTAGCCACAAGCTTTTCTACCTGACCTCTTTGTTCCCAGAATAATGACTCTGAGACTTAATTATTTTTGAATAACTGTATAGACCATAAGTTTTGGGTTGTTTGGATACTTGTAACTTATATAATCTGTGTATTCTAGTCTATGTCTGCCACGGGGCTAGTTAGTTACATTTCCTCAGTTTCGTTCATCCAGGTGGAAATCTTCCACTCTTGACTATTTCCCATATTTCCTACCACCCTCTGCTGGATGTTTCATCTTCTAATCCTGCCTCTGGTCATTGGCCATCAGATTTTTATTGCCAGGTGATGTTTCCATACCAAGACAAAGATTGTATCTACAACACACTTCAACATCAAAGATAAATATTATTTCAAGGTAAATGTTGGAAAAAATATTCTAAAATGGTCTAAGAGGCAATCTGGTATATTTAAATGTAACTTTTATTCACCATATGTAATTGTCATTGTGGATCCTTAATACACTTACATTTTCTGGTTCTTTATGAACTCTGGCTAGCTGGTTCAACTTGGCTGTTCTGGCTCAAACTCCTCTCTAAGCTGACTGATTCAAACTGTTGTTTTTGACTTCTTAATGAACTTCTCTACTTGGCCTCAAACTAACTCTGGCAATTTGTTCTAATCTTCTGATGTTCCTTCCTTCCTTCCTTTTTTTTTTTAATAGTTATTTTTCACAATTTATTTATCTTTCATTCACATTACATCCCAGTCATAGCCCTCCTATTCCTCCCCCCTCCCAATACTACCCTTCCAAATCCCTTCCTTCTGTCTCTTTCTTATTCTCTTGCTTCAACTGCCTCTGCTGAACTGCATTGCACGGACGGCACAAACTTGAATGAAACTCATGAACAAACTCAACTGCAGTGCATGAATTGCATTGACTGAACTTATTCAACTTTTGCTCTTCTCTTTGCTATACTTAAGTACCTTCTTTTTCCTATCTGTTCTCATGAGAGTTGGGTATATCCTATCTCCGACACATTCTGTGAAATCTTTCTCTGATTTCACATTGTCTGCCCTTCAATTAGTGGTCATTTTCAAACATGGCTGCTTTTTTCTACAAACTAACCTTACCTTTTTTCATTAGGGATTAAAGGCATGTACTAAGTGTCTGTCTGTATTCCAGCTGGTTCATACTGTAATCCAAGGTGTGCTTGCATTCCATCAGATGACAAAAGCCTAGAATATCTTTGGATCTGATCCCTGGCCAAATTAGCTATGTTGCTGGATTAAAAGTCCTCTACAGGTATAGCCATTCTAATGTTTAATAAAAAAGACTTCAAACCAAAACTAATCAAAATAGGAAAGGACACTACATATTTATCAAAGGAAAAATCAATCAAGATGACATTTCAATTCTTAACATCTATGCACCAAACACAAGGGTGCCCAAGTTTGTTAAAACAAAACAAAACAAAACAAAAGAAAAGAAAGAAACAAACAGAAACAAAACCACTGTTACAGCTTAAGTCACATATGGACCCTCACACACTGATAGTGGGAGACCTCAATACACAATTGTCAACAGCAGACAGTTCACCTAGTCAAAAACTAAACAGAGAAATACTGGAGCTAGCGGACATAAACCAAATGTACCTAGCAAATATTAACAGAACATTCAACCCAAACACAAAGGAATATACCATCTTCTCTGTATGTCATAGCACTTTCTCTCAAGCTGACCACATACTTGGACATGAAACAAATCTCAAAAGCTATGGGAAAATTGAAATAGCTCCATGTCCTATAAGACCAGCATGGATTAAAGCTAGATATCAGCAACAATGTTAATATCAGAAAGCTAGCCACCATGTTTCCCTGGCTAGCTGGGGCTGTGGTAAAGTAATTTGTTGGGGGAAGGATAGTGAGAAGAGAAGATTGATGTGATCTTGGAGATGTGGGCTGAAAGGGAGGTGGGACCGTGGCAGGTGGTCTGATTTAGTGCTGGGAGTAAAACTGAAGGATTAGATTTAAATTCTGCCATTTAAAAAAAATTCCAAGTAAAAATAATTTCATAGCTTTATTCAAGCATTATAGAATATTTTTGACAGAAAATAGTAAACATACTTGGTAGTAGGAAATATATAACTAAAATACAAAGGAATAACTACTGAGACCTACTTTTGATTAAATTTTATTAATAATTATCTTTTTATGGTAATCTATGAGTCATGTCTTAGTGATATACATAAAATATGTCAGATTTTTAACTTTAACGACTGAGAGAAAAGGATATAGCATTTCTTTGAGGCTTATAAATTACTTTCTTTGGAAGATAATTTTTGTACTCAATAAATTAAAAAAAATAGACAACTAAAAGGGAAAAGTATGTATAGATTTACAAATTTTAGATATTTCCAGGGTTTTCTCTACACTAGCTTTATACGTATATATTCCTAGTAATGAGTCATTGAGAAGTCACAGTATCTAGTTTTTAAATATTTGTCAATCTGTAAATCTCAAGTTTATAAGAATGGCACACCTATCTTATTGAGAATAAGGTTGATAATATTTTCGTAGAGGCAACTGTATTCTTCTTTTACTAAGCTATAGATTTATATCACTTGTCAAGCTGTCCATTTTTACAATGGATTTCAAGTGTTTTCTTTGTTTTTTTTTTTTACTGTTGTTTTGTGCTGCCCACCTGGGTCAAATTGCCATTACCTTTTCACTTCCATTATAGTGATTTTTGCCTTACAGACAGTCTTTATTTTTGAAGTAGCCAAATGAACACATTTTTAAATGACATAATTTTTGTATCACAACCAGAAACACTTTTCATAAACAAAGCTGAGGTCACAAAAGATTTGTCATAAAACTGACACCTATTCATTCATTTTTAATTTCTTCTCATATAATCATGAGATGTTAAAGAGTAGCATTTTCTCCTGTCCTTCCCTGAACTCTGTTGCTCATTCTGTACTTTATTTACACCTAGACAGCTGACTTTGATGATCATGCCACTTACTCCTTGGGCTTCAGCTGGATCAGGCCAAATGAATTCCAGCAGAGGAGAGCCTGGATAGGACAGCCCTAAATGTAGGGTCAGGGAGTTTGTCCTATTATAGATGGTTGTGAGCCACCATGTGGTTGCTGGGAATTTAACTCAGGACATCTGGAAGAGCAGTCAGTGCTCTAAACTGCTGAGCTATCTCTCCAGGCCCCCTTGTTTCTAATTCTAAGGCCACTGCTCATTGAGATGTTCCTTTCCATGGTATTTCTGTGTTAATTACTGCTGCTTATTTTGCTGAGATCCCCATGTTACTTGCTCAGTTGGATTTCTCCCCCCTTCACA
>JADRCH010000124.1:3225842-3248216 GCA_019843965.1 Rhynchomys soricoides
TCATGTATAACCTAAAATTTATGAATAAAATATTTCTTAACATATGAACCAGAGAATCAATGGAACCTTATGTACAATTCAGGCTTCTTTCCAAAGCTTTAGCAAACTCGTATTTATAACTCTGTCTTTCTTAAAGCTCTTTTACCAAGATGTATGAAATTCAACTACTATAAAAGAGATTCTTTATAATGTAAACTAGTGAATGGGAATGAGAAAGTAAGAGGAAAATGTCAGGGATAATATGTAAGAATAAAGAGTGAGTCCAGAAGAGGGAATCCCCAATGAAATAAATTTTGTATCACAACCAGATGAGTTCATCTTGGAGATATTCATGCATTCTCTGTGGTCTTGAATAATAGAGAACAAAGGCATTGACTAGTTGTGAGTTACAATGGAAAAATCCTTAAAAGCCAGATAAACCAAATGTGATGTCTTCACTGATTGAACTACTACAAAAGCAATGACAGTAGTTGATTATTTTGGATTTGTTCTGGTGAATTGGGGGGAAAAGGAAAATCTCAAAGTTGTTTAACTATGAATATGACCTCAGGAAGATTTAGGGCCAAATTTTTTCTCTCTGATTAGCCTTTAGAATTCATGCTCAAAGGTTCATTATAATGGTACATTCAGTTGAGTTGAGCAGACATTGAGTCTACTCAAGCAGTATAAAACCTCAAGTTCTTTAGGGATGCCTTATAAATTAGCTTTAGTATAAGCAATGTTGGAGTTTGTCTTAGTTAGAGTTTTATGTCTGTGAAGAAATACCATCACCATGACAACTCTTATAAATGTAATGGTTTGATTTGGGCTGGCTTACAGTTTAAGTGGTTCAGTCTATTACCATCATAGTGGGAAGCTGTTAGCATCCAGGCAGACCTATTTCTGGAGAAGTAGATGGAAGCTCTGAATCTTGTTCTGAAGGCAGCCAGAAGGAGAGTGTCTTTTACAGGCAGCCAGGAGAAGGCTCCCATGTTCCACTGGGCAGAATTTGAGCATAGAGACCTCAAAGCCCACCCCCACAGTAACACACTTCCTTTAAAAAAACAAGGCCACACAACCTAATAGTGCCACTTTCCATGGACCAAGCATGTTCAAACCATTGCAGAGTTGTCTGTGACTTTAGAACATGTCACCATTTTATCAACCTAGCTTGGTTTTCTTCATGCTTGCTTTAGTTGCTATCTTGTGGTCTTTACTGGCCTTGGCTGACATGTCAGTCACAAATGCAAAGCTGTTCACTCTGCTCTATCCCCATTTCCAGTTACAAATTATCTGTGACTTATTGTTTCCACAGATGAAGAATTCCAGATGTTCATGGCATCACATTGGATTTAATTAATTTTGATGATTCTATAGTTTGAATGAATGTCTCTCTTCTAAGGTCTTCTGAGCTTATTCGTGCAGGTCTTAAAAACAAAACAAAACAAAACCTTTTTTATTGGTTCTTTATGAATTTCACATCATGTACCCAATCCAACTCCTCTTCCCCTCCCTCTAACAGAGAAAGAAAATCTCAATATTGAAGCTGTAATGTGTCTCAGTGTGTCCCACATGATGCTCTATGTCCATACTTCTTTGCTTGTACATGTTCATTGCAATGACTTGTTGGTCAGGTAGGAGACCTCTGGCTTCTGCTAATCTATCAACACTGGACTCTCACTGGGACTCCTCTCAGCTATGCTGTTGTTGCCCTGTGTATGGAGACTCTATAGTTTTATATCTGTAAGAATGGCCCCTTCATGCATTCCAGATGTTTATCCATGACTTAGATGTTGGGATGGACCAATTGAAAGCTCTAGATCTGGGCCTGAAAGATGTCTGAGTTGGTCCACCTGCAGGTTCTCCTACTTTCATGCCCATGAGGGCAGCACAGGCCAGGACTCCACCATGGTCCTAGGTGGCATCACTGGCTATTCACACCAAGCTATCTCTCACTACCTTCGAGACTCCAGTTTCGCTACTTTTCACCGTGCTCACAACTTTTTGTTACTCTTTCTCTTTTATTTCTCTACCACTGACTTGTTCCTCTTAGTGATGCTCAGTAGTCTCTGAGTGTTTCAGGTCATCTCAAGAGAGGTCTCAGGAATGCTATGCCCTGCTCCTGCATTATGGCACTGGGTATCTGTCATCTTGGGCGTAGTCCATCCCACCCAGCCTCCAGCAGCCCTGCCTGGTGCAGGACTGCTAGTCACCTCAAGCTAGCTTCTTATCCATCTGCCATGGTGCCAGTCTGGTGGTCTGTTGGTTGTCTTGGACTTGCTACTTGTCTGGCCAGCCTAAGTGGCCCTATGTAAAGATGGGCCACTGTCTTAGACTCACTTCCACTCTGGGGCCAACAGTCCCAGGCAGACTTCTTCTAGTCTATGGCTCATTCCCTATCCTTGGAGCCCCTTTGGGCCTGTGTGGTACTAGACTGGTGGTCAATTTAGGCTTTCTTTTATTTAGGAATGTTAGGCTATTAATCATTTAGGTATTCATAGGTCAGAGCATTGAATTTAGACATAGCCTCTGGCCTCTCTGCCACCTACTGATGCACATGTGACACAGCAGCCACACCCAAAATGCTTCTAAGAGCAGTTCCTGTAGGCATTTAACCATGCATTTTGAGACTGTTAGGGTGTATGTCTATTTTTATGAAGTAGATGAATCATCCAAGAGATCCTAATGTAAAAATATTTAAGTTTCTGTGCAATTATCTGACAGTCTAGAGATGGCCATAGGGTCAATCTTAGAGTCAATGTTGTAGGAACCCACATAGATCATTACTTTTGAGCCAGTAGTTCATTGGGCATGACTGGTAAAATAATCTACTATAAAGAGACAGAAGTTGAGCTGCATATCTTGCCAAAAAGATTTAATTTCTTTATAAAACTATTCATTGCCAGAGATGTAAGGTTATTCAAAATGAATTATTTGGTAAACAGATCCACCACATATGGTAAGATTTGAACACTTTAGTAGCAACTAATGTTCTCTGCAGAATTTTATCAGTGACTGGCAAAATATTCTGCAGCACAAAAATAAAAGGTCATCAATTTGCAAATCCTTATTTTATAGTGAATGAGCAAAATTTCTAGTTCCTAACGGCTATTTGAACTTCATTTCATGCAGCACATTGTTAAGGGAGAACTGGAGCTTCTGTTATTGTCTTCTGCAGCAGCCTCTCTGGCATAGTGTCTCCTGCAGATGGAGTTCATTTTCCCAACACCAACCCCATAATGCTTCATTTTAATGTTATAACCCCAGTGAGAGTTAATGGCCTATTTTTTTTACCAGTTTTTTCATATTTTTGTTTTTAAATTTCTTTTTATGACTGTATTAGTGTATAGGCATTATAAAAAAATTAATAAGCTTTATGTGCAAAGATGTTTGCCACAATATTATTTATTATAAAAAGACCGTAATCATTCAATAAAACAGATAGGTTAGTAAATTATTGCACAAGGAACAACATAGAGACTGTCAACTTTAAAAGGTAGACATGAAACGATATGCCGAGTGGTGGTAACCACGTAAGTCTGTATGTTTAGAGGTAAAGAGAGATCAGAGCTTGTGGTGAGAAAGATGTCAAGTCTAGCCAAATGGAATGATGGGACTGTTTCTCCTTTTCTGCAGTTTTGTGGAATTCTTATTTCTTCTCTATGATTAAAAATCAGTTGTAGTTAGGTAAGTAAAATTCTCACAAACTGTGGGAAGAAAAGAATTATGGGATTTATTGCTACCGTTTTCTGTATTGTATCCTTGGCTTATATTGGTCCCCCAATACACATCCTTGTCCCCATTTCCTTCCATTTTCTGATCCCTTTTTCTCAAATTGTTCTCCCTTTAATATCATGACCTCTACATGTATATCAGAGAAATTGTGCCGTATTTTGTTTTTTTCCTTATACATTATCATACATATGTGTAAAACAATATTATTTATAAGTATTAGTAATCAGATTGGTTATTATTTCTCTTTTCTAGGTAAATGATATCATTGGCAGTTTCTAAATTTCTACTAATAAAATAAAAGTGTATAAGTAAAAAACATAAATAAAAGTGTATAAGTAAAATTTATGTAAAATTTTTTTACATAAATAAAAGTGTATAAGTAAAAGAAAGACCCTAAATGAGAGACTATGAAGGCACAGTTTCAAAAATCCTTAGAATTTAATTTCCTTTCCCTAAACTGCACTGGTCAGTTACAACTGTGATAGTTTGACGGTGGTAATGCTAATGACTTAAGTTAGGTAAAAGTTGAAATACAATATTCTAAAATGGCTAGGCTTTATTTTCACAATATAATATCAGAAGTAGAATATTTCTTCTGATCCTACCTATACTAAACACTAGGTTCAATTTTATTTGCACAATTCAGTCTTAAAAACAACACTATGTGGTAATAGCTACTGGTTTTACTTTTTTTGCTGTTTGTTTGTTTGATATGTTTTAAAAAGAAATGTGAAAACTTAATGTTATACAAGTTAAATAAAATATGGACATATACATTTCTGGTGAATTGTAGAAATACAAACACTCAACTCCAAGAGAACTCACTTTTCTAAATCCTGTAGTTATGTGAATAATAAGATAAATTTTAATCCAATAATGCATAAATAATTTTGACTTCAACTAAAAAGTATATTCAGACTTGTTTAAAATTACTAATTCTATATTATTTTATAAAACAAGTTGCGTAAGTGATGCTATGAATTTCTTTGTAAGGAAGAAAATATAATACCCATGAAAAAATGTTTCATCTCTAGTCACATGTAATAAATGTATTCTTTGGAGCAAAGGAACAAGAAAATGTGAGTCTATAAAACAGCTCAGGTTCTTGTCTTACTGAACTTTGTAGCTCATGGCAACGTAGAACACAGCAAATGCTTTGACTTTCCATTTGTGTATGACTTTCCCAATGGGGCAATTTTTTCTCAGAGTGTTGAATTCCATCATTCACTCTGTATTTTAACTGAACAATTAAGACCATTTTCATTTATGGTTATTATTTATAGGGGTGTGATAGGAACTTCTGTTTATTTGTTTTTCTACCATTGAATCTTTTAATTTTTTATTTGTTCTTCTACTGCTCTGATGAGATTTATCATTTCCTCTGCTCTTGTGGTTGCTTTAATCTCCCACTTCCTGATGCATGATTCTTGTAAATATGCCAGGCAATTCTGAATCAGAGGTCATGAACTGTCTTACTTTGTGTGTATGCCGGGGACATTTTCTTTTTCTTTTTTTTTGAGTCTAAAGGTATGAAGTAGACTTTGCTGGGCATAGTGATTGACTTTGGGAGGTGTGGTTTTGTTTGTTTGTTTCCATTTAAGCCCTAAAATACAACATTCCAAGGTCATTGGGCTTTCTCATGTCCATGAAGAAATATGCTGTAATTGTGATTGCTTTTGTCAATGAATTGGCACTTGTCTCTGAGAATTCAGGATGGCCTCAAATTCACTGCATATCTCAGGCTTTCCTGATACTATTGGTCTTCCTGCATGAACTTTACAAGTGCTAGGGAGTAGCTATATACCCACTACACCAACTTTCCAAAATGTATTGTTTTAAAATCACTTGTATATCACAACTACACAAAACTGAATAAAACTAACCGTGGTAGTGTTTATAAAAAAATATGCTCCTAGACAAGTTATTTAATCCTGACTAATTTGAGTTATGTGATGAAAAATTAAAATGAACGAATTAAAAATTCAGGAAATCATGATTAATTGTAGAAATCATAAAAATATTAGTAAATTTAAATAAACATTTAATCTGATTAATGTCCATGGTTTACCATACCAAGGCCTTCATTCTTCATATAGAACTGCTTAAATCAAAACCCCAGTGCTAGGTGTGGTATATCTCCCTATCAATTGTTGACCAAGGAACTCCTGGTAGTTCCCAAAACAATAAAGGCTGAGGCCACTACTCTTGGTTGCTGTATTAGTTATTTTCCTATTGTTATGCTAAAACAACATGATCAAGAATACTTATAGAAGTGTTTATTTGGGGAGTACAATCCAAAGGGATAGGAATCCATTACCATCATGGTAATGAACATGGCAAACAGACATGGCGGTTGAGTGGCAGCTGAGAGCCCACATCTCAGCCCACAAACAGGAAGCAGAGAGAACACTGGGAAATATATGAGTCTCTGAAACCTCAAAACCCTCCCCTGGTGACACACCTCTTCCAAGGCTACACCTCATAATCTTTCACAGACAGTTCCAACAACTAGGGACCAAGTACTCAAAAATAGCCTGTGGTACTAGTATCATTCAAAGCCCCATAGCTACCTAAGAGAACTACATGATAAGAACCCTTTTAGCTGATGATAAATACATTCTGGATAGATGACACAGAGAAATCAATTTGAAACCAAGCTGGAAGCATCTTCCTTGATGACTATTAATATAGTTCTGGAGAAGCTATGCAAGCTATTGGGGGTGAAAAGTTATCAATAATCTTATCCAGCTTTGGAACCTATAAGGTACAACACTGACCTGCCAGCTAAAATATGCCTACAGATATAATAGTGGCAATGTTTGGAAGTATTCTTCTTATTGATTGAAGAGATGATAAATATATCAAATGGATGGGGACCAAGAATGCTATTAATAGTTCTACAGTATACAGTAGGGTCCCAAAGCAAAGCAGTAGCTCACTCTCCATATTCTCAATACTGACCTGGAGAGTCTTTGCTTTAATCAAACAGTTTCTTGCCTTTGTTCTTTTCAGTTTTGTGATGTCAAGTTAAATAAAAAGAAAATCATTTCCTGTCTTTGATAAGCTTTTCAGATACCCTAGTTTAAATGCAGACTTTGATGTCCTTTTCAATACTTTATTCTTTTTATAATTAAAAATCCATTTGATTTTTTTATTTTCCATTTTTATTTTTATAATACAATGCTTATAAAAATAATAAAACCCATTTGAATTTTTTTAAAGTTTACCTTTTAAATGCCATAATTTGAGATTCAAAGAAAGAAAAAAAAGCAATCCAGCTCTGTTGTAACAGAGAGTAAATATTTCTCTCATTGATCTCAAGAATGGATGTCCTGTGATGGCCTCTAAAGATCTGTTAGGTTTAACTGCTTTATTTTTATTAACTGAACCTGATTTATGTTAGTAATATCATGGGTTTATTTCAGACAGGGTCTGGTTTTGTAGCTAGACTGGCCTTAAATTTGAAATCACAACAGTTTGTAGAGTGCTGGGCGGTGGACCCACTGGTCTCAACTCTATAGTTTGACTTTACACATACTCTGGAGTCACACTGCTAAATCTAGACTGGTCTTGAATCTATAGACCCCTACTTAAACTTCAGATTTCCAGTCTGATTGTATTTACCACCTGGAAAGACTTTAGAATCACTGGAATGGCTTCTCAACCAAATAGTCCTTTACTCATTCTATTTAATTATTCGCTGTCCATTTTCATCATTTACTCTTCTATGTGAATGTTGAAATGATTTTGTCCAATTTTGAAAAACTTCAATGACTATTTTACTTTGTTAGCTTTAGACTTTATGCATATTGATTAGGTCTTAGAGTTTCTATTTTATTTCAGTTTTCAAATTTGATATTTATCTGCTTAGATTCAGACTTTTATCTAATAACAATTGCATTTGTATACATTTTTATTTGAATGTGCTTTTGCTTATATCCAATAATTTAGTAGAGGTTCTTGCTCTTTCTTACTATGTGTATATTTGTATATGTACACATATATAAATAAATCATTAATATTACTATATTCTCTGATAAAACTTTAAAACATATATAAATATATATATGGATTTATTATTTTAGCTATCTTATTTTTGTGTTTTTTTTTACCTTTATTCTTCTCTCATACATAACATCCCAACTGCAGTTTCCCTTCACACCACTCTTCTGAGTCCCTTCTCCTACCACCTCCTCTTTCCCCTATATCAACTCATTCTATGATTCCCTTCCAAAACAACAACAATAACAACAACAACAACAACAACAACAACAACAACAAGTCCTCTTAGGAATAGCTACCACAAATGACTTAACATGATATAATAATACTGGGCACAAACCCTCATTATCATGCCTGGATGAGGCAAGCCAGTGAGAATAAGGGTCCCCAAGCACAGGCAAAAGAGACATACACACTCCATTCCCACTGATGGAAGTCCTATGAAAACATCAAGCTACATAAAGCTACATAACTATAAAGTATACAAAGAGGACCCATCACAGACCTGTACAGCATTCCTGTTTGTGCTTCAGTTTCTGTGAACCTCTATGAGCCCTGCTTAGTAGATTCTGTGGGCCATGCCAGCTGTGTATTCTTGGTGTCTTCGACTCCTCTAACTTTTACAATCCTTCTTCTCCCTCTTCTGTGAAGTTACTCTGATTCCACTTAGTGTTTGGCTGTGAGTCTCTGTATCCGTTCCCATTAATTGCTGGATGATGCCTCTCATTTTTGTGGCTGGGTTGGTGTCCCTGTTCCACTGCTAAGCACCATGCCTGGTTAGAGAAGATGGTCAGTTTGGGCTGCATATATCCCATTACAAGACTTTGCTAAGGTCACTCTTGTAGATTCCAGGGAGTTTTTACTGCAGTAGTTTCTACCATTGCTCCCTAAATACCAAGCAATTCCAGCTGTCTCTGAGTACTCTCTCTGTCTCTCTGTCTCTGTCTCTGTGTCTCTCTGTGTCTCTGTCTCTGTGTCTCTGTCTCTCTCTCCTAGTCTTGTCTACATAATCTCTCAATACCTAAAAATATGTTTTCTCCAGTTATGGTATCATCGTTAAATTAACATTTTCCCCCCAAACAACACAAAACAGAAAGATACAAATAAAATGTTTGTTGGTCCTGTTTCCTGAATCAAGTAATGAAATATTATCAGAATCTTAGAAGCCCCTCTGTTGCCTTTTCATGTTTAATAACTGCTTGTTTACATTAAGATGTAATTTGTCTTCAGGTGCTTTATATAATAAATTACTTTTATTTTTGTCCTGATTGCTTCTTTTAAATTCAAGTTAATCTTTGTCAGCTTGATTTAAGCTAGAGTTATTTGGGAATACGAACCACAACTGAGAAAGTTCCTCCACCATAAACACTGTAGGCATACCTGTAGGGAATATTGTTGATTAATTATTTATATGGGAGAGCCCAGTCTACTGTGGGAAATGGTACCCATGCACAGGTATCCCTGGGAAATAGAAGAAAGCAGACTAAGAAAGCAATGAAAAATAATCTAGTAGGCAGTGCTCCTCCATGGCTTCTCTTTCAGTTCCTACCTACAGGTTCCTGCATTGAGTCCCTCCTCTGACTTCCCTCAGTGACAAACAGTGATATGAGAATTGCTAGCTGAAATGAATCTTTTCTACCCAAGCTGCTTTTGATCATGGTTTTTACTTATTTTAAAATCATGTTAATAGATTTCTTCTGATGACTTATTTATATTACTTTCTAGTATTAAACATTTGGTAAACTTACCAAGGTGCATTTAGCCATTTTACTGTTGGTGAACATTTGCTTTATGCATTTTGAGCTTGTAAAAATATTCTGCACACACCTTCACGTATCACCCTGTGCACCAGTTTCTTGGGCCCATATCTGGTAGTAGAAAACCAGCTTCCTAAACCATGTCTATGGTCAACTTAAGTATGTACTGCTGGATAATTGCCCAGAAATTTTTTTAATATTTTAAATCAAATTCACTTAGACTAGTAGGGTGGGAGAGTTTCTATTCTGTTATCCTTTTGTCAAAATGTTGTGGTTTGTAGTGGATCAGTTGTATTGATGCTGGCATTTGTGAATTTGTACTTGGCATGGTTCTTTTCCTTGAAAATTTTTATTTAACAAACAGTTTTGAAGTCTTTTAGAATTTCATACTACATATAATGCCTTCCAATCATAGTCATCCCTCACTCCTCTCATAAGTCATCCCAGATTCAACCCCTCCTCCATCCTCTCCTAATTTAATGCAATTTGTGTTGCCCATGTACTCCCCAGTGTGGGATCATTCGCTCAAGCATGATTGACTTACCAAGGGATACAACTTTATTATTATTATTATTATTTTGTTTTTTCAAGACATGGTTTCTCTGTGTAGCCCTGGCTGTCTTGGAACTCACTCTGTATACCAGGTTGGCCTCGAACTCAGAAATCCGCCTGTCTCTGCCTTCCAAGTGCTGGGATTAAAGGCGTGTGCCACCACTGTCCAGCTAGAAAAGGGCATCAGATCCCATTACAGGCTGACAACTTTAAAGAAAACCAACTCTCCCAGAAGCTATCAACTGTCAATATATCCTTAGTTAGTGGTGACAGAAGGCTCTGTGGTGGAATATTGAATGGTTTGATCTTGTGCAGGTAACTTGACAGTTTTTCCTTAAACATTTAATTTAATTTTATTTTGGGTATGAGTGTAGACTGCATATATGTAAATATGGCATTTGCATGTACCTTGTCTTTGGAGACGAAGAGAGGATGTTGGATAACATGGTACTGGACTTATAAGATACCATGTAGATGCTAGGAACAAAATTCTGTTGTCCATAAGAGCAGCAAGCATTCTTAACTGGAGCCATCTCTCCTGTCCTTGACATGGTTTTAAATTTGCATTTGCTTTATGTGCCATTATTATTTATTATATATTGTATCTCAGGATTTTACCTCATTTTCATATCTAGATAGTTTCATATTGAGTCATAAAATTTCTATATGCGTTTTGGTTGAAACCATTTGCTATTATTGTAACTCATGTCTGTCCTTTATAACGGTTTCCCTCCTTTAAAACACTTTTTTCATATTCCTGTTTAAAAGCCATTTTCATATGCCTCTGTCTCCCCAAAGAATATTCTAGTAGAATTAATTGTTTTAAATTGGAGATGGGGATGATCAAATACTACCTTTATATAGCTATTTCAACAAACATTGTTCTATGAATTTGAATGTTTTAAATTGAATTATTTTTAAAAGAATAGTTTTGGCTTTTGCAGGGAAGTTGAGGAAAAAGTATAGGGAATTCCCAACATCATTTATCCACACACATGCACTACCCTACCTTCCTCATTAGAGTGGTTAATTTATCACTGTAAGTGGATCTACTCTACACGTCATTACCACTGTACGGACACTTCATTAGGGCTAAATCTTAGTGCTGAATATTCTGTGAGTATACTTTACTTTTGATGATGGTATAAGTGGTTTTTATTTTAAATTTATCTCTTAAACTTTGCCACTGTTACCCAGAACTACAATTACTTTTCAATGATGTTATATTCAGTGTTTTGCTATATTTACTTCATAATGTAAAGTATTTTTCAGTAGTTCCTTGCCAAATTTCTAATAGCACAATTATAGTTTATGCAAGTAGTTAGGGTTTTTTAAATTTTTTTTTGTTTACTTCTGTACATTGCATTTGTCTCTTCTTAACATAAACAATGTTGAATAGAAATTATTATGCTTTGTTTCTAAAATTATTTTGTGAGGTGTAATTTCAAAAAAGTTATGTCAGGGCTGGCGATAGTAGAGGATACTAAGGTGGCACCTTTGCCATCAGAAATTCAATTTACTTAATCTGTTTGCTTTTAATCCTGAGGCAAGGTTTGTTTATGTAGCCCTGGATGACCTGGCTTTAGCTCTGTAGACCAGGCTGCCCTCAAACTCACAGAGATCTGCCTGCCTTTGTCTCCCAAGTACTTGGATTAAAGACATGCAGCACTACCACCACAGGTTTCTTTCTTTTTAATGTAGAATTATTTTCCAGGTTCTGGATCTTAGATTAACTAATGAATGGCCTTAAGTTTAACTGATATTATACTGAGAAGCACAAAGCTCCTATGCTCATTTATGTCTTGCCTATTAAAAGTGGCTACTTACTAAGCTATCATAACAAATAGCAAACCCTCTTCAAAAATAAAATAAAATAAAAGCCCAAACAGACATAAAACAAACATCAACTGGTCCCTTTGCAGTTCTTAGGAAAAACTAACTGTCCTCCATGGGGCAAATGTTTTTATGAGTAGGCAAACCCTTTTGCAAGCGAGACTTCATTTCAACTCCAGCATTGGTTTAGTCTCAGTTTGGTTTGCTGAGCCCAAAACTTGAATCTGCTTAACACTGGCTTTCTCTTGCATGCTACCATCCACATCCTGCTGCTCACCTAAGCAAGGCCCCAATCTGTACTACCTGAGCGAAGTCACTTTAGTGGACCAGAACCAGAAAGACTGGATCTGACATCCTAGCTTTCACTGGGAATGGACTGAGATTATTGTCTATGTCTTTGTGTAAGTGGGTTGTAAATCATCTCTCTTAAGTTGTCTACCTGTGTTACCTTATTTTCCATGTTCTGAATGAAAAGAAATTTCACTCAGTATAATATGTGGAGAAATAAGCCTACTTTCATGTAATGTCCTTCTTTCAGAAAGTTAAGTGTTATCGTTTCTTGAAGGGAATCTTAATACAGCTCATTAGAACACTGAATGGCAGGCATTAATGGTTATTTATATTGAAGTAATGTAGAGTAGCTTCCTTGAATACTTTTTGAAGGCTCTGTTGGTAGAATTCTTATTAGGAGTATGCTTTATATGAGACTTTAATAGTAGTTCTATTTTTATCTGGAAAGAAATGATCCTTACAATGCTAATTTTCACATTTAATGGGATTGCTTCCCCTGTATAACCTAAAAATTTCTAACTTGGGACTGGGAGTCACTTGTTTTAGTCTATATGCAAAACTACTCTTACATTATTTGTGAGAAGAAAAAGTAGAATATGATTTAATTTAAGGCTTTCCTTGGAAATTGAAGAAATCTATTCTGTTTCATTTCCCTGCCTCATTTTGAATACCTACAAAATTCAGGATTTAAAGAGGTATTGTGGAACTGAGCAGGAAAAAGAACAGACTTTTAAATCTTCATGAGAACACAAGGAACTTATGTTACTTGTTTAATAAGCTGTTCACTATAAACCCACCCTGTGCTAGGCACTGGTCTAATAACTAGAGAATCTAGTGCATATGACTAATAAGCTTCCAGGATTAGTAAGGTCAAATTTATGGAAGGCAATGAACAAAGAGAATTTGACACCCATACAAACACATATGTGGCAATGACAAGTATAGGAAAACAAAAGAAAAAACTGGGAAAGAAGATAGAGTTGAGTGTTGTTATAGACAGAATTCTATCATATATATGATATATGATAAATGATATATGCAATAGATATGATGTATGTGATATATATGATATATATTATATATATGATATATGAGATACATGATATGTTATATGTACTATATTACTATTGCTAGAATTTAAAATTAGTTACTGTATATTTATATGTAGTAAAGAGTGAATAATTTTACCTATTTGTATCTATGATTATGTGATCCTGTAGTTTCTTCCAGACTACTATACTTGTATATTTTTGTCTTTCTCATTTTTAAGCACTTACGTGATCTATTATGCTGGCATTTTGAAAGCAAAATCTAAAATATACATTTTATTCTATTTTGGTCTTTGTAAAGGCTACTTTTATGTCAACTTGACAAGCTAACTTTCACCTGAAAATAGGGAATCTTAACTGAGACTGTGTCCTAACTTACATATCAGTGAAGCATTCTCTGCCTATGAAGTAGAGGTGCCAAGATCCTGGGACAGCAGCATGCTGGTGTTTTATGGAAAACATAAGAACAGAGTTCTATTTGGCTGGAACACATTGAACAACAGGCTGTAAGGGAGAAAGAAATGTCAGGTAGGTGATAGGAACAGAGCATGAGGAACTTTATAGACCACTGATGCACCAATTCTTGCTGGACTTTATACTAAAAGTCTGGAGAAACCACTGAAGAACTGAGTGTAAGAGATTGACTTGAGTGGATTTGTGCTTTTGAAAATGTTTTTTCTATCAACCCATTTAGTAGTTATAGGAATATCAATTTTTTTTTAACTCTTAAAGCCAAACATGTCCTTAAGTCTCATTTAGTTAGAGAAAAGCAATAGAAGTCTTCAGCTTCAAGCATGTCTTAAAAACAAAGATCTGATCTAATATTCCTCTGACAAACTCCTGGTGTCCCAGCTGAAGAAGAACCTTCACATGTTTTCACAATCTAATGGAGCAGGAGCCATCTCCCCCTCCCCTGGAATTCCTGTTATTATCCCATTAGGTATGAGGAAGTAACCAAATAATAGATCAGGTAATCAATAAATATGGAGTTTCTGACACGTTTTCTCTTAAGTTAGATTCCAAATTCCCTGGGACCAAGAGAGAAAACACACTTGGAGGATAGTTTTACTTTTTGCTTTGTTTTTGTACATATGTATGTATGATGTGTGTGTGCGTGTGTGTGTGTGTGTGTGTGTGTGTGTGTGTGTAGGCTGGAAACTGATGCCAGGGATTTTTCTTGATCCCTCTACGCTTTAATTTTTGAGGTAAGATCTCTCACTGAACCTGGAGCTCTTTAATTCTGCTAGGTCAGGTAACTTAACTAACCATCTGGCCCTGGGACCCCTTAGCCCCTCTTTCTAAGCACTTGAAATTACAGGGACCCAACAGGGAGGACATTAGTCAAAATACCCAACAAAGGGGAGATAGAACCTGTAGAGACCATATCCAGTGGATAGGCAATGGCCCCTGGTTGAGGGATGGGGCCACCCAACCACCTCAAAAATATCAATCCAGAATTCTTCCTGTCGAAAGGGAATGCAGGGAAAAAGAGTAGAGCAGAGACTGAAGGAATGGCCACCCAGAGACTGCCCCACCTAGGGATCCATCCTATCTGTAGACACCAAACCCAGACACCATTGCTGATGCCAAGAAGTGCTTGCTGACAGGAGCCTGGTATAGTTGTCCCCTGAAATGCTCTGCCAGAGCCTGACCAATACAGATGCGATGCAAACAACCAAACAGCCAGACTGAGGGTGGGGTCCCTGATTGAGAAGTTAGAGGAAGGACAGAAGGAGCAGAAAGGGTTTGCAACCCATAGGAAGAACAACAATCTCAACCAACCAGATTCCCCCCAGAGATCCCAGGGACTAAACCACCAACCAAAGAGTACACACCGAGGGCCCCATGGCTCCAGCTGCATATGTAGCAGAGAATTGCCTTATCTGACATTAATGGGAGGAGAGGCTCTTGGTCCTGTGGAGGCTCGATGACCTAGGGTAGGAGAATGCTAGGGCACTGAGGCAGGAGTGTGGGGCAGGGGTGGAAGCACCCTCATAGAGGCAGGGGGAGGGGGGAAGATAAGGAGTTTGTGGAGGGGAAACTGGGAAGGAGGATAACATTTGCAATGTAAATAAATATAAAAAATGACCAAAAAAAAATGAAAAAAATAAAAAGAAAGAATAGAAATTTCAGGTGGGTTGCTATGCCTACCACGGGTATTGTGTGGATGGTAAGGATGCAAATTCTGGTCCTTTATCCACTGAGCCATCTCTCCAGCCATAGAATTAGAATTTTAAAGAAAGCCAGAATAAATGATAAAGCCTCTGAATTTAGGCTTGAAGTGAATATCTGAAAGAGATCAGGACACACTAGATATATTTTTTGGATACCGAGTGAAAGTTTAATGAGTCCTTTCGAAGAAGAATAAAAAGGAGTAATGGGGCATTTAACAATGCTCTTTGAGTTAATTTCAAGTGGCATTGACCTCTAACTATAGCTAGTTCTTTATACTTAAATTAATCAAAATGAAATACCATTAAAAATTTAGCAGTTGCACTGGACACATTTCAAACCCTTAAGAGCCACATGTGGCTAGCAACTACTCCAATTAGGCAGCAGCTGTAGAACATTTGTCATTTGTACTATTTGGAAAGTTGGAGTGGGGAGAGAGAAATGACAGAGAAGGCAGTCTATGGAATTACGGATGCCTCTGTTGAACAAGTAGCAGTAATATGTAAACTTAAGTGCACACTAGATATACTATAATTTGATCAGTCTTATTCCCTGACTTAAATTGTTTATGATTTTCAGAAAGATGCTTACTAAATCTCAGACCAGCTTTCAAGCAGCTAAAGAAATTGCTTTATGTATTTTGCGTTATTGGGGGCATTCAAATTTAGAATTGTCATACCGTCCTAGCAATGGAACGTATTGTTTGTTCTCTAAAACTGGCTTGTTCCATCCATCCCATTTTTAACGTAAATTAATCTGACTATAGAAAAAAGGCTATAACGGGAACTAACTGTTCCCATAGAATCTAGTTCGAATTTGGTGCATCACAAGAAAAAGGCATATCAGAACTAATTAAACAAAGAATGTGGAGTGGCAGTGGGATAGAAATAGACTTCTCAATGCAGAGGGAAAAGCGTGAAGAAGGGCATGGGACTGATGATAGCCTTGGTTATAACCTAGAGAGTGCAGTGGTGAGATAAATTTGCATCCCAACCAAGTTGAAGCTTAGCAAGTAACCAGCATAACCTTACAACTCATTTCAAGAAGCTCTTTAATGGACAATAAGGGTATTTGTACATCTCAAGGAACAAAGTATTATGCATTTTGGCTGGTTAAAGAAATTATTCTGCAAATAGGGGTCATTGATTGAAAAGCAGGAGGGGGCTGGGCAGGAGAAAGATGTCCGTATGTTATATAGTGTTATTAAAATGATGCAATTGAGAAATAATGGTTGGGCTGAGATGATGGCATTGGTCTGAGATCATAGGGTGTTTATTGCAGAGGCAGTACAGGATAAGGGAGAGCTACAGTTGACTTTTTGTCTGGCATCTACAGTTCTGGGTGTCACAGATTATAGTTGGGAAAATGATATCTGTCTTTCTCTGCTTTTGTTTTCCTCTTTAAACCAACATGTTTGGGTTGTCCTTGAGCACTTCTGATTTGTTTGGTTGTTTGTTATTGTGCATGCAATTTCTTTTTTCTTTTCTTTCTTTTTTTCTTTCTTTTCATTCTTTCTTTATAAAAAACTTCCTTCACCAGGATCCATTTGCTTTCATATTTTTAACAGAGTGCTCCAGGGAAATTAACTGCTCACATGTCTGTAATTTTATATGATTTTTTACATAACTTTAATGGAGAAATAATTACTTAAACAGCTGTGTCTGTTGTTCACACTACATAATAAGCTTCCCGAGGACAATGATGATTATCATATTATTACATCTCCAACCCAGCATAGTGACTTTAGCATATCAAAGAAGATAGCTGTCTACATCATGAAATTAAAACTTTCATTCAGCATATGGAGCATGGGGAATAATTCAAAAAGCTCTTTTTATCTGAGAAAGAAACATAATTTTTAGAACATGTTGGTAAAGAACTTAGCCAAGTATCCCACTCACTTTCAAAACAGATGATCAGAAATAGCTCTTGAAGAAGGATAAGATTCATTATGAATTGTCACCTCATGCTCAGGAACTCTAGTTAAACAAGTCAGGTCTAATGTCACGAGAGCTGATGATAGAAAAAAAAATCCATCTCTTAAATTATTCATATCAAATTACTTTGAATGGATAAATAATAGTTCTCATGTTGTCTTTCCCCAGAACTCAAAATATCTCTATGGCTAGAGACAGATGATTTTTTTATTAGATAAGATAATAATCTACTTCTATAACAAATAAACCATGATATCTGTGTCTTATATACTAAAAGTTTATTTCTCATTTAAATGTCAGACCATAGTTAGCATGCTTGCATATGGGATATTTCCCATGATCACACATAGTACATACACTTTGAAACTTGAGCATCCTGATTCTTCACGTCTGCAGATTTACCTGTGTGTGTGTGTGTGTGTGTGTGTGTGTGTGTGTGTGTGTGTGTTTCTTGGGTTGGACAATGTTTTAGGGCATCAGGCTTTAAATCTTCCAAGTTTGGGGAGGTGCCACCTCTGCCCTCAATCTATTCATTAGGAGTTTCTTAGAACATAACTACATTTGAACAGTCATTAGGATATAAGCACATGGGAATCTGGAGATGGAGCATTGCTATGTGCCCAAGATGAGGAAATGATGAATATGTAGTCTTATATCTATTAATGTAAACAATTACCAATTTGTATTTATTTAGAAAATCAAATCAGGTTGAAGATCATGACCTGTTAAGTGATAGTATGTTCATGGCACTGTGTTCAGTAAAATTTTTTTTTTTTAGTTAATTAGGAAATTAAAGTTATTTAAATAATGGAATAGTTCAAGCATAACTATATATTGTCAGCACACACAAAGAGTATGCTAATCCTTTGCCTTAGTTTTCCTACATACAATGCAACCAGAACAAAACTAAAGTGTTCCTTTTGTTCCATTCTATTTTATACACAGTTTTAGTCATTCTATTATACAGAATTCTTTGTAACAATAATAAAAGAACTGACTTATAGCACATAGAAGGGACAGAATGAATATTTTATAGAAAATGTACACAAGTTGTGAGAGAATAGTTATATACCACCATCTTTGTGAATAGTTATAAGCATGTAAATGTTGACATCTCATTAATCTGTTACTAGAGAACTTCATGTTTTCAATCTATTTTCTGAACAGAATTCAGGGATACCTTAAAAGTTCTCTAGAAATTAAACTGTTGTTATTTAAAAATATTGTGATAAAGTTTCATTCAACACAACTCTAAAAAATTGCCATTGACTCCATTATAATTACATGTTGAATAATATGAAAAATAGGACTTTTATTTGGAATAATCAAATAGCCAAGAAAATAGTCATTTTTTCCAAGGAAGGATTATTTATCATTTCTTTCAGAAATTCCATATCACTTCCAAAAATAGAAGCCTTATGTGACTTTCTGGTCTCTGCAAGTGTCACTGTGTCCTTGAATTGCAGAATAAGTAGAGTTTCTATATAGCAGATAATGAAACACCCACATATATTCTTAAAGGTTAGCTTTTATACCTGGTTGATTTTCCAAGTTTCCTAGTTTTTATATGTGTTTGATTTTTCTAAGGTTCAAGTATATAATTTAAAAATAGATACTGCCATCTATTCCTCATCAAAATCTCCCCATCCTGAAAACTAGATGTAACAAACAATACAGTAAACATTATAATTTTAGAGAATTGTAACTTTAAATTTAGAATGTAAGGTGATTGAAAAGAGTTTCTAGAACTCCCTAGAAGTGTAGTAAGAATCTGAACCATACTAAAATTATTCCTACACCTAATCAAACTTAAACTACACACATTCAACATAGTCACTTCTCTGGCTGGCCAATTCTCTTTGTGTTAGCCCACCTCTAATACCATAGTACTCTCTACCTGGGAACCCACTGGCCCCACCAGTCTCATCACCTGACCTGTAGGAGCCTCCCTACCATCTCTGCCTCTATTCCCTGGACACTACACAGATTCTTGTGGCAGATGGAGATTTCTTCCCTCCCATGAAGCTCTCTGTCCTCTCTTCTAGCCCATCTTCATTCCTTACAGACAGCTCCCAATGCCTAGAAACATATTCTATCCAGCAACCACATCTGACAGAGACTCAGGAGCACTCCTAATCAGGCAATGTCAAACTGTCATACTTTCTGAAGATACAGAGATGGCAACATAAAGCAAGGGATGGAACCTAGTAAAGACAGTGGCAGATATCAACACCTAGAATTATAGTCACCCTAAATCCTTAGACATAAGTGCAAAAACACATATATTAACCCCAAATGTCTCCACCCAAATCCAGCCGCCCTACTACAGTGTGACCTAAGAAAAACGATAGAGCTAAAGGACAAGGCAGAGACTTTGAAATATATATTAGGAGTCTGTTCAAGGAGTTTAAACTGGATTTGAAAAAAATCCATTATGAAATCTATGAAAACACAGATGAGCAAACAAACAAACTGGGATATGCCATGAAGAAAAGAGGTCAAGACCTGAAAATGGAAATAGAATCAGGAAAGAAAACTCAGTTTGGGCTAAAACTGGAAATGAAAAATTTAGGAACTCAAACTGAAACCTCAGAGGCAATCCTCACTAGCTGAGCACATGATATAGGAGAGAGAATCTCAGGCATTGAAGATATGGTAGAAGAAATAGAAACCCCAGTTAAAGAAAATGATAAATCAACAACAACAACAGCAACAACAACAACAAAAAAACCCCAAAAAACAAAACCAAACAAACAAAAAAAGTACAATATCCAGGAAATCAAAGGCACTGTGGAAAGACCAAATCTACAAATAATAGGAATAGAGGAAGGAAAAGAAACCAAGATCAAGGTCACAGAAAATATTTTCTAACAAAGTCATAAAAAAAAAAAAATTCCCTACCTTTAAGAAGGAGGTGCCTATAAAGGTATAAGAAGCATTCAGGTTATAAAATAAAGTGGAATAGGAAAAAATATTCCTCTTGATGTATAACAGTCAAAACACTAAATATATTGAACAAAGAAAGAATATTCAAAGATGCGAAGGGAAAAGACCAGTAACATATAAAGACAATATAATACCTGACTTCAAAATTGAGACTCTAAAAGCCAGAAGAGATGGCTTGATATTCTATAGACTCTAAGAGACCATAGATGACAGCCCAGACAACTCTATCCAGCAAAAGTTTCATAATAGATTGAGTGAGAAAGACATTTTGTGGCAAAATCAAATTTAAGCAGTATCTATTTACTAATCCAGCTCTATTGAAGGCACTAGATGGAAAACCCCAACCTGAAGAGGTTAACTATACTAAAGAATACACAATCAATAAATAATCTCAGACCATTAAATTGGAGGAAGGAACCCACAGTATAATAACAAAATAACAGGAATCAGTAAGTGCTGCTCATTGATAACTTCTAATATCAATGTTTCAAATGAAAAGACATACACAAACACATGGATGTGAGAACAAGACCCACATGTCTATTGCATCTAAAAAACACATTTTAACATTAAGGATAGACATTTATTTATGGTAAAAGTATGGCAAAAGGTATTCTAAGCAAATGACACAAGAAGAAAGCTAGTGGAGACATTTTAACATCTGATAAATTAGACCTCAAAACAAAACTCATCAGAGAGATGAAAGACACTACACACACATCAAGGGAAAACTCTCCAGTAAGACAATGGAATTCTTAACCTTTGTGCACTAAATATAAGGGCCAAATTCATAAAAGAAGTAAAACTATAGTCTAAATCACATGTTTAACCCTACACTGATAGTGGTAGACATCAATACCTCACTCCTTCCAATACCCAACACTGTTCAGGTGGCCGAGGATCTACAACCAGATAGGTCATGGACATAAGGTAAAACCAAATAATGGTCTGCTAAAGGAATGCAGCAATAAAATAGCCCCTACCAATATTCTGCAGTACTTGTAGATCAGTGTCTTGCTATGCCATCTGAGAGGTTTTCTCCTGCAGTAGATGGGAATGAGTACTGAGACAGTGTGCAAAACCTGAGAGGCCTTGGAACACCCAGTCCTAAATGGGATGTCCTTATCAAGTCACTTCCTCCAAGGGCTCAGGGAACTCTCCAGAAGAGAATGCAGAAAGAATTTATGAGTCATTGCAGATGGCAAACAGCAAGGAATCAAGGCCTTCTAGACACAGTAGTACCAACACACATATGAACTTACAGAGTCTGGTAGCATGTGCAAGGCCTGAATCGGTGGGGTCTTAGCAATGAGAGGAGCAGAGGACACAAGCACCTGTCACTAAAATAGAAGTAATCTCTAATTGATAAACAATTGCAAAGGAAAGATTAGTTCTCTCCAATGGAGCCTCAAACCACACTTGAGGGCAAAGTACATGCTCAGCAGTAGATGACCAACACAAAATGAACTCAATGGTATTTTAGAGGGATTTTTTTTCCCTCATAATGATTTGTTTGCATCCATCCATTTTTCTTTTTGTCTCTGTCTCTATCTCTCTGTCTCTCTGTCTCTCTCTTTCTTTTTCTCTTTCTTCCTGTCTGTCTTTCTGTCTTTTCTTTTTTAACTTTACAAGTCTTTTACATATATATATATATATATATATGTTTCTTTGGATCTTTTTTCCTGCTTGTTTTGGCCCACTCTTGCTTGATTTTATTTTATCCTATCTTTGTTTGTTTTCTAATGTGTGTGTGTGTGTGTGTGTGTGTGTGTGTGTGAGAGAGAGAGAGAGAGAGAGAGAGAGAGAGAGAGAGAGGGAGAGAATTTGGGTAGATGTCTGGGTAGGGAGGATCTGAGAGGAAGTGGAGAATGGAAAATAATAATAATAGTATATTGTATGAAAACACATCTACTTGCAGGAAAAACATGTCACCTCTCTTTGGTTGTTCCACACCCATCTTCATATGGTCAGCAATGCTTTGACTTAGTTATTTAAAAAATAAAAACAAACAAATAAAAGAAGACAAAGTTTAGAGGTATTTCCTAGTGGGTGCAGGAGGGAGTTGTAAGGAAGGTAGATGGTATGATCAGGATACATTATGTTATACATGAAATTTTAAAA
>JADRCH010000124.1:3248226-3393013 GCA_019843965.1 Rhynchomys soricoides
ATGCACACATGCCAAGGACTCCGGCTTGGTCTGGGGTAATAAGGACGGAATGTTTGGGAGTGGTTAAAGAACGACTCAAAATCCATGAGGTGGGGTGAAAGCTGACAGTTCTGTAATCTGTTCTAGATGTATCTCTAGACAGCTCTCTGTTTGAGACAGCTCCATGATTGAGACTGCTCTCTTTTGCTAGAAAAAAAAATTAAAAGCTCTCTGGATAGCTCATGGGTTTTCCAACCAAAGTCAGAAAAGATGTTAGAAAAAAATCTTGGATTTTCCAGCCAAAGTCAGAAATCCTGCTAGAAAAATGCTAAAAGAGCTAAGTCTACTCTCCAAGCACTTTTCTCTTGGTAGCTCTTTCTTGAAGACCAAAGTCCAAGATTTTAGTTACATATCAGTTCAGTCATTTACTCCAGGTTCCCTTTTGATTATTATAAGAATCAGCATTTTATGATCTTACCCCTTGGTTCTCAGAAGAAGACAAGTACACTTTACTTTTATCAGGACAAATGAATTCAGAAATCTGACAACCTTTGTAAATATAGACAATAAAGTATCTGGGTGGGCTCTTGCTCTGAGATCACCACTCCCCAAATCTCTTTATCTCCTTTCTTTATACCTTTCTGACTAGCTGACTCATAATACAGCTTTGTACTGGCTAGTTTTGTGTGTCAACTTGACACAAGCTCGAGTTATCACAGAGAAAGTATTTTCAGTTGAGAAAATGCTTCCATGAGATACAGCGGTAAGGCATATTCTCAATTAGTGATCATGGGGTATGGGCCTCTTGTGAGTGGTATCATCTGTGGGCTGGTAGTCCTGGGCTTTATAAGAAAGCCAGCTGAGCAAACCAGGAGAAGCAAGCAAGCCAGTAAGGAACTTCCCTCCATGGCCTCTGCATCATCTCCTGTTCTTTAACCTGCTTGAGTTCCAGTCCTGACTTCCTTTCATGATGAACAGCAATTGGAAGTGTAATCTGAATAAACCCTTTCCTCCCCAACTTGCTTCTTGGTCATGATGTTTGTGCAGGAATAGAAACCCTAAGACAAGCTGCCTCTTTTTTTTTTTTTTAGGTCCATGAAGCCCCTCATATAATTCATATTACTTCCTTATATTTTTTACAGTTGAGAAATATTGTGTATATTTTTGAACTTATGTTTTTAGAGTTCTTTTCCATACCCTTAAGGGATGTCCTGAAGGTCTCAGCATTTACCATTTTAGTAAGTATCTTGTCTCCTGGACTTGTGCTCTCTCTGATTATCACAGAGTCATTAACCTTAGCAGAGAGAACATTTTCCTCAAGAAGGAACATAACATAAAACATACAAATAAGCCTTATACCTAGCAACTGTCAATACTCGTGGAGGCCCATGTCCTTCAGGCTCTGCTCCAGGGATAGGAACTGTGTTACACCACCCCTTCCACAGCAACCATCCTGGACTCTGCACACACATATATTTATGTGGATTTGGTCATGGTGTTTTATCCCAGCAATAATAATCTTAACAAAGACAGTAAGTGGGCAAGGTTTGAGTGCCCAGTGATGAAATACAGGTCCAGAGTCTTTATCTGACTCCATTCCTAACTCTCTAGGCCCAAATCAGGCAGGAATAGCAACTATGCTGATCACAAGAACATCTCTCCTTTCCACCACTTGGCATTTTGACTATCGTAGTGAGATCATATTCCTTCTTCTACTTTACAATTTTCCAAAATACTAAGAATATTTTGTTGTATTACAGATAACAACGATTAACATTACCATGTCTCATATTTAATAGATCAAATTGAGAAATCTTGAATTTATAAATATTGTTATTAATATTGTCATAGAAGAAACTGAATAAAAGTAGTTTTCTAGCCAAATGAATCGCAGTTTCTATAGCTTAAATGAGTTTTCATGTACAAACTTATTTTAGCCTCATAAAATTAGTGAATAGAGTATAAAACTCGTATAGAATACCTCTTCTGTGAGAGGCATTATTATGAATATTTACAATGTATTACTGTATTTAATGACCATAGACATTCAGTGATGGAATATAGCTACAGTCCTCATCTTTCTGATGAAGAATCTTAGAGGAATAAATTATTCATCCTTATATAACTTCTAATAAATATGGGGATATAACTGGATGCATTGCTGCATTTCAGGACCAGAGACATTTAGTGATGGAGAATAGCTACAGTTCTCATCTTACAGAGGAGAAGTCTTAGAGAAGGAGATTATTCACTGTCATCTAATTTCTAATAAGCAAGGGGGGTATCTGGGATTGAAATTCATCTTTGCATCCAGTCTTTTTGATTTCCTTCAATTCAATGGAAGGAAATGTTGCAAAGATAATTTAAAGAGGAACTCTGCCCAGTAGAAACCAGTAGAGCTTTAGAGGTTCTGGCTATATCAACAGATTTCATTTTATTGGCATGTCTATAAGTTACAAGACAACAGGTTTTATGCTCACGATGAATTATGTTTTTGCTCATGGGATTTTTCTTCAGGCTAATTATATAAAGTCGGCAAACATTTATTGAGAAATCTGATTAAGTAACTGGAGTGTTGTGTTCATGCTACTAATTATTTGTAAGGGCGTGAAAAAGGTGGAGGAGACCAACAGGAGAAGAGAAAGGGGGAGAAGGAGAACTGGCTTAGACTTTGGAATGATTATCAGTCCAAGTGTATCTTAATTATGTCTGTCCAATTGGTATTTAAGAGGGGAGAATGGATAGGGAGGGAGTAGAGAAAACAAACCAGATTTAATCTTCCTTTTGGCCTTCTTTTAAACTTCTACTTTTAAACTCATTGTTCCTATGACCTCAACATTTTCTAACACAATTGAACGTAGTAGTCACAGCATATTGTATATGCAGAGAAAAACTAAGTTTCTTGGCTTGCATAAAAAGTGAAAACTGACTTGAACCAACTACCCTCCATCAAAGACTTAGATCCAGAAACTCCTAGAACTAGAGGCCTCTGAGAGAGGCCTACATCCTATGCATCCAAGTGAGTCCGAACTTGATTTTGGAACAGAATTGACCAGGATACCCCCTAAACCACTGGCTTTGAGACTCTAACTGAGAGTCTGGAGTTCATCTTGGAGTCCCAATCTTTAATCAGTTTTCCAGTTGAAGGTTTTAAAAAATGTGTCAGTAACAGGCTTATATGGACCTCTGGGAGTTGTTAATCTAGTGTGTACATTTCTTTAAGAAATTGAAGCCCCAATAGGAGATGTAATTCAATTTCACTTGCATATATTTTAGGTCACCTAATATTCTGTCAAATATGCTGTGATGGGGTTCCATCAGTAACTGCAGGTATCTGTCAACCATACCTAATTTAAAGGAAAAATGTGACAGCTGACTTGATTTCCAGCCATTGTAATGAGAAAAATGTGAAAATATTTCAAAGAATTATCTTCACTGCTTTATAGACCTGTGACATGATAAAAATTATTTAATATTTACATTTCACCAGATTCAGAATATACAAAATTCATAAACAGACACCATGTAGGAAACCAAAATTTATCTCAGAATAGTGTATTATAGAAGATTAAAGCCTTTATTAGTTTGATTAGTTTATAATTGCATATGATACAGATGCTGTGGTTCTTATATTTGATTACCAAATTTAATGATGATGATATAATGGGTGTTATATTAATCTCATGAGATACACCTCAAAGTTTCTCCCCCATCATTTCCTATTCTGAGATAAATATATGTCACATTCAATGTCATATTTCTATCTCTAATATAACTCTATAGTTTATTAATATACTCATTTTATATGTATGACAATGATTATAATTTATATTATATCATAATTAAGATCTCTTATTGAAATGTGTGTTTGCATTTCTCCTTTAAAGATGCTTTCATACTAAATGCGTGTCATTCTATACACTTATAACCTAAATAAGAGAAACCAAGTTGGAAAAATACAATAGCAAAAGCACACAACAGTTAGGAGCTAAGTCTGAAGGTGTGAGTATTGGGGAAAACATCTTGTCAAATCTATTGAAGTCCTCAGAGAACCACAGCGCAGGCCTTTGTAATTCTGAAATAATGTCTTGCCATCTACAGTTAATTATATTGCCTTGAGAGCTAGTTGTAGACCTATGTTTAAGCTCTGATAAGAGTAGAGTATCTATGAGACTTAAAGTGATCATTCATCTAGAACAAACCATAATGAGACATACAAGGTTGATTAAATCATAAGTATGGGGAATATCAATACCCAATTATCACACATTGTAATTTATCTAGCCAGATTGCCATAGGCAAAAAGATGTTACCAACAATCTACATAAACAAATACCAAAGACACACTATTATCTAATTATCTTCCTAAACTCACATTTATGTCTATTTGGAGAATACTTTATAAGAAGCTGATAGAGTAGAAATAATTCCAAACATTATTTATATATGTGTGGGCTTGGTTATGAGAATGAATAAAAAAATAAATGGTTGCAAAATAAACACATTCCCAGCTGGTATTAGAAGTTAGTAGCACCAATGAAAAATAATCCCAATTAATTTACACTATATACACATGTCCACAATATAAAAATATCTATAGATTCAAAGCACTGACAATGCTGCAAACACTTAGTCATATCCCGAAGAAAGATAAGACTGGTGATAAGACAGGGAAGAGAGAGAGAGAGGCATTGACCATCTATAAAAAACAAAAGCAAACACAGCAAAAGAATGTAACATTTTATATCATGTTTTCCCTATAGCAGAACATATATCATGGATGAAATACTAAGTAAACAAAATCAACCAGGTAAAAGGATCCAGCCAGTTGTTATGAGCAATGTGTGCTGCTAGACACCCACTGTACCCTGCCATTAGCACTTGAAGGAAAACTCTACTCTGGCAATACTGAGGTGATTTTTCGGCTCAACAATTTGAAGTTCTATTCGCTGGGGATGATTTAATTAATGCAGCTTCTCAATATCCAAATTCCATTTGCAGGAACCAGCTTTTGTGTCCAATGCAATACCATTCCATACTAAGTTTTTATTTTTTTCTTGAACCAAAGAATTGTGATTTTCTTGGAGGAATTGATAACTTCCAAATACAAATCATCTTTTATCATCTGATAATTTGTAAAGCTTACCCAACAGCACTGTTAGAAACCATACAAATTATTTGACTTCTGATAGAAAATTCTACTTTGTTCAAAATATGACATATTCATTATGTCTATGAAATACTTTACAAATAATCGTTCATAGATTTGGAATAGAATTGGAATGGAATATACACCTGGAGCTATATCACAGAAGAGATTTTGTGTGATACCATCTTGTAGGAAAGCATACTATTAATTAGTTATTTCTATGGGATTGCCCATGACCCATGTCTTAGATAAGGATTCTATTGCTGCTGTAATGAAGCACTATGAGCCTATGACATGTTGTGGAGGAAAGGGTTTATTTGGCTTACACTTTCAGATCATAGTCATTAATAGGAGGAAGTCAGGACTGAAATTCAAACAGGGCTCGAAACTAGAGGCAGGAGCTGATGCATAGGCCATAGACAGGGTGCTGCTTACTGCCTTGGTTTCCATGGCTTGCTCAGCCTGCTTTCTTATAGAACCCAGGATTACCATCCCAGGGATGGCATTACCCACAGTGGCTGGGTCCTCCCCCATCAATCACTAATTAAGAAAATGTCTTACAGCTGGATCTTATGCAGGCATTTTCTCAGTTGAGTTTTCCCCCTTTCAGATAACTATAGTTTGAGTGTCAAGTTGACATTGGACTAGCCAGCACAACTCATTTAAAAAATTTGAATGCTCTTTCCAGTATCTCTGGCTCTTTCATGATTCCTAGCCCCTAAGAAGGGAATACACTCAACCAAGGACAAAGCATGAACACACTATACTTTAAGGGTTTTACTTGTCTTGACACAATTTTTGTGTTCAGCAATCAACATCAGAAAAGGATCTACCACCATCATGGGGTTATTGAATGCAATTACTTTTAAGAGTTAGGACTGCTGTTACCCGGTGGAGATAGAGAAAATCGTGGAAATGCACTAGGCATTCTTGCAACCTAGTTATGGGTATATTGTGACCATCTGTGTGTCACCATAGTAAATGGATAGATTTAGCATCTCACCCTGAGAATGACTCAGTAACTAAATGTCCAGACCTCCCATGGTCAGGCTTAGGTCTTAGATGTAGCTATCATACAAATCAGTCAGATTAGTGAAGGTCCTATATAAAACTAAGAAAAGATCCAGAATGAATTATTGGTAATAGATGTAGTTCTAAGACATGTGTCAATGGTAAATTCTTCAATTATTCCCATTACCTGTCATATATATGTTGTCCACAGGAAAATACTCTCCTTTAGAATGCCAGAGGAGATGCTACCATACATTTATAAATTGATCTGAGAACATGAGTATTTGTCATGTTTGTACAAGACAAAAAAGCACAGGATACAAAATTGAATTTAAGATAAAGTATTTTAATATAAGCTTTCTATGCAACTTTGTAGCAAAATTTGTTTTTTATGTATGTGAACTTCAAATTTAGTTAGATATCCTGAATTATTACTTGCTAGAATGGTAATCCTGAGGTAGACATGAGGAATGTTTATTTATGCTTCAAAATGCCTCCTTAAGGGAATATTTATCCAAAGTGATTAGCATGATCTCATCTGACATCAAGTATGGCATGTCTAGAAAATAGCTTTGTGTCAGTCAGCTCTCTCAGTTTCACTTCTAAAAGCACATTGCCACATGCATGACTGTTGGTAGCAGACATGTACAAATCTTAGAGTTAATACAAATTGCTTTGAAGGAAAATTCAACTTGAGAATGTTCATGCAGGATCAGCTGGTGCAGGTTGTTCAATCCTGAAATCCCCTTCTCTCTTTTTTGGCAGAACTCAGAGGTGTTTTTAATTCCACATACCACATCCACTGAATTTTTAGTCTTCTTTCTAGAGGAAGCAAACAGATGCATTATTTCTTTTTAAAGTTCTTATATAAGGAAGAGAAGAATCAGATTTATCTAAGTACTTTTAAAAATCTAATGTGTGAACAGTACAATCCACACAATCTAGATGTACAAACTATTCAACTTATACATCTTAGAAATAACACTGCTATCAAACTGAACTATTTCTGCCCATCAAGAAACTGTTTTTCCTATTCTCCTTTTCCTTCTACGTTTTCTTCCAGAAGGGATATTCAATAGAACCAAGTTCCTTCCCTATCTCCTCCTTCATCTGATGCAACATTGATTTGATTTTTTTCACTGTAAATCATATTTATTGATTCTAAAACTGAAAATAGAGTTCTATACTACACATTCTTTTTTATTTTTAAAATCTGTCTTTCACTTTGGAGTTACCTTGGGTAAAATCACAGTGGATATCTGTGTCTAAAGATAATCATTTAATAAATGCTTGTGTATTAAATGCTAACTCACAAGGTAAGTGCACTAAAATATTTGCAAAGTCAATGCTATGCAGTTTTTCACAGTGGTTGTCCTGTAATTTGCAGTGCTGGAAATCAAACCCAGGGCCTTCACGTGCTAAGCCAGTGCTGTACAGCCTCAAATCCTCATTGTGTCACTTTGGATTGCCACTCTCAAGAGTGGTGATTTTAATGGATAATAGATTTAAGTTATGATAATGGAAAAATAATGATTTGGGGTGGTGTTATTTGGATACCTCTAGTACTTAGGAATGTTAAATATTTTCATATACTTACTGGTCATTTTCACGTGTACTCTCCTGAAATTTATGGTCCATTTCCTTCCATTTTAAAAACTAGAATTTTGATCTGCTTGAAGATAAATAATGATAAAATATTTAAAATGGTAAATATGTACATTAATTTATAATTTTACTGATGTAAGGCATTTGTCAGATACATGTGTTATGAAAGCTACCATCTATTTTGGATATCACTCTATTTAGTTGATGATGAATTTTTATAAGCAGAAATTTAAATTGTGATGTATGTTTGTTAGAAAATTTTTTCATTATTTTAATCTTTTTAGTGTTAATGTCATTAATGTTAATTCTAGTAGGAGTGCCTTTTAAAAATAATACCCACCAATAACAAATATTTCCAAAAAAGCATTTATCATTTGCCACTAGGGAAAAAAAAAAAAGGTAAAATTATTTAGAGTTTCCATCTTGCCACAGAGTAATTATTTTACACACACACACACACACACACACACACACACACACACACCACCACCACCAACAACAACAAATGCTGGTGAGGATTTGGGGGAATGGCTGTGCTTATTCACTATTTGTGAGAGTTTAAACTGGTAGAGCATATATGGAAATCAGCGTGATTGTTCCTCTAAAAGTCCAAAACAAATTCTATGAGCTAACTCTACTATTCCTTGGCATATACTTAAAGGACTTTGTATCTGTGGTAGTCTGAGTAAGAATGACCTCCATTGGTTCACATAGTTGAATGCTTAGTTAGCTTGCAATGGAACTCTGACAGGATTAGAGGGATTGGGGGGGTGTGGCCTTGTTGGAGGAAATGTGGTGGGCTTTCAGGTTTCAAAAGCCCATACCATAAAAGGCCCAGTCTCACTCTTTTTCTGCCTGCAGAAAAGTCTGTAGTTCCCAGATACTTCTCCAGCACCCTGCCTACCTCCATGCTCTCTGCCATGATGCTAATGAACTAAGCCTCTGAAATTATAAGCAAGCCCCCAATTAAATAATATAAATATAAATGTATTAATACAAATAGAAATTATAAGATATTATATAATATATAATTAAATACTATATAAATATATAATCATATAATATATTATAAAAATTAAATAGTATAAATACTAATTACATAATATTATTGTCTTTTATAAGAGTTTCCTTGGACCTAGAAATAGAACAGTGACAAAGACAATATCCTATTACAGAGGTTCATTGCTGACTTCTGGATTTTAAGTGTTCAGTAAACAGAATTAGCCTAGATTTTCAAAAACTAATGAATGGATTATGAAAACGTGGCTCACATATTTATCAGAATTTTACTCAGTTGAAATAAATTTGCAGAAAAATAGATGAAAATGCAAAAAAATTAAATTAAATTAAATTAAATTAAATTAAATTAAACTGAGGTAATCTGGGCCCTAAAGGACAAATGTTGCATGTCCTCTCTTATATTGGATCTAAATTTCCTATTTTTAGGCTTGTGTGTCTAAATAAAGATTGATTATAAAGGTTAGAAAACTACATATAGACCATTAGACATGGGGGCGGGGAGCCCTAATTGAGGGTATAGTGGGACACAGGTGATACAAAAGCTTTTGAAGATAATACTAGAGGTTGAAAGATTTAAACAGGTATCAGGAAGATGCCACACAGGAAAAAAAGAAGGGTACAGAAAATAATTAATGCAAACTAAGAATTTTTGAGAAATATCTATGACAACCTATTTTTATGTTTATTAAAACATAATTATAAAAAGAAATATGAGCAGAGGCATCCTTCATGGCCAAAAAGTATGAATCACAGATTATAGTACCAGATGTGAAGTGCCTCCATATGAGCTGTTTGTTAGGTATACTTCAGGACCTCTCCTATCCAAAAACATTACAGACTATTGGCATTGCCCATGGTTTTGTACCATAACTCTGTTGCAAGACAGTATTGCAGAAGACGCACATTCTTGGGTATCTTGATCCTGAGAAATCAAGCTGCTCTATTCTGGATATGTCCTCCCTGTTGGTTGGCAATCATGTTCAGTGCCAGAAGATGTTGGACTTCTTGGTGGAGAATAGTAGTCTCATGTATCTGTAAATCTCACAATCTACACTAATGAATTGCCCAGCAAGAATTCATTAATAAATTGCCTGGTGCAATATTGCCATGGCTACATGGGAGTAATGAAATAATTCTCAATTAGATTTGAAGCATTCTGGAGGCACGGGCCACCTGTCCTGACTTACCCATTGCTGCTGCCAGTCATGCTACTTGCCTTTCTGTGTGGAGAAGAATGCAGGGTCATAGCCGGATGTTACTTGAGACGTCAAACATGATGCCCACAGGTTGTAAAACTACGGTCATGCTTAGGGTACCAGCAGGGTTGCTGGCACCAAGGACAGGATGGTATGTAGCAGCCTGGAGTGCACAAAGGACCTTCCCTCATCATAGTGTCCAACTGTATGATCAAACTGATTCTGAGAAACAACAAGATATCCAAAATGAAGAATGGGTTGTTTTCTGGGTTAAGTCTTCTTGAAAGATTCAGTGGCTCGTGCTGCCACTGGAGGTCATTTTAGTGTCTGTGGTCCTATTTGCCACAGGAAACCAAGTTGATGTCCATGATCTGTCCTGCTAGAAACTTTGTGGAACCCCATGATCCATGCTGCTGGTGGCTGCTATGGACAAAGAAGATTTTTTTTGGTGGTGGTATCGATGACTACAGACTCATAACTAACAATGAGGGACACTGAAGGCTTCTGTGACAACCCGCTTACCCAATGAAAGTCCTTGAAAATTGTGATAAAGATGTGGAAGTACAGCAATTGAAGTCTTCACAATTGATGTCTTCTAGAGGGGTTTGAGGATGGAGTTTTCTTTAAGGTGCTGGCCCTTGGGAGTTTGACCATATTTTAATAATTATATGTGTAACACAAGATGGACTTGGTGTCTTGGTGTATTACTTGGGGTCGGCAGTGAAAGGGTGGATGGGCAGTCTTGGGAGGAGTGGGAAACAGGTGTGATCAGGGTATGTTGTGTGAAATTCCCAAATAATAAAAATATGTTGGGAAAAGAATAAAAAAGACATCAAAGTAGAAGGGGGCTTGTTGGAAAAAAGACTTTTATGAGAGAAAAGGGTAATGGTGGTTGAAAATGTCCATATCTCAAATGTGTAGATGTCTAAAATTGTCAAAGAATAATAAAATAATAAAATGGAAAGTGGTCAAGGAAGATACTCAATGTAGACATTTTGCCTCCACATTGAGGGCAAACAAATACATCTCCGCAGATATTGGGTTCACCCACATGCACATGTTAGCATACACATGCAAACATGTGAATACACTGCCTACACTTATATACACAAAGTAAAATTAAATAAAATAATTATAAAATAGGCAAATACACACATATTATTCATCAAATATAATTTCTTTTAATTTCAGCCTTGTTGGGTATCAACTGACATGAATTGAAAGGTTAAGTATACTTCATAGCATTAAAAATTAGATCAGTAAGATTCATAACGTATATCCAACCCTTGGTTGACTAAACAGTTATCCCACTGTTACCATTGAGATCTATGTGGTGACTATTTTAGAAAATTTTGAGTATGATACATTTTATTATAATACTAGATTTTCTCTAATTTGATGTTACATATATTTTTTCCATTGCAAGTTAGCTCATAATTGTGTGTATGTGTGTGAGTGTGTGTGTGTTTGTGTGTGTGTGTGTGTGTGTGTGTATTTGAAGAAGAGAAAGCCACAACAGAGGACATTTTCCAATAAAAAAATACAATTTATTTCTACCCAAGATAAAAAAGAACTCAGACATTTTAAGCATATGTTCTTTAAGCAAAAATAAAGCATAAAATGTTCTCAGCTTACTATCATTCATAAGGTATCTCCTGTGGTATTTAGAAAGATAATATTTTCCATTGATTTAATATTCAGTTATATTTGTGTTGAGAAGGAAGATACTTACTTATATCAGGTCTAAGTTGTCTCAGTAAAGCAGTGATGAAGGCTGGTAGTAAATTAGTGAAACAGATTTTAAGTCAACTTTTAAAATTGTACCTTTTAAAGATTTAAACACCAATTTTACAGTTTTTGATTCATTTGCAAGATGACATCCATGACAGATTTAAAAGTAACACACATATTGTATCCTTTGTCTCTGCTTATGTATTTCTTTTAAAGTTTAAAAATATTTAGTGCGTAAATAGGTTATTTACACTAGCCTCTTTTGCAAAATCTTGAACTTATATATTACTTCAGGACCAGGATTAACCATTTATTAACCACAAAGATATTGGTAGTTATCTAATATGTGGTAGTGATATAGCAGTCTGTGGTGAAGGTGCTATAAAAATTAAATAAAAATGTGACTATAATTCATATCAAATACAACACAGGGCATTTAAAAGTAGAAAAAACAACAACAACAAAAAACCAGAAACACACCATGACATAGAACATACTAATATTCCAGGGCCTTTTCACTCCAAAGAAGTTGATAATTAACTGTCATAAATTAGCATATTTTCATTTAATGGAAGTATAAGAAATAGTGATCCAATAGTCAACCTACATCATCTAAATTTTGCAAAGAGGATGTAGTAAGACCTTGTATTATTATTCCAAAATATTTAGCCAGTTATGTACTATATTTTTGTCAAATATGCAGTATATCCAGTAGAGGGGTGCAAATACTTTTCAGTGTTGGATTGCATATCACATTATCTAAACACTGGCTTGTGAGCAAATGTTGCATATCCATGCTATAATTTTGAATATAAATTCTTACCTTCATAAGTTCTTGTGAAATTCTCATTCTTCTATGGAAACAGAAGTTTTTGAAGAGGCAAATGTCTTCATCTTGAATTCTGAAATAAGAAAGAAAGCATGGGAGTTGGAGACACAGCTCAGAAGTTAAAAGCACCCTTGAAGAGAGGACCAAAGTTCAGTTCCCAACATCCATCTCTCCAAATTGAGTTACTCATAACTACCTCTACCTCAGGTTTCAGGGAGATCTGGCACTACAAACTTTCATAGGCATCTGCGCTCAGATACACACACAGACACACACACAAACACACACACACACATACACACGGGGGGGATTAAGGAGACAAACACATGCATGCATACACACATTCATACATTAGTACATTTGTAATTAGAACAAAATGAATGTTTTTTTCTTAAGAAAAGACATGTGAGACAGAGTCATTGATGATCTATATTGACTAACAGCTCTTCATGGGTAGTTTCATGCTGTACAGACAGTATCTGACATACGTACCAAGAAAATATGAGCATATTTTCCCTTAGTTATTATTGGCATAGTATAGTATGAAAATGCATCTTCTAATATGGTAATTCATATTATGTTTAGATGTCATGACATGTGCATGGATGTACCACTCGATCATCTTTCTGTCTCCTATATCTTGATAAGAACTTTTGAAGGTGACACCATTTCAACTTCAAGGAAGATTGTCTAAGGACATGGAAGAATGGCTTTTGCATTTTAGAACTAGTGTTACTAATAATTAGCATTTTCAATATTGATACTCAAATCTGCTTGAGTATCTGATGTTCAGAACATGTGATTCCTTTATTTTTGTTTGCCGAATCTAGCAACCTCCTTGAAAATCCATTGACATTGCAGGGGTGCAATTACATTGAAATTTCATGCAGTCAAAAGGGGCAAACTCAGTGCCAAGACCTTAGAGAAACAAACAGCATGTGGAGACAGAAAGAAAACAAAGAACATCAAGACACCAACCACATGACTAAGGAAAGCTGCTTGGAAGTGAAACCTCCTGCCCCAGTACTCCCAAGTGGATTTGATGTGAACTGGACAACTGAGACTTCCCCACATTCCTGACCCACAAAACTTGTTAGCAAAATAAAAGGGTATAAGCCATGAAATTGAGGGGTGGTTTGATGTGTGATTGATAATTGATAATAAAATATAGCTGTTTGACAAACAAACAAAAATGATCCTTTGTAGTTTCAAATTTGTGTTTTGTTTTCTTCTGTTATTGCTATTCTTGATCATTATTTTTCTGGTTTTGATTTTCTTTGTTTATGAGCCTGTCTCTGATAGAATTGAAACTTTGAAGGTCTCAGTTTCCAAAATATTGAGGACATTCTTTTTGAGAGAAGGGGGAGGGGTATTACATTTTGTTCTCTGTTTCCAGAGGTTTTAGAGTGATACATGTCTAACCTGTGGACCATGGGCCACTTGCAGCACAGAATTTCTATGAATTTAGTTCAACCTCAAATTAGAATCTTTCTTAAAAACATGTATGGGAGTCTTTGATGTGAATTTGCATGTGTGTGTGTGTGTGTGTGTGTGCTCACGCACAATTTTTTAAAACTTGATTGTATAGCTCTTGAATGTGTACTTCATGAATGATACCCTGTCACAACATTAAACATGTCCATTAGAATAAATATGTTCTAGATGTACGTAAAACAGAACGTTTAGTTTTAGTCCCTCATCAGAGACACGAGACTCGAAAACCTGTTCGGGGTTAATATCTGCGGTAACCCTAGATTTTCTCTAACCTGATGATTAGCTTCATTATGTTCTGAGTTGAAATCATAGGTTATTATTTATATTTTGGACAGATAAATGATAATTTAGAGATTTTAAGTTCTAATAAACAATTTTTAGTTAGCTTTTAAAAAGAAATTTTATCTAGAAGTGTTTCATTTTTGGTTTCATGTTGGTATTTCAGATATCTCCTGACAACACTGTGCAATTTCTTTCTGCTATTTACCCTGAAATTTTAAACTGGGTCATATGAGACCAATTCACACTTTGGTCTTAGAGTGACTATACAGTGTATTTCATAGAATCTCATTCTGAGCCTATGTAGAATTCTCCGTTCTTTACAATGGAATCAACAAGAACCCTTTCATAAATCTAGTATAAGTCACGTAAAATTGTGCTTTATAGAACTTTTTATTTATTTATTTTTTTTAAAAAAAAACACATGAAGGTTTAGTTTGAAGCTCTAGTTCATTTGGATTTTAGGTCATTAACTTGTAAGAAGATTTTATCTTTTCATTTTAAAATTTTCCTTAAAATGTACAAAAGAGAAAATATTTATTTCAGATGTTAGGAATCTTTGTTGACTATTTAATTTTATATTTGGTCTTTTATGCAGAACCATAGTTTATGTTGGACTACATGAGTGGACATAATTTGACATGAGAAATCAAAGTGAAACCACACTGTTGGCTCTGGGCAAAGCATGCCTTTGGAGTTAATTCCTAGTGGAGCAGGAAATGACCAACCCCACAGAGCAATGTGTTTTGACATAAGATGAAAATCATCATGTTCAGTTTGTGATGGTTCTGTGCTTTCATTTTGGACAGTACACTGTTTTATACGGTTGTGTAAACAATTTCAGGTTTTATAGGATTATTCATGACATGGATAATTACACTGTTCAGTGTATTCTGTGCCATTGATCCTTTCTCTGGTTAAAAAAGAAAAAGAAAAAGAAATAACTTCCTGTTTAAACACTTTATTAACTGACACTGGCAACATTGCAAAAGTATCATCTTTGACCTTGATCTGAATGTTTGTCTGGGGGACTTTCAGATAAATCCCCTGAGTTAAGATTTACTGTTAGCTAGTTATTTAATTTAGTTAATTAGCTGTTATTTTAAATCATTTTAGAAACACCAAGAAATACAATGTATACATACAAGGATGTATGACTACAAGGAAGCCATATTTAAGAATAGGTGTAATATTAACAGTCACTGAGTGAAGAGAGCTGGTAGGTAACTGAAAGATGTTCGAACCTTGCAGACACTTAGTCTCTTTCTAAAGCTCCCACACTAACTTCCCACAATTGTGCAGTGAATGATCTTTTGGGGGGAACTCAGAAAGAGAAAATGGATGTGTATGCTTTCACTTGCTGCTCCTTCTGTCTTCCAGATGATTTTAAAGCTGGGTTATGAATCAAGTTCTCCTAGAAATGCTATAGTTAAATTTTTGGATGCATGATATATTTATATATATTTATATGGTGCACCATGGAAAAAATATACACACACAGTGTGTTTGAGCAAATCAGGATAATTAGCATTTCAATATCTGTTAACATTTTTCTATTTTCTGTGTTGGAACCTCCAGCTTTTTTCCTAGATTTTTAGAAGTATAAAATGAATTACTGTAGATGAAAGCCATATTTTTACAGAATATTAGAGAAGTAACAGAATATTAGCTAACTAGGGATAACTCTTAACCTAGAAAATGCTGGCTCCTTTCTCAGAGATTTGATCAGTATTTCTAGGGTAGACCGGTACATTTCTAATTTTTGACAATTGACCAGGAAATGCTGAGGCTGGTCCAGAAACTACACCCTGAGAGCAGATGCTGTGTTCCATCTCTGTCCCAAGAAAGCTCAAGTCTGCTCTGCTTTTCCCAGCTAGCACTTAGAAAACAGAAGCTTCCGCCCTCATGCTGGGGTCAGCACTGTGGCTGCTTCTGATAATAGTTAGATCATACTATAGGGCCATCGTAATATCACAAAAAAAGGCACTTTTCCTGATTTTAGTTTTCTGACTGCCTTAAGCATTATGTCTGTTTTGCCTAGACCAGAATTTGAGCAGAGAAGTAGGGCACTATTCATAATTCTGTATAAAAACTTGGAAATGAAGATTACTGTGATCTCATGGGGTCATTATACATGTCAGTGAGCCTGAAGAGGCTGGGATGTATGCATAGGCTCCAGGGAATAGAGTGAATTCTGTGCTTTATCAGTGAAAGCCAGTGTTCACAAAGTCTAGCACCACCTTTTGTACACTGGAGCCCAATGATGGTATAAGATTAGCATATACAAACCATTGCTATCACTTATTCCAATAAGTTATTTTACTTCAGTTAGAATTCTAGGAGTAATGGCAAATGAAGGAAATACAGTCCTGCTTCCCAAGGTGGACTGTGAGCCGGCACCTGCAAAGGTCTGATCCTGACACAGTCACCAGCTGTGGTTGCGGGATTGGCAATTCCGTGCTCAGTTGGCCAGCTTCACAGATGATCCCTAGATGTTCATATTTCAACTTTGATTAATCATCAACCTTATTCCTTCAAGGTTTTCTGTCTCATGCTGGGTGGCTTACAGTCCGGTGACTCTTCCTAGCAGCTAGCCAGCTGGTGATAATTGCTGTTAATTTCCTGGTGTTTGACACACACTTGTTTCTTGACAAGTAGAGAGGGAAAATCTGGGAAACTGTCTGAAGGACAGTGAGTATTGTTTCTATTTCATAGTAAAATGATAGACACTTGTTGTTGAACATGTCAAAAACATACAAACAACAATCCTATTTAGAAAACTCATTTGCACAATATAAGGGAGTTTTGGTGTCTCATATAGTCTTTTGTCACGCTGCATTGTGCTGCCACAATCAAGTACTTACAGTTGGCTAATTTATGTATAAAGAAAATTTTTTTTCTTCACATTTCTGGAATCAGAAAATGCATGATAAATGTGTTAGTGTGTTTGGTACCTTCACTGCTTACAGTATCCCACAGTGCTGCATTATACTAAGAAAGGCAAAAGAAAAGAGACCCAGACAGCTCTTGTAAAAGTGCTAATCCTTTAGTGCCCAATATCCATCACTGGCAAACTCACTCTTTACCAGGACTTCTTGCTGCTATAAAAAGGGTTTCATAGTCAGATGCTGCATCCTGGCTTTGTCACCTTGGAACGCTGATTTAAGACATAATGATTCCTGTCTAGCCATAGGAGCTCCTCTGTGCTTAAGTTTACTCTTAAAAGGTGAATTTCCTTGTTGATTCTGGAAGATTATCACATGCATGTCAGAAGCTCCCCCCCTCCCCTTAATCACATAATGATGAGACTCACCTTTGATCTTGAATTTTAGTTTCGAGAAAATATCTCTTTTAATTTCCAAGCTCTTTGAGTATAATGTTTTTCACTGAAAAATCCTATTTCCTAATGCTTTCAGTTTTTGGTAAGCAGAAATTTATAACAAGGAAGGATCAAGATCTCAAATATCTGGTAGGAATACAGTAAAAAGAAATGATTTAGAATTTAATATATTGGATTGAATACATGAATAATGAATGGGAAAATGTAGACTTATTATATTAAAATTCCAATTAGTTTGAAAATTAAAACATATTGCCTTATAATTGTAGAAATCACCACTACTATTTATAGAGAATACATATGCTCAAAACCACTATAATTTACTCAAGGATGCATAGAAATATCAAGTGTCTGTGATTTGGGTGTTTCAGCTTTTGTTTGCCTTTGGGACCCTGAGATGTACCTGTGTTTTTCCTCCTCCAGTACTGAGGTTACAAAAGGAACTATCACACAGGGCTTCTTCATTGGTGCCAGGGCTATAAGCTGAAGTACACATGCTTGGATACTCAGCATCTTACCCTGAGTCATCTACCCAGTGCCCTGGAGTTTTGTCCTTCTTACTGGAGGTTGTACACCTAACATGATATACTAGGAGATATACTTTATGTGGCAGGTAATCTGCTCCTGTCCAGACTAACTTAAAACTGTAAGTTTTATTTCTACAGGTGAGCTCCAAAATGAGGAAAACCTGACAATATAGTGTTGAAAACAACATGGAATGCAGCATACAACCAGTGGCTTTTTCATGTGACTTCACTATCTAGGTAGTCATGGAATGAGCATCTGTAATCTGTCCTTCTACCAGCATCACTTGATATGTAAGAGATTCCCCAAGCCTTAGGGTGGGAGAGGATATCAATGGCTCATTTAGACTGCCTGCCATGCTCTGTTCTTTGAATGAGCTTTATGGTCACTGCAAAGAGAAACTTCAGAGAGGAAGGTGGAGAGCAGCATTTATCTGTGTGGATAAGCATTACTATATGGAAGGGAGCTTGATGGTGTGTCCATTTAACAAAATAATAGTAGTAGGTTATTATCTCTTAAATTGTAGGATTTGTCCCAGGTTTACAATATCAAGCATGAATCCCCACCTGTGGAATAGGCTTTAAATTCAATCTGAAAGTTTATGGTTACTTCAATCACATTCAAGCTACTATTCTACCATGAGGTGGTTATTATTTTAAATCACAGTATTTACAGCTGGGTAAGATTGTTGATAACTTCTTTCCTTGTGATTGTTTCTCAATGCTCAGCTCAGGGAGTGGCACTATTAGGTGGTATGGCCTTGTTGGAGTAGGTGTGTCACTGTTGATGTGGACTTTAAGACCCTCATTCTAGCTGCCTGGTAGCTAGTATTCTGCTAGCAGCCTTCTGATGAAGATGTAGAACTCTCAGCTCCTCCTGTACCATGCCTGCCTGGATGCTGCCATGTTCCCACCTTGATGGTAATGGAGTGAACCTCTGAACCTATAAGCCAGCACCAATTAAATGTTGTTCTTTCTAAGACTTGCCGTGGTCACGGTGTCTGTTCACAGCAGTAAAACCCTAAGACATTCCTCTTCCAGCACTACGACAGAAAGCAAGCAAGGAAGCAGCTTCCAGGTTAGTTATCAGCTTTTCTTTCTTTATTTTCTGTGATCCAAGCGTGTGGTATTTTTGTACATAATTATAAGTGCTTCTATATTTTTTTTGCATTTGTGACAAGTTATACCACACACAGAATAGATATTAGTCGCACAATAGTCACTTGATAAAGTATAATATCAAAGACAACCTCGAACAAGTGGCTTTCCTAGAAAGCTTGTAATAGAGATAGTACTAGTACTGGCTTCTCTAATCCCAAATACAATTGGCCAATTTTAGAAAGGTGAATCTGATGGCCCAGGTGGCTCAGAATTTGATTTGGCATTGATTGTGTCTTTTGTGAATTGGTAGTAAAGTTTGAATCAGAGCTCACATGTTGGAATTAGATTGTCAGTCAATCTAAGTTTTAATTTGGAGTCTCTGTTTTTTTTTAAAAAAAATGCTACCAAGTCTATTCTTGTTTTGATTTTGTCTGTGTTTAAAGGACCTGTTTCTTTCCTAGTTCTGAACTAGAAGCTACTTTTAGCTGCCAAAGGGCACTGTGGCCTTGACCCCTGACAAGTGAACTTCTGCAGCAGAAATCCCTTCCTATTGAATTCTTTCCTCTCAAATCACCCCCCCCCCATTTCCCTTCAGAAAGAAATTCTCTGCCTTTAAAATATTCATGCAATTAGGTCAGCCCTAATCTGTTTCTTTTAAGATTTGAGTTCTTAATTATTTCTGCAGAATGCCTTTGCAGCAGCAACTAAATTACTCCCTGTAGCAGAATGTCTCCTGTGCGTGCTCGTGTCAATATCTTAAGGTCTATTTTTACTAGCTTGTTCAGTTTACTCAACCAAATCAAGCATTTTTAAAGAAATAGAGTCTAGATTCTCATTTTGTGAAAGTGTGAACAACTTGAGAAAATCTGGGATGGCAAGAATAACCCAGTTTTCCATTTGCTACGGTGCTTTCCTAGATGAAGTGGATGTTTTCACAAATCCAGGCATAACTTTCTTTTTTAAAGTAGTTACACCCACACAATGTAAATCATCCCTCCTAAGTTATACCTCAGCTAAAGGAATTCCCTATATTCTTCTCTTGTAAGTAGAATCAGATAAATATGGTTTGTTTAGAAAAACCACTTTGATGGGTTATTTGTGTGTGTGTGTGTAGGCAGTTGTTTCACTCTGCAGCAAAGCCCGAGTACTGATTTGCATGTTCCTCCAAAGTGATTGACAGAACAGATCTAACTTGTTAATCTGACACTTCTATTAACTCTGCAGCATAAATGGACAACCAGTGAAAGACAAGACAGTGCTCTGAAAGAAAAGTGGATAACAAATGAGCAAAGGTGTAAAGGGAGATTCTGGCAGGGAGAATGGAATGTCAATTGTGCTAACTGAATATAACCGCAAGATCGTGGACAACATTAAGTGGGACGGATTACTGAATGTGGTAGAGATGTTTGAGGCTCTGCTACAAATATCAGGAAGAGAAAAGTTCATCCTGAAAGAATAAATGTCTCATGTAAGCAAGCATATGGGTTAATGATCTGGCAAACTTTAGCTCTCTATTACAGAATCAAAGAGATTCCAAACCTTTCATAAAATACTAACAGGTTGAATTTGACAGCACAGTGAGAGGGTCATTCACCATGAACAGGTGGGATTTGCTTCTAGGATACAAGGTTAGTTGAGCATCCACCACAGAAATAGATAAAAGACAAAATTCATATGGCTGTTTCAATGGAGTTATATGGAACATTTGGGAGCAGTCAACAACATTTCATAATAAAACCCTAAGAAATTACATATAGAAAACAGGAACTTGCATTCAATAATGACTATGTGGCATAAACCCTCAGATAACATTATATTTAATTACAAAAAGTTGAAGACTTTTCCTCTAAGATAAGGTTCAAGGCAATGGGGTTTACTCTTGATTCTTCTATTCAACATAATTCTGGAAGTCATTTCATTTAAGCCAAAAAAAAAAGAAAAAGAAAAAAAAAAAAAAGGATACCCAAGTTAGAGTAAAATGTTTAAATATTCCCGTTTGCAAAGAAACTCCTTTAAATTTCTACAAAATTTTACTGTGAATAAATTTAGTAAAATTATAGAATAGAAAATCTATACTATTCCTATAAATGAATGGTACACAAGGAACCTGAGAAAAGTTAAGTAAGCAATCCTGTTTATACTGGATATTTCCTAAATGTGTCTAGAAGTAAATGGAGCAAAAGAGGTAAAAATTTTTACATTGAAAACCTTAAAACATTGATAATAAATATAAAAATGCTCAAACAAATGTGATGATAATCAGTGATTATAGATTTGAATAATTAATATTGTTAAATGGCTTGTAAAACTCAAAGAGATCTACCTATTCAATGGAATCACTGTCACTATTCCAGTGAACTTTTAAATAAAATATAGAAGTATTCTAAAATGCATTGACCTACAGAAGATGCTAACTGGAGAAAGAGATTATGAGAAAAGGAATAAAACTGTAGGTATAAATTGTACTTGGTTTCAAAAACAAAATAAATCTAAAAAGTTTGCTGAAACTCTAACAACACCACATTTACCAATGAAACAAGAGAGAACTCAGAAATAAGTCCAAGCATTCATTGTTGATTGGTTTGTGGCAAATGACAGCTGACTATTCAACCTGGATAGCCTCCAGAGGAAGGAGATTAGAACATGATCTCAAATCATAAACAAAAATAAATTTCAGTGTCATTGTAAGAGTATTATTTATGGGCCAATGAGATGGTTCATTTGGTAAAGGTATTTGTCTTTAAACCTAATGACTTGAGTTTAGTCTCAGAACCCACATGAATGAAGAAGAGAAAGTTGTACATCATCTGACATGTAAGCATCCCTCTAATTCCAGATGCATAAACACAAATATATAAATATAAATACAATTCAATTTAAAAGTATCTTGAGAGACCAAACTTTTTGGGTTCAGACTCCATCTTAGAGAACCTTACCTAAGGTTGCACTCACATTAACTAATAAGCCGGTACCTAGCACCAGTTTTTCGTCTACCTGCTCAACAAGACCTGTGTCTAGCATCATTTTCCAGGTTACCCCACAAGAAGACCTGCATCTAGCACCGGTTTCCAGGTTACAAGGCTGCCCTTGATGCTTCATTTCCTAACAAAAACCAATCAGGAGGAAAACAGAAGTTTATGATTTGGCTCCCAGCCCCAGCCAATTATGTTAAAGGTCATAATGGCTCCCCAATCAGAAGTGTACCAGGCTAGATACCCACTTCTTGCCTCTATAAATGCTCACCTGAAACTGGGCTCAGGTCCCCCCTTCCATTCTAATATGTCAGAAACAGTGGTCTGTCCCAAGCTCGAGATTAAATTAAGAGACCCTAATGCAATTACATCGGATTTGGCTTTTTGGTGGTCTTTTAGGGGTTCACGAACATTTACTAGCACAAGAATCTAAGTATTTAAACATTTAATACTTGAAAATTGTATAAAGACAATAGGGAAAGTCTTCTAAGACATTGGTCATGGAGATTATTTAGTGGGAGTGGAGGTGGGGGTGGGGAGCAGGTAGGTTGGCCCTAGGAAAAAGTAAAAAAAGAAAAAAAATAGACACATGGAATTACATCAAACTGAAAAGCTTTCACAAAGCTAACAAGCAGAAGTGATGAGATAATTTCTAGGATGCAAGGGATATTTTTAAACATATATCTGAAAAGGAGTTTTTCTATGTTTTGGATTATGTATCTAAAATTTAATGTGTTACAGATTTAGTTCGGAATTAATAATATTTAAAGGGAGAGCCTTACCGACATAAACTAGTTTTACGTGAGGATGAGGGTGGAAGCTTCAAGGTTTGATTAGTGGCTCTTCCAGAAGAACAGGAGAGAATTGGGCATATATGTTCCCTCACCTTTGTCATGTGATCTTCTGCCACATCTTATGCCAAGCATAAAGAAAGCCTTTACCTACTTTACTGCATACTTTACTTCCTGGTCTTTTGAACTGTGTCAAATAAATCAATAAATGTATAAGATTTACAAAAATAAATTACCTGACCTCAAGTATTCTGTTATAATCTATTATTGTACCAGGAAAAGCATTAAGACAGAGTCAACTACCAAATAGTTCCTTATGGAATGCAGCAGTGAAGAAAGACAAACCTGATTTAAAGTTAGCAGAGGTCTCCAAATATATTTATCAAGAAAAGGTAGATAAATGGACAAAAGATACATGTAAATAAATTCAACCTCACCAATCATTTAAACCAAATAGTGGTGGTATCTGTTAAAATGACTATCTTTTTTTTTTTTTTTTTTAAAGAAAGATAGCAGTACTTTAATGAACATGAAAGAGAGGGGACCTTTGTACAGGGCGATAAATTAGGACAGACACTATGGAAAATAATATGGAGAGCAAACACTTAAAAATAAGACTAATATTTACCCTAGACATTACACTTCTGAGTATGTAGCCAAATAAAATGTCTTAAAGGTAAATTGTTTTGGGGTTTTTTGTTTGTTTGTTTGTTTTTGGTTCAAAACAGCATTATTCACAATAGCAAAAATATGGAATGACCGTAAGTGTTCAATAATGAATGACTTGCTAGAAAAATATATACATTCACAGTAGAATACTATTACCTCTTAAAGAAAAAAAAAAAAAACCAAACATCCCTCCATTGGTGACAATGTAGATAAGCACTGAGGGGAGTACACAACATAAAAAATATGCCAGGTAGAAAAAATATTATATTGCAATCCATTGTATAGACTCTAAGGATGCTGAACTTATAGAATCAGAGGGTCAAATGGTTATTACTAGAGAGACTATGGTGATTTGAAGGAGAGTCACTAGAGAAATGTAGGTCCAAAAGCATCAAATTTTAATTAGGAAGAAGGCTATCAGAACATGAATTCTTTCCTTGGCAATCATGGTTCATAATAATGTCTTCTGTGCTTGAAATTTGCTAAGAGACTGTAAGCATTCTGATCACTGAAGAAAGATAAACATATGATGCAAACCATATGCTAATTAACTTGATTTAGCCATTCCAAAGTACACACATATAGCAAAACATGGTGCTGCATGTAACAAATACACATAATGTTTAAAAAAATGATTTCAATTTAGGCAGCAGTTGGGAGAATGTAAAAAGAGAGGCAACAGAGTCACATAATTACCATCAAAGAACTAAATACATAGATGTGGCATCTTTATGGATCTTACATTGGAAGGTGACAGACTAGCAGATGGAGCAATGGATGATGTGTTCCTGCCACAAATTAAGGAACTGGCACAGAGGCAAAGTGAGGGACTTTCTGGACATCTGGGGGACGTCTGTTGGCTAAAATCACTGAATCCAGCACGTTCTGGATTTGCCTTGCTGATGACTTCATCTCCCCAAAGGCAGAACAGGAACAGAAACTGCTCTCCTGATCCTGACTATGTCTCCAAAAGAACCAGCACAACAAAGAACTGGAAACAAAACTGTTTTGCAGATCCAAGTTGCCACAAAAGAAAGCTATGCTTTTGTGCCTAACCTCTGTGAAGTCTACTGTGTCACAGAAAATACAGGCTAGTCCCATGATCCAGGGGCTCACAAGGAAGAGAGTTGTGAGTGTATTAAGTTTCTATTAATGCTACAAAAATATTACTATCAATTTAGTGGCTTTTAAACACCTATTTCTTAGCTTATTGATTTAGGGATTAAAAAAAAAATCTGGATTTTTTTTAAATTAAATAAGATGGATTCTATGATGAAGGCTTCAGAGAGCCAAAAACTAAGGGTTTGTTTCAGTTGATTACTAAATTTATCTTCTTGAGGGTGTGAGAATTGGATTCACACATCCTTGGTGGTTTTCACTGGGACCAGTGCAAACTCTACATAGAAAAGGACAGACTGGCATGTGAATATTTTGGGAAAACATTATCCACACCACATTAGTGATTCTCACCATTCTCTGTCTCTCTCTGTCTCTGCCTCTCTTTGTGTCTCTGTCTCTGTCTCTCTGTCTCTGTCTCCATCTCTCTCTCTCTCTCTCTCTCTCTTTCTCTCTTTCTCTGTGTGTGTCTATACATAGTTGTACCTGTTTGTGTGTTTGCCCCTTTGTATGGATACATGTGAAGTACAGAGATCAATGTTGGGCTTCCTCCTATGTCGCTCTAATTCTTGTTTTTCAATAGGGTCTCTCACTGAATCTAGAGCTGAGTGATGCAGCAAATCTGCAAGGCAAGAGTAGCTTGCCAGTGATCTAGGCCTCCCTAGGGTGATCGGAATACATTTGACATAGGCTCTTTGTGTGGGTTTTTGGAATCTGAATTTTAGGCCTTCATCCTTGCATAGCAAGCACTTTTCTGACTGAGCCATCTTCCTAGCCATGATGCTTCATAAGATTAAATCTTCACAAGATTTAAACTCTATGAGAGGTCCAAGTGGGGCTAAGGAGAAATCTCAAGTTGGTCAAGGCCTTGCTGTGGAAGTACAAGGACCTTGGTTGATTCAAAGAACAGATGTAAAAAGCCTGATGAAACAGCCTGTGTCTCTAAGTCCAGTGTGGGGATAGCAGGTGGGGAAGGGAAGGAGAGATGGATTCCAAGAGCTTATTGACCAACCACTCTGCCTGGTGAGTTTCAGGTTCATTGAGAAATTCTGTCTCAAAAAGTAATGTGGAAAAGATCAGAGATGACATGTAACAACAAACTTTGGCTTGCACACATATGTACCTGCACATGTGAACATCTACACACACACACACACACACACACACACACACACACACACACAGAGAAAGAAAATTATAGAAGGATAAACAAAATTTAGCAAGTTCAAAGTTTGGAAGAAAGTATTTAAGTTTTAAAACAATTTTAAAAGGCTCAAGAAAGCTAGCATCTGACATCAACCATCGTCTCTCAAAACATCCAGAGAATCTGAGAGTACCATCACACCCATATTGGTTGTAAGAAAATGAGAGTTTTAAGCTGAGAGCCGAGAAAAGAAAATTGATGAATGTCTCAGTGGTGAAGTAAATTTTCTCTAATAATAACTAATGGATGTTCAGACTGGAAAAACAATCCACCCAGGAAATCTAATAACTAATTGTTTTTGTTGCTGAAATGAGTTGGCCTTCTGGAGCTGATTATATATGAGGACTGTTAGAAAATGCAAACAGCAAGACATCAAGTATGTTCTCTGAGGATTCATGTTGAACGTGAAAACCTCGGGAGATATAAGGCATTGATTTTATTCTGTTCTAGTTAGAGATTTTAACAATGATTTTTGGCAAAAAATGTCCATAAGATTTGTTAAAATGTTCTTGCTTCTAATCAGGAGGGAGTAAATGCAGACTGTATTGTCCCAGATTTCAAGGTTGAGTGTTTATTAATTCCTACTAGGAGAACCCATGAACATGTTATTGATATTGATACACACGATCACTTTGTGATAGTCTTAAAAATGAATGGAAAGTTGGGTGGGTCCTGAAAATCATTGTGTATGCCATCGTTCAAATATGCAGTGTTCCCCCAAAAGGCTCATGGGCTGATGACTTAGTTCTACGGAGAGATCACTAGATTTTAAGGGTTCTAAATTTCTCCTCTTTTATTAAAAACAGATTCTTTTCTCATATAATATATCCTGATAACAGTTTCCTCTCTCTTTACTCCTCCCAGTTACCCCTCCCCCTCCTCTCACCTCTGGATCCACTCCCTTTCTGTCTCTCATTTAAAAAGAACAGGCTTCTAAGAGATAACAAGCAAATATGAACAAATAAAATATAAGAAGATGAAGCAAGTACTATAATACCAAAGTTAGACAAAGCAACCCAAAATGAGGAAAAGGGTCCCAAGAGCAGGCACAAGAAACAGAGATGTATTCATTTTCAGTCAGAAGTCCTGTAAAAATACTATGTTAATATCTGTACTATATAGGCAGAAGATCTGGTACTCCCTGAACTTCTAGCTCTGACACTGTGAGATCATATGCAGCTTGCTTAGCTGATTCAGAGGGTCTTGTTCTCCTAGTGTCTGCCACCCCTCTCCGGCTCTTACAATCTTTCCACCTCTCTTTCCACAGGATTTCCTGATCTCTGAGAGGAGGGATTTTTGATAGAAGCTTGCCATTTAGTCTCTCCCTCTCCCTCTCCCTCTCCCTCTCCCTCTCCCTCTCCCTCTCCTTTTCCCTCTCCCCATCTCTATCTCAATCTCTATCTCTATCTCTCATGATTGGCTATGGGTCTCTGCATCTGTTCCCATAGGCAGCCAGAGGAAGCCTCTCTGCTGCTGATGGGCTATACCACTTAATCTATTGGTATAGCAGAATATCATTAGTCATATTTTATTGATTTTTTTTTTTTTTTAGGCTAATAGTGTTTGGTTTTTATCCTTGATCTCTGGGCTATCTAGACTCTTGTTCTTGGTTACCCAAGCAGTGTCAAGAATGGGTTCCTTTTCGTGGATTAGGCCCTAAGTCAAATCAAACACTGTGGGTTGGCTATACCCACAAGTTTTGTGCCATTGCACTAGCCTATTTACCAGTCAGGAAAAAATGATAGGTCAAAGGTTTGATGGCTGGATTGGTGTCCACATTGCTCTTTCAGTATCTTGCAGAGTACCTTCCTGCACAAAAGAGACTAGAACACAGGGGTTAGGCTCCATGTAGGCATCAGCTAGAATTCTCCATGTTTAATAAGTTGTGTGGGTGTTGTCCTAGACAATGGGACTACTCTGTCAGTTTTCAGAAGGCAATTCTTTGTCTTAACAGTCTGGATTGTTTGGGGATTTTCACTGTAACCCCCGACTAACAACTCAATTGAATGGCACCCAGTCTCACCACTGGAAGCCTTGTTGACTACAAGAGATAGTGAGTTGAATTTCCTTATCTCCGATTACTAGGCCTCCTCATTAGGATCACCTACATAGATTTCAGGAAGTTCACACTGGACTGTACTTCATATCATTCCCAAAATAACAGCCAATTTCAGCTGTTTCTCCCTTAACTCTCTCTCTCTCCATCAATCTCCTCTCTTACTGATTCCCTTGCTCCCATCCTTACCTGCTCCAAATACTCAGTAATAGTTATTCTATTTCCCTTTCAAGAGAGATCCATGTACCAATATGGCACTTCTTCAGAAAGATCTTAATCCATCTATCCCAAGACTCAGATAAACAAATCTTGGACATATACTCAAAGGGTATACCATCCTATCACAAGGACACTTGCTCAACCTTGTCCATTGCAGGTTTACTCATAGCCAGAACCTGTAAACCACCTATATGGTCATCAACAGAAGAACTGATTAAGAGAATTTGTTACCTATATAAAATTGAGTATTATTCAGCTGTTAACAACAACAACAACAACAACAACAACAAATGGCATCATGAAATTTGCAGGCAAATGGATGGAACTAAAAAACAGTTCTGAGTGAGGTAACCCAGACCCATAAAAATAAATATTGTATATATTTAGTTAAAAGTGGATATTAATTAGCAGTTAAGTAATGATAACCAAGCTATAATTGACAGACCCAGAGGAGGGTTAGGTTAAGAGGAGGGGTCTGGAGTGGGGTTCTAACACTTTAATAGAAGAAGTTTCATTAATAAATGTGTGGCTGAATAGGTTTCTATAAAGTGGGGTCAAGTTAAAAGAAGTAGGTTCATGGAGCAACACAGTAGATACCAATACCTCCTTCTACTTCTCCCTATTTTCTGACTACTGTGAGTTAGAGAGCCTATTCTCAACAAATATGATCCCATTTACAAAATTTCTTTGACTTGGATTCACAGCAATGAAACTGCAAATGGACTGAAAGCTCAGAAATCAATAGGCAAAAATGTTTTTCTCCTAAATATTTAGGTATTCTGTCACAACAGTAGAAAATAGAGTATGTAATATAAATCACAAAGATACATAATAAATATTACTCTGCTATCCCCATCTTTTGAAAAAGAATCTCTTTCTGAATGTTATACTGGTTAGTTGTATTGTCAGCTTGACACAAATTAGAATTAACTAGGAAGAGAGAACCTCAGTTGAGGAATAGCCACCTTCAGATTGACCCATAGTAGACAAGTCTTTGGGTAATTGTCTTGCTTGATGATTGATGTGGGACTATCTGGCCCACTGTGGGCAGCCCCATCCCTAGAAAGTGGGTCTAGATTGCATTAAAAAAAAGCAAGCTGAGAAAATTAGAGGGAGAAAGCTACTAAGCAGCTTTCATCTATTGTCTCAGCTTCAGTTTCTGCCTCCATGTTCCTGCTCAGTTCCTTATCTGATCTCCATCCATGATGGACCATAACCCACAAATTTAAATGAAGCCTTTTGTTTCCAAGTTGCTTTTCATCACAGACACAGATGGCAACTCAGAGCAAATATGAGCAAAACTTTGTCTCTTGTTTTATTGCAAGATTTTTCTTACAGTATCTGATAATTATTTTTAAATTGTGACATATTCTTGTTCTCAAACATTTGTGCTTTAATATTTATTTTTAATTTGTACATAAAAATGTATTCACTTTTCTAACAAATATTTTGTGTATATGCATGGTGGTTGAGTATATATATGCAGGTGCCCACAGAGGCTAGAAAAAGGTGTAGGATCTCTAAAATTGAACTTATAGGTTGTCGTGAGCTACCCGCCATGGGTACTAGAAACTGAATTCTGTTCCTCTGGAGGAATAGTACATATACTTGACTACTGAGCCATCTCTCCAACCTATTTTTTTTTTAAAGAAATTCTCTTTTTGTTTGATCTATTCTTTTTATTATTCTTTTAGTATTTGTTTCATTAACTTGAACTCTGGTCCTTATGATTTTTCTTCCACTAGTTTTTAATGTAACCCATTCTTGTTTGGTTTGAAATGAATCAATGTTATTTACTGAGATCTCTGTTTTTTTCTAATACTATTACATACCAACCTGAATTGTTGTGATGCCATATCATTTTGAATTTTCAAGAGTATCACCCATTACTTCTTATGTATATCAAAACTTATAACGAATAGTGAAATTCATTATAATGAAAACCTTTGGTTTTCAAGGGGGTTTATTTACACCTGTCCTTGAGTCTTTGTTCACAATTTGACACAAATACACATAAGTGACATCTCCAATTTATTTTATATTTTTTAATGTAAGCAACCACAGCTATACATATTGGCTGTGTCTCAGAGATTGTTTTTGTGCTTTCTCTGTGATTTGACTCCAGGCATTTTTGAGAATCCTTTCTGATTTCTTCCACAACAAACTGATCATTCAATGGTAACACCTAGTCCTACTTATGATTTATGTAAGTGTGATGCTAATGGATTTATTTTTAAAATATTACCTTGGATTTTAGATTGGTCTAATGTCATGTTGTTATTAACAATTAGACCTGGCATCTGAGTGCATTTACCATGAGCAGCTGTTTTACTACTCGAGGTTATCTGATAAGGGGGCATCGAATCACAGAACTCATTCTACTTAAGAAGGCAGGTTCCTTTGGCTTTTAATCAGTGCTGAAAGTGAGCTAACCTCTCATTACTTGCTAAGCCATATTTCTAGCCCCAATATAAAATATTGGTTATGTATTTGGAATTTTATGCTCTTCTAATTATTTCAAATTATGTCATAATTGTTTCGTCAATCTGTGCTATAGAAAACCATAATCAATTCTTCCTTTCTAATCATAGCCCATTATTTGACTTCCCCCCACCTCTCTATTTCATGTATTTTGAAGTTTGGAGTGAGAACCATTCCACTTGGTTCAATGAGGTCAGCAGTTTTGTGTCCACAAATGTGAGAAGCTGTGGATTTGTTTGTATGTGTCTGATTATTTCCGTTGAAATATAAATCTCATTTAGTACAGGAACTAGTCTGATTTGTGACATTTTAAGGGATTTGACAATGCTTGGAGTGTGGGAACGTACTCTCTGAAAATAAGATCAGGTTGAACTTTCCATTTTTAAAAATGAGTTCTTGAATGATTCTCTAGATTTGGGGTAAATCATAGTCACACTTAAAAACACTGTTTAAAAGGCCAGTGCTTATATACTCAACACTGAAAACAATTCCATAACAAGAATATAGTCATTACAGCCCAAAAGTTTAAACAAAGCTGCAGATTGTTACAGCATTTTTATATTCTATGATTCCCACTTCAACACTGTCAAAAAACTTCTTAGCACGTATATTAGCCTGCCAACTCTGGGCATGACTTCAGCTTATTGAAATCAGCAGGGAAACATAGTAACAGGACTTGAAGGGGGTGAGTAGCAATCAATACTTACATTATTATATTATACAGATAGAGGTATAATCTCTGACACATAAGGTTAAATAATTGTACAACTGACATTAGGTATTATGGAATTGTGAAAGTAAAGAAGCCTGCTCTGTGTTAAGTTATGAAAAGCCATTGCATTGCAATTTTGTTGTCTTCCTTTTCACAGAAAAACATAAGATTTGGTATATTAGTAAAAAGTGGTATAACGAAGTAGTGTATTAGACTTGGTAAAGAATGGCCGTGTATACTGCTATTTAAAACCAATGTGCAAATGGCTTTCTCTATCCATATTCTATTTCCTTATAGATAAACTCCTATAACTCAAATTGGTTCAAGAATTTCATAAAACTTTTTTTTTTTTAATTAAATTGCCCGTGTAGGCATAGAACTTAGAAACTGAAACATTTTTTTTCAGAATGCTGCAATTCCCAGCATGTTATTAGTGGAGAGAGAGACATCTCCCCAAAGTAGGATTATGTGTGACAAAGGAGAAATTAACAGAAACATTAACATTTTCTCTATCTCCTGGTTTGTTGTCCCTACAAGCTATTTGAACTGAGAGGTAACAGCTGAGTAGGATTTTACTCTGGAAACAGGAGACAGGAGAATCATATATGCCATACTTTAGATCTGGGAGTGTGGGAGACCAGTGTGCTTGGAAGGCAAGGTGTGAATAGCTAACTGGTCTGGACAGCTGGGCATGGTCAATGCACAGAAGGACTTTTGGCCAACAATAAACACTTTAAATTGTATCCTAAGAGCAATTGAAGTTCCCAGAAATGTGTGAAGAGGATTGCATGATATATGGGCACATTTGTGTTTTAAAATATTATTGTTCTCAGATTGTAAAAGATGTTGTCCACAGGAAAGAACCTGTGAGGGGAAACATTTGAAGGCTGTTGGCAGTACACTACTGAGGTAATGGATTGATATTTAGAGTAACATTGTCAAAGAGAGGAAAGAACTAAAGTGAGATGCATACTTGGCAAGATTTGAAATGGATGACATAGGGTGAAGGAAGTTCTCAGTCAAGTTAATAGATGAATAGCTTGCAATATTACGTTAAACTGTGATATTATTCACCTGGGCATGGTGAATATGCTTAAAAGCTCAGTAATTGTGAGACAGATATAGGGTGATCAGGAATATAAGGTTATTGGATACATAACATGTTTGAGGATGTGAAAACTAAGACTATGTTATTATTGTGATTATCATAATATGAATACTGCAAATTGTCAAGTTTTCAGGTGAAGATCCTGAGTCTAATGGTGCATACTTTACACTGTGTATAGTATTAAATGGCCTGTGACCTCACTTAACTCTAAATTAGAGCATGTCTGACTTGCAGATTAATCAAATTGTACTGAGTTCATAATTCTATGTAAGATACAACTCTTACACTTAACAATTTCAAAATCAGTGGGGAGATATACATGTCAACCTATCACTTTTATCAATGATTTAAGATTCCATTTTAGAAGCAGTTTAAAGTGATGTATAAGCATAGAGGAAAGACGTGTAGAGTTACAGGTGTAGGTCCAAGAGTGGCTGAAAACATGATTAACATTTAGCTGCGTCTTGAAGTATAAATGCAATTAAATGGAGGAAGTAGTTTTTGTTGTAAACCATTGCTGATGCTTTGGGAAACTATTTTTCCAGAGGAGTCTGATGTTATAGCGGTTTTATTGTCCACTGTGGATAGACGAAAATGAAAATACATTTTTGAGGCAATGTACAGTGTATGCCGTTCGCTCATTCAACAAACAGTTACTTAGCACTGTTCACCCACTACTATTTTAGGTGCTGAGGATGCAGCATTTAAGTAGACAAATTCCTTCCCATTGTGATGCTGTGACTTCAATAAAAAAGGATCAAACGCTGCACAGTCGTGGCGTATACCTTTAATTACGTATGTGGCAGAGGATGGCCTTATCTGTCCTCAGTGGGAGGGGATGCACTTGGTCCTGTGGAGGCTCAATGCCCCAGAGAAGGGGTATGCTAGAGGGGTGAGGTGGGAGTGGGAACATCCTCTTAGAGGCTAAGGGGAGGGAGGATGGAGTAGAGGGTTTGTGGAGGGGGGGCTGGGAAGGGGGACAACATTTGAAATGTAAATAAATAAAATAATTAAAACAAACAAACAAAAAACACAAAATGAAAGTCACCAGAGACTAGGAGGACGAGTGGACAGAAGCTGTGGGGAAAGGTAACAGGTACTAGGACACAGGAACAAGCTAGTGAAGTGTCCATGGATAATGGTGAAGTACTGTATGCCTCAGAAAGCTAGAAGAAAAGATAGGATGCTCTTACTAGGAATAAATAATAGATGCTTGAAGATAATATATTTATTTAAACATTACACAATCACACATCATACAATATACACGTGTCCAAATTTTACATATCAAACCATCAAGGTGTATATTTTTGTACTTTAAGAGTCTATACTTTAGAACAATGGTGGAGTTGGAATGCCCCCACTGCAATTAATGATACTCACATTTTTTTTTTATTTTTTACTTTAGAAAGGGCTTTATTTATATACAAACAATAGTTAGCATTCTATCCATAAATTCAACTTTCGAAAAGCCAGAGTTTCTTTTTGGTTGTTTTTTTAAGGTTATATATAGATATATATAACCTTATATATATAGATATGTTGGATATGGTGGTACATGCCTTTAATCCCAGAACTTGGGAGGCAGAGGCAGTGTTTTAACCAGCAAAAGCTTTCTGAAAAAGAAAACTAAGCTTTTTTGTTATGACTGGCCCAAATTGAGACCCAGCTCAGGGGAAGGCTCCAAGGCCTGACACTATTACTGATGCTATGGTGTGCTTACAGACAGAGTCTATCATGACTGCCTTCCAAGAGGCCCAACAAGCAGCTGACTGAGCCAGATGCAAATATATACACCCAACCATTGGACTGAAGTTGGAGACTCCTGTGGTTGAATTTGGGAAATGCTGAAAGAAGCTGAGGAGGAGGGCAACCCCATAGGAAGACCAGCAGTCTCAACTAACCTGGACCCCTGAGATGTCTCAGATACTGAGCCACCAACCAGGCAGCATACACTAGCTGATATGAGACCCCAAACACATACACAGCAGAGGACTGCCTGGTCTGGCCTCAGTGAGAGAAGTTGTACTTAACCCTTGAGGGACTTGAGGCCTCAGGGAGTAGGGAGGCCTGGTGGGGTGGGACTGGGGGATGGGGACATCCTCTTCAAAACAGAGGGGAGATCCAGGCAGTGGTGTAGCACACCTTTAATCCCAGCACTCCAAAGGCAGAGGCAGGCGTATTTCTGAGTTCGAGGCCAGCCTGGTCTACAGAGTGAGTTCCAGGACAGCCAGGGCTATACAGAGAAACCCTGTCTCAACCCCCCATCCCCTCCCCCCCCAAACAAAAACAGAGGGGAGGAGGAATGAGATGAGGAACTGTCAGAGCGCAGACCAGGAGGGGGATAACAATTGGACTGTAAAAAAAAAAAATAATAATGATATAGATAATTTTTTGAAAACTGACTGAATTTACTGAACTGGTCAAATTAACTGGGTATATTGATGATGCGCTGAATCAAAGTTCCTGGGATTCCGTTCTTCCCTCTGTGTAAAGGGCTTGAATTCTGACCAAAAAGAAGTAACAGTGAATTAGAGCGGTTAAATTATTTGTCATTTCCATTTCTTTCATCTATTTATAAAAGATTACTTCCTAAGACACAAAGATCAAAGAAAGTACACTTAAATATGTTGAAACAGACAAAGTCTCCCTTTTTATTCTCAAACTACATACACTCTAATAAGCAAAACTATTCAATAATTAATATATTTGTAGGATTCCAGTTCATATTAATAAAAATATGCCAAGGTTGTTATTCATGTTGTAGCTTCCTTTGAAAATCTTTGAGGATAAGATTATTATTTTATGCACACACATAATCCTCAGTTGCTGGCATGTCTTATCTTAAAATAACAACCATTATTTGAGAGAAATACATAATTCTGTGGAACCTAAAAGCCAGTGGTACCTCTATAGAGGTTTAGCATATCCAGAAAAAGACCAAAGGAAGTCTGCAGAATCTTATTTGAATGTGAGCTTTAAAATGATCCAAATGAATACTCTGTGTTTATTCATTATTTTCTTCTTTGGATTCAATAATACTATGTTTATATAAATGTACATGTCTGAAATCTAAAAGGCATAATCCTGTTCTTTACCTTCCCTTTACTTGTGGTAGGGTGAAAGCTGTCAGTATACCATTTTGACCTTTTAAATATTCACCACTATTGTCCTAATCTCAGGACAACCACACCATTAACACCATATGGTTTAAATATGTCCCTTAAAGTTCAGGTGTTGTAAATTAATGCGCAGCACAACAGTATTGGGTGGTGAGAGCTTAAGGAGGGTTTAAGACATTTCTGTCTATTGAATGAATTAGCATCATTGTGAGTCAGTTACCTGGGACTCCAAATACAGATAAATGTGTGTTGATTCATTCCCTTCAATATGTATTCTTCAATATATATTACATATGGAAAATAAAATACTCACTTATCTGTAAAAGTATAAAATGCCCAATGGGTGTGTGTGTGTGTGTGTGTGTGTGTGTGTGTGTGTAAAATAGGGTGTTTATATAAATGTGCATGAATGGAATCTAAAATGCCTAATCCTATTCTTTACTTTCTGAGTACTTTGGCCATTTAAACCAATTTTTTATTTTTAATCATTTTGTTTCATTTTGTTTGCTTTGCTTCGTTTTGCTTTGTCTTCAGGGCTACCTTACTTATGAAAGTTACATTGGGAAGTCCATCTAAAGAAACTAACTTTTCTCACCCATGTGCAACACCTCTTCACTGGGTTATGTTTATCATGGGATGTCAAGCTTTCAATAACATGTTTATATCCCAGACATAACTATACTTATTTTGTAACTTCAGCTACATCTGTAGTTAAATTCTCCTTGAAGTATGAACCTCTCAGAGTCATCCTTAAGGGTTGGAATCAGCTTTCCTCAAACTCTTCACCGTGAGTTATCTTCCTCTCAGGATTCACAAATAATCTTAATGACATCTAGAATGATGACTTTTTCCCCATGCCTTTTCAATATACTTACCCCATATCCACTAAAACAATCATTGTGTCAAGTATAGTTATATAAAAGGTATTTCTTAAATACTAAGACCTGAAAGTAAGAATTATTCCTTGATCCACAAGTGACAGAATGGGGATTATAGTAACAGGAATCAGTTCATCTTCATCTGAGTTTTTCTTTGAGTGGCAATGACAATAACAGTAATATTTTGGAAAGAACCTACCCCATTTTATTCCTGTGCAATAGGTCTCAACAAAGTGCTTAGGTAGTCAATAAACTCAAACGTGTTTTAAACATATGAATTGTCAACCCAGCTACACCTTTCCTTTTGTATTCATTGACTGTATAACTGTAGGGTACTTTTAAAGGGCTGTAGTTTTCTGTATTCATTGACTGTATAACTGTAGGGTACTTTTAAAGGGCTGTAGTTTTTAGAATGGGGAAATAAGTATTAGCGTCAATGTAAATTTGTCTTCATTAGTCCCTAATAGAAGTTACTCTTGTCTCTAATCTCTGAAGCTAGGCTTTGATTTATCTGGTAAAATAAATTTGAGGTAGACTTGTTTTTCTAACAGGAGGTTGTTTCCTTTGAAGGGAACATATTGTTTAATGTTTATCAGTTATCTTGGCTAGATACGCTGTTGTGGTATTTGTATCAACATCTTTCACTTTTTATGTTATTCAAACAACTTGGTTATTTGAATCTTATGACACAACTATTACTAACATTATACTTTTCTTCTGCAATTTCTTTATAGACTTAGAATGAATTAAGGATCACTTCGCATTAGGTTTTGATTTGAGTGAATATCAGGGCTGGAACTTAAACTCTCTCTAAATCAAATAATGATTTATCTGTCTTGTATCAGTGATTTATCATTTTCTTAGCATTTTCTTACTCACAGAGATAACCCTGCAATTCCTTTTACAGCCATAGCTTGGATATCTTTGGTGCAGAAGGCATGGGTCTGGTTCTCTCCTGGATCTGGACTTGACATTTTCACTAAGTTTAGTTGTTTAGAGCTGTGGATGTTAATTAAGGGAGGTATGTCTTTGTTTGCTACAAGAAAAAGTAAAGCAAGAATTTTGTTCTCAGATCTTACTATTGCACTTCTTTATTTTAATGTCAGGAGTTGTAGATGGCGATCCTAACACTAAAAACAAGAACTGTAGATTTCAAACTCTCAGATTAATTCTATGAATCCAAATCAGCACATGTTTTATAACCTCTGAATATAGATGTTGTTTAAAACACATGTGTGTTTGAAAAGTATTTATATGTATATGTAGCAGATCTGCAGCTTGCACTTCATGTGGTTCCACTAACAATTGGAGCAGGGACTGTCTCTGACTCTGTTGCCTGCCTTTGTTATCTCTTTTCCTGTAGCTGGGTTGCTTTGTCTATTCTCATTGGGAGAGCATGCCCACAGGCTTGGTCCAGCTGTGACTTCATGTGCCAGGGTAGGTTGGTACCCATGGGGACTCCCCTTCTCTGAGGCGAAAAGAAGTGGGAGACAGGGGAGGGAGTGTAAGGGTGGGACTGGGAGTAGAAGGGGGTGCTGCTATTGATCAATCTGGATATAAAGTGAAGGAAGGAAGGAAGGAAGAAAGGAAGGAAGGAAGGAAGGTCTTTAGTAAAGAAGAGAAAAGTGGTGTTTATTTAAAGAGAGTGGATAAGTGGCAATAAAGTTCTAAGCAAGCCTTGGTGTCCTCCATGACTTACAGACTGCTGGAATACATTATTTTAGGAAAATTTCACCATTATTTTTGAGGCATTCATCATGGAAAGAAGCAAGATTGTAGACAAGATGCAGCTGGAATGACCTAGTTTGGGCCAAAAATTTACTGCCGTTTCATTTAGGAGGATGTAAACAGTAAGATTGTCTTTGTGCATTTGATGACGGCATGCACTATAAGCCTTGGATGGTTAGTTACTTTCACACCTTCTAAGGGGCATTTCTACTTAACAGGACCCTGCTAATGTCTCTACCCTTTGCTTAAATTCTAATCCAATCCTTATAAGAAGCTGCAAAGCAGTAGTTGAGAATACAACTAGTTTTGATATTAATTATTGTTTCCTCTTTGTCTCAGACACACTAATTGAGATATTTAATGTAATCTATCTCCATTGTGTTGGTCCAGGCCTCAGTCTTGGACATAATGTCTTTTGTGTCAAATTTATTAAGTATTTTCTCATCCTGTTATTTCCTATGTCTTGATCCTTGTGTTTGTAGTTTTTTAGGTCTTCAGTAATCAAGCACCTTTGGCCAGCCAGTACAATAGTAGCTTATAGAAGCTGAGGCTAATGTACTTGGCAGAGTGTCTTTCTAAGGCTCAGTCCTTGCTTTACTTTCTTTTCTTTTTAAATTGGGTATTTTATTTATTTACACTTCAAATGTTATCCCCTTTCTTGTTTTTTTCTCCGGAAACCCCCTATTCCATCATCCCTCTCCCTGCTTCTATGAGGGTGCTCATCCACCTGCCCACCTACTCCCACCTCCCCACCCTGGCATTCCCCTACACTGGGGCATCCATGGAGCCTTCCCAGGACCAAGGACCCCTCCTCCCATTGATGTCCAACAAGGCTATCCTCTGCTACATATGCAGCTGGAGCCATGGGTCCCTCCATATGTACTCCTTGGTTGATGGCTTAGTCCCTGGGAGCTCTGAGGGGTCTGGTTGGTTGATATTATTGTTCTTCCTATGGGTTGCAAACCCCTTCAGCTCCTTCAGTCCTTTCTCTAAATCCTCTATTGGGGACCTTGTGTTCAGTCCAATGCATGGCTGCCAGCATCCATATCTGTATTGGTCAGGATCTGGCAGAGCCTCTCAGGAGGCAGTTCCTGTCAGCAAGCACTACTATTTAAGGCAGATGCGTTTTAGCCTATAATACTCTTTATTTTCCTAGATGATGTTTATTATCACATAATGTGCTAAGTATTTTATACCTATTGTGCCCAACACCAGAATTCTGTGTAACCTCCTCAAATTCTGTATTTCTTGACTTTATATTGTGATATTTACTATCATAATTCTCTGTTGCCAGCTATTTCTCTCCAATGCCAGGTTGATATTTAGCCATTCCTGCTCCTAGAAAGAAAGACTTGAGATGACAAGATACACGAAGAGAATTTTATTTAACAGTTTGTCCGACAGGGAGACAAGATAATGGAATCCACAGGTTTAGTTTCTGGTGAGAGCCCAGAAGATTTTGATTATGACACCTTGTGTCCTCACAAAACAAGAATGAGTGTTATGATTTCATTTGGTAGAATCACAAAACTGGAGCTTTGCTAGTCTCCTCTAGCTTTTTGCTAAGATATCTACTCTTCTCCATCAGGATAAAAGTCTTCTGACCTAATTTTTCCAAACCTCTTACCTGTTATCACATGCACTGGGAATTTCAGCATGAATCTGAACAACACCAATGAAGATTCCAACAATATCTTTTCTATTGCTTGGAAAGATGGATTCCAAATGTGTTCTGGCTCTTCCCTTTATAGCTTATTTAATCTTCAAAAATTAAAACCAGCTTTGTACTGGTTTTCTCATCCACACATCTGGGAATATAATACCCACCCCCAGAGCTATGATGTTGATAATCTGATTTACCACAAGTAACAGTGTGCTTTGCAATGTATATGGTCAGTACAGGATAGCATTGAAATAATGTATCCTGCAGTAATGCAAGTTTGTATGGAATATGATTGACAACTAGCAAACATTCTTCCCACCCTCACCCTAGTCATTTCACTAACTTCACCCTGCTAAGATAATATTCTTTTCTTTTAAAGGCTTCTATAACATTTGGACAGAAGCACACTGTGCTTTCTATAATTTATTTCATCACTATTTAATTGTTCCTACCACCAGGATTTCTGTGTTTTTTCTGCACTTGCCATTGAAGACATCTGTTATCCCCTCCTATGTTGGTATCACCTACATGAATTTCCACAGAGCCTGTTACTATATGAATTCTATTCTAACCCAACTGTGCTTCTAACTGCTGCTTGTAATAAGCTTGCCCTGCTCCACTGACTATGCCTAATTTGTTCCCTGGTTTTGTTTTCTAAGTGTCTACATCTCACACCTGAAATAAGGCATGAACTTTTAAGATTTGCCATCTGCTACCAAGAGTCTTAGATCACCCTTATTCATTAGAGTGATACAATTAGTTACTCACTCAATAAAACATGTCTTAACAGGTTGTTCTGTCTTTCATTGACTGATCCAATAAAAGGTGTGAATAAATTAAGTCTTTGCTACTGTGCAGATAGGTTATGTTTGTAGCCATAATAAATACAGAAGGTGTTGAATATTATAGTTAAATGTACTGTCTCTGGACTCATTGACAGGTAGAATCAACTACACCAGTCCCTAGATAATTTGTATTTACTTACTTTCTGCTGTATAGTAGTATTTTTAGATATGTAAGGGGGATAGTTGAGTAAAATGATTTGCTGAGAAAATTACATGTGCCAAGTACTATACAAATACTATTTTATTTAATATCATGTATTAGTATTATTCTCATTGCAAAGATACTATGATCAACTACAGTAGCACCTTACATCCTTCTTAGATTTCTTTTCATTTTTAATTCATTTATTTAGAATTTCATATCTGAATACTTTAAATATTTCTTGTCATTTCCTTAAAAGTATCTTTTACTCTATGGACGTTTGGATCTCTTTATGAGTTTTATTCACAGGATGAATATATTATGTTTGATGTTTTATACATTCTTTTTAAATTTTACTCACACACACACACACACACACACACATACACACACACTATAAGGTGTATATTGCTCATACCCACTCCCAACTCTCCCCCTTTCCTGTCTTCCCCAACACATGCTTCATGTCCTCTTTTATCTTTTTAATTTCTGACTTATTCTGGTCAGCACTGCCTGCAAGGGCAGAAACAACCAACTAGTGGCTACATCTCTGAAGCATGTCTCCTCCTTACACCCACAAGTTGTCAAGAGCTCGTCACTTAGGTGGAGACTTGCATACCCTAGCTCACTAATGATGGAGTTGTGACCAGAATGATCCTGTGCAGGTCGTGTGAAGGGAACTAGAGCTGTTGTTAGTTTGAGAGTGGAGCAGCCACTTCTTTAGAAGACACCATTCCCTAGCCCTCCTCCCCATTCTCTGGATCGTACAGTCTTTCAACCCTTTCTCTCATGATGTTTCCTGAGGTAGTGGTGATTATACAAATGTCTCATTTAGCACTGACCCTTCAATAGCAAGTACGTTATATGCAGCACTCCAAAGTGTTGTGGTTTTTTAACAAGCCATCTCAGAAAGAAGCTTCTCTGATCAAGGTTGAGATCAACCCAGTTCTATGGCTACCACCATAAATAACAGAAGGAAGTTTAACATCCTGATCTTTTGTTAAACAATGGCAGTAGATCACCCCTGTTTTGGTTCTATTGCCTCTCCTGGTATGAGAGTTTTGACTAGGTTTGCAGTGGCAGGCATAATTCTCTCCTGTAGAACAGGCCACAGTCCCACTCAGACAATAGTTGGTTATCCCTACAATGTCATGCCACTACTGTTCCAGTGGGAACGTCTGGTCTGGCAGGTTGATATGGTAGCATGTAGAGTCCAGTGCTGGGTAAATCCAATGATGACATTCTTTCCCAGTGGTTCGAATAACACCTTGCACTGTGAAAGCTAGCTAGTGTGTGTGTGTGTGTGGGGAGGCGGGTGTTATTAGATTAGTTCTAGTTTGATTTCTCTATGTGATTCAACCAAAATATGTTGTATTATCAGCAACATGATTTTACCACTTAATCCTGGTGGGCAACCAAGAGCAATAGTGATGGTCTGTGATATTTTGGGGGCACCTGGAGAACTCATGTAGAGGCATCTCATACCTGGTGCTGAGAGTTTTATTTAATAACCTGTGTCTTTCTGGGTCTTACCCACTCATGCATTTTTAACTTTGTTAAAACTTGCCTTTTTAAAAATTAAATTATCATTTGTATTAGCTTATACATTTATTGATTTCCATAAGGGATGTATATGTTATTATGATAAATAATTATCATATATTATATTTTGTGTATGTTTTATATATATTATCCAGCCAAATATACATAATTATATTACATATATTAAATATTGTACCACATATATCCTCATGTATCACATATCATATATCATGTATATAAAATATATATATATATGTATATATATATATTTTTTTCTTCAGTTAACCCACCCTCATTGCCTTTACTTCCATCTGCATGTCAGCCTTTGACCACTAGTATTGCCAGCCCTGCCCTCTTACCCTCATTCTTCTCTGCCATCCTCCCTAAGGAATCTCCCCAACCTATCATCATGAACTCTTTCTAGCTTTCTGGGTCCTAAGGACACTCCAATTTAATATGCAAATCTGAAGTCCCGAAGTTAGATGTGGCATCCCAGACACAGCCTGTGGGGCTTGCCTCTCTGGGTCTTGTTTATTTCACTTAATACAGCACTTTGAGTTTGTTTTGTTCTGTTTTGTTTATTTTCCCATTGAAAATAAATAAATGAATGGGAAAAAAGAAACCTAGCTGTTACAATTAGAATAAGTTAGTTCATTTCCTGAAAGTAATTTTACAATTAAGTCTTCATATGGAAACTTGTCATAGCAGTTAGGAATGATCCTTTGCTGTATTCCTAACATAAGGCTCACATTGGGAAGGTTATCCTAGGTCAAGAATCCTATTAATGAGAAGAATATTGGCAAAAGATAATGAATGCCAAAGACCAACTTTCAACAGGACATATTTGACTCTTGGGAAGAAAAAGCTACTTTTTTTTTTTTTTTAAATAAAAGGTCATTAGTAGATTAGTATATCTCATGTGAGATTTCGTTTTATTTGAGAAAACGACTATTAGAAATCCTTAAAGGGAAAAACACAACTGTCAAGTGCATGCCTTGCTTGTGCAAGACCTGGGGCTTGAGAGCAGCACTTCAGAACCCAGCACGATAGAGAAACAACACAGTGGAAATGTTGCACAAAAGAAAAATAGAACAGTTCAGAAAGCAGATCATTCTGTCATCAGAAATATGTTGTCTGAGATTAGAACTGAAGGCATTTTGTAATCAAATCCCTCTGCCATGCCTTTGCAAACTGGTGATGGAGTTGGTCTGTAGCTATACCACATAGACTATTAGAACCGCGTTCAAACGCGTGGTGCATGTGCACGTGAGCACACACACACACACATGTATACACACATACACATGCACACACACGCACATGTACACATGCAGACCTACATATATACACATGTACACATGTGTATATAAGGTACTGGTAAATGCTGACACTGACCTTTCAAACTTTGTCTATTTCATATGGAAATATCCCTCTCTGTGGTAAGGCTTCTTCCTTCCATTTCACTTCCAACTCCTTGGCCCCCTTTTACCCTTTCTTCTCCTCTCCAGTGAAATTTTGATTGGTTCTGCAGTACAGTTTTGCTGTCTGTTGTTCACTCCATTATTGAATAACCTAGATTCAGATTCCTTTTAAACAAGGTTTTATCCTTGTTAAAATTTGGAAACAGGCGTGTTGTCTCACATCTGCTGCTGAATCAGTTGCATGCTGCAGCTGCTGGTCTTATTGCCTGACTGGCTTTTACTGATGTGTCAGGTGGGCACAACCCTTAGCAGAAATGCATGCCCTCTGTATGCACATCTAGAATGTATATTTAGGAATAATATTTATTTATTTACAGACAATTTCTTCTAATCTTGTTCTCTTTTCCCTTTGCTGGTGTCACAATTTGACCTCTGTGTATTCTATTTGGGTACATACTATTTTATTTACTGAATTTGGATGTATTAAATCTATATTCTATTCTATTTCCATATAGCAACACATGTGTTATTTAATATAAATATATATTACTTATTAGATGAAACACAGATGGTTTATCATATGTTTCTGAGATTCTCATCTATTTTTTAACCTTTGCTTGGTAGGAAAATGATTTAGGATTTAGCATTTATGGAACAAAATTCTAACCAGAGAGGAAATGGGTCCTCTGCTAATTATTATTAAATGTTATATCAAATTTTACATGCTTGCTATAGAATCACATACCATATGACTTCCTGTCTCTCTAATTCTGGGACTGAAGGTGTATATCACAACAACGTAGTTTACTTGTAGGATTTTATTTAACATATTGGAATGTTTCAGATTCTCATTAAAGGAAGGTTAAATATTATATAGAGAAAATTATGAATATTTAAGTTCTTCAGTCATATCTTTAAACGATTTGTCAGCTGAAAATTGCTTTTAAAATGATTTTCCCAAATTACTTTCTCCTTTTCATGCAAGAACCATATGTTATAAATGATTGGTGCAGAAGAACCTGTGAGACAAGGCTCAAAAGTAGCAGGTCAGGACAACTTGAGTGGCTTTAATTACACCAGTTTCGAGCTTTGAACTCTATATGCTTTGTGGAATATAAATAAATATATTCTAGTGGAGAAAAAGGGGTTATGCTGACATTATGACTGTTTGACGGCCTTAAAGAAACCCTATTTCTTCTTTTGAAATATAGTTATTTTGAAACCCAAATTTCTGTTCTGACAAAACACTTTGCTCTTTTTGAATATATTCCTTTGAAACTTATGCACAGGTTTATATATTTCTGCTTTCTTTAAGATCGCAAGGTCTTTTCAGTATTAATACAAACATCTAGTGTATTACAGAATTGTATCTTGGCCTTTTTGTTTTTAAGTGCTTCTTTTGGATATGTTCCTTTGAAACTTAGGCACAGGTTTATATATTTATGACTTCTTTAAGATCCTATGGCCTTTTCAATATTAACAGAAATATCCAGTGTATCGTACAATTTTATATTGGTCTTTTTTTGGTAAGAAGTGGCATATTTATAACAGTGTGTGTCTGTAATGGTTAATCTTAGTCTTGAATTTGGATTCAGAGACATCCAGGTTATTACTAAAACACATCTATGGGTATGTCTCTATGGATGATATCAGAGAAAATGGACATGTGGGAGAAACAGAGGGGGAAAGACTTGCCCCGAAGGAGGCTGCAGTAGCCAGAGTTTAGGTACCTGATTGAATACAAGTGGAAAGTGTGGAATTCAGTCAGCCTCTGGAAGTTCTACTCTTCCAGAAGGAGGACTCAAAGATGTTGTAGACTCACATCAGTGATTCTCTGGGCTCTCTTTCTTGGACTGTGGCTGTTTAAACCATCATTCCATCTTTTTTCTGAGGTCTCCACCTTCTTGAACTGAGATGCTACTGGGTTGCCTGGGGACTGAATACACAGATGGCTATTGTTGGACTGTTCAGCTTTCCATTACAGAAGCCAATCTAATAAAACCTGTTTAGATTATATTACTTTGAAGAGCTGTGGCTAACTCAATACAACTCATGAAAGAAAGTTCCATGAGTAGATTTGAATTTTTTTTTCTCTATTTCTGATGTTGAGAGGAATTCTGAGCTCAGGGAGTGGCTTCAAGAGCTATGGAAGTAAAGCGTGGTTCTTCCAGCATGTAAATATGATTAAAATAGGATGCATTGAGAGTATTAAGATTTCAACAGACTTGATCCTGTGTAAAATATTTTGCTTAAGTATTTCAGAATTTTTTCTGCTGTCTTGGTGTTTGGATATCAAAACGGGACTGGCACAATAATATCCATAAAAATGAGGTATGCATATTTCAGTGGTCATATGTGCTAACCATAAAGGAAGTTACAGAGATATGGATTTTATGCTCACTTATCATTGCAATACAAAATAGCAACAGCAATCTAAATGCTTCAGTGTCACATGACTGAAAGTGTCAAATAACACAAAACATTAGTTTAGCTCCCGTTTCCCCAATGTTTGAGTAACAAAGTGAATGTAACATTTCTTATTTCTGTCAAAGTCCAGAGACTTTTGTTTAGTCATAGCTACATTTTTGTGTGGTTGTGTTTTATAAAAATGATTCTCAACCTGTGGGTTGTGACCACTATGGAAATTTTTGACTCTTTCACAGGCATTGCCTGAGACCCTTGGATAACTCAGATATTTACAGTATGAATCATAGCAGTAGCAAAATTACAGTTATGAAGTAGCAACTAAAATAATTTTATGGTTGTGGGTCACCACAATGCGAACTGAATGAGAGGGTTGCAGTGTTAGGAAGGTTGAGAAACATTGTTCTACAGTTTGATGGGTTATCTGTGAGATCAATAGGAAAGGGTAGAACCAATGGTACCTTATGACCAAGAGGTACCTGGAATAACATTACAGAGACCACTACAGAAAATCACAACTGATCAAAACTCAGGGTTGTGGAGACCAATCCCAATGTAGTTACCCACAGATATTGCCACTCCTAAGGTTCAGGAAACCTTAAGGAGAAAGGTGCAAGAAGATTGTTAAAGGGCCAGTGGATCATAGATTTTGCTGTGAGGTTATGTCTCCTAGCAATATGTCTCCTATGCTCTAAAAGTCTCAGCAACACAACTGCCTAAACAAGAGCTTAACAAGGAGGACACCTATGAACAGTACAAGGAAAAATTCATGAGTCCTAGACCCCACCCTAAGAACTATAGGTGTTGAAGTTATGCTGACAGTGGAAGAAATAGTCTTCTCCACGGAAGCCCACATCAGTTGATTAACCAATATCAATGATCAGCTCCATGTTGGGCCCTCTCTTGGATACATTCTTGTAAGGGAAAATTTTCATGTTGCCTATGGAGCTCTTGGAGGAACCTGGGTGGTAAAGAATAGAGACTTCTGTCATCAGTTCTTTCAAAAAACTTGGAAGGTCTTTGGAGGGGATGCCTTGCCAGAGCAGCCATGTTTCTGGATTAAATTCCCAATGGATACAGAAAATGTGGTACATTTAAACAATGAAGTATTCCTCAGCTATTGAAAACAACAACTTCATGAAATTCTCAGGCAAATGGATGGAACTAGAAAATATCATCCTGAGTGAGGTAACTCAGACACAAAAGTACACACATGGTATGGACTCACTGATAAGTGGATATTAACAAAAAAGGTCAGTTGTATCATGGGTATGATACAAATCACAGACCATATGAAGCTTAAGAAGGAAGAAAGTTAAATGTGGATGCTGCAATCCTACTTAGAGGGGGAACAAAATAATCACAGGAGGTAGTTCAAGGGAGTAACCTGGGAGGAAGAGAGGAGGGAGAGGGAAGGGGAGGCAGGACCAGGTATGGGAAGAGACAGAAATACAGAGGGACAGGAAAAACGAATAGAAATATGTAGCCGTGGGGTGTGGGGAACTGGGGACAGCCACTAGAAAGTCCCAGATGCCAGGGAAGCTAGAGGTTCTCAGGATCCAACTTCGGTGACATTAGCTGAAATAGCCAAGAAAGGGGAGATAGATCCTGTAAAGACCACTTCCAGTAGACAAGCATATGGTACTGCTTCCCTCTTTGCCTTCTGAGCTTTTGAACTTGTTTTTTTTTTTTTACTATAAAAGCCTGCCCTAAGAAAAGATGAGCACCACAGTTTGGATTCTAAGTCCCTTCCATGGTCTGGATGGATCAATCTGAATTAATTAATCAGTAAATTTTATCATGTCTGAGTGGTCAGTTTCGGCTAATCCTGGAAAATTTAAAATACCAATTATTCTTCATCTCATGGAAAAATGTCAAGACTAAGCATTCCTAATATCACCCTAAGAATAAATTTCAGTTACTAAAAATATCATTTGGTGAACCCTTGGGATGTGTTTGAAAAACAAAACAAAATTAAGTAATTTGCAGGTTGCTCCTGCAAATTTTGCTCTGCTCCCTTTAACATAACTGGAGCCATTTTGTATTTAGCCACCATTTTGCTCATAAGGTGAAATCAAGTTCATCCACTTCCCAGAAGTAATCATTCCAGCTAGCACTGAAAAAGTGCTACTAATAGGTCAAAAACCTATGATCATATTATTAATACTGTTATCTCAATAGTGAAATGAATGAACAACTGAATAATTCCATATGCAGTCTATTGACTTTTGAAGTGAACAATTGAGCAAAAAGCATTTTTAATGGGGCAGCATTTTAATTTCAGAATCCTTTTATATGATAGTATTACTATAAAAGAAAGAATTAATTTCTTTTTTGTTTTTGTTTTCCAAGACAGGGTTTCTCTGGGTAGCCCTGGGTGCTCGAAAACTTGCTCTGTATACCAGACTGACCTGAAACTCAGAGATTCACCTGCTGCTACCTCCCAAGTCTGGAATTAAAGGCTATCACCACACGGCCAAAGAATAAGTCTTGTTGAAAATATTCTGAGGACCAGTAATTTATTTTGTATACTTCTTTTCTTAATAGAAAGGTATACAAATAAAGAAAAAACAATAGACTGATCAAGTCTTCTATAATGAGGTCAAGAGCACATTCACACTTGTGGAAGCTTGATAGTTCCAAACTGTAATAAAATGGAGACTATACAGATTAAGATACTAAATAGATCCTTAACAAATGCATGCTGAACTAAGGATATTTAAATTAACAAATGAATTAATGAATTTAGGTATACAGAAACTGTACCTGTTATTCAAGTTATGGAAAGACTTTTCAACTTTATTATAATAAAATTGTGGATGCAGAAAGGTTTTATAAAGGGGGACTGTATTAGTTTCTTTTCTCATTTTTATGATCAAGTAATTTGACAAATTCAGCCTAAAGGAGGGAAAATCTCCTTTAGGGTTTCTAATTTGGGAGATACAATTCTTCAAAGAGGATACAGGATATGGTAAAATTAAGTCTGTAGCCAGAAAACAGAGATGAAAGCTGGTGTATTAGTCAGGGTTTCTATTCCTGCACAAACATCATGACCAAGAAGCAAGTTGGGGAGGAAAGAGTTTTTCATCGTACGCTTCCACATTGCTGTTCATCACCAAAGGAAGTCAGGACAGGAACTCACACAGGGCAGGAACTTGGAGGCAGGAGCTGATGCAGAGGCCGTGGAGGGGTGTTGCTTACTGGCTTGCTTCCCCTGGCTTGCTCAGCTTGCTTTCTTATGGAACCCAAGACTACCAGCACAGGGATGGCACCACCCACAATGGGCTTTCTCACCCTTGATCACTAATTGAGGAAATGCTTTACAGCTGGATGTCTTTGAGGCATTTTCTCAAGGGAGGCTCATTTCTCTGTGAGAACTCCAGCTTGGGTCAAGTTGACACACAAAACGAGCCAGTACAAATGGTGTTCCGTAATCTTTCCCCTTTTTATTCAGTCAATAAACCTTGCACATGGAATGGGACTTTCCCCATTTAGGGTGGATCTTCTAACCTCAATTAAACTGATCTAGAAGCCCCTTTACACACTGGCTGAGAGGATTGTCTCAGGAAATTCTAGATTGTTTGGTGTTGTCAATCAATATTAATCACCACAAGTCTACCTCTTGTCCACCTAACATTTAAACACATCAATATTCTATTTCCTGTCCTCCTGGGCTCATGGACAACTCACAAACTGAAATTCATTGAATTCAGCCTATAATCTCCAACAGTCTCAACGTTATTTAAAAGTCCAAAATCTTTTCTGAGAGTCAAGGCAATATATAAGCTATGAGCCTGTATAAAGACTAACTTAAACACCTCCAATAAAAGGGAGGAATAGGTCATTGCAAGAAAAGATAAGGTCAAAGCAAGACTGAACTTTATTAGGGCAGACAGCAGATTCTGCAGCTCCACGTCTATCATCTGTAGGTCATGATGGTATCATCTGGGAACCAAAGGGCATGGGTATCTCCTTCCCTCCAGCTCTTCCTACACCATGCATAGCCTTACTATTTGTCTGGCTATCTTCTATGCCTACAGCTTTCTTCCATGGATATTAACAAACTCAGATACTATCGTGGATTCCGGGAAGTGCTTGCTGACGGGAGCCTGATATAGCTGTCTCCTCAGAGGCTATGCCAGAGCCTGACAAATACAGAGACAGATGCTCAGAGCCAACCATTGGACTGAGCATGGGGTCCCTAAAGAAGGAGTTGGAGAAGAGACTGAGGGGGCTGAGGGGTTTGCAGCCCCATGGGGTGGGGGCAACAGTGTCAGTTGGACAAGCCCCCAGAGCTCTCGGGGACTGGACCACCTACCAAAGAGTACACATGGAGGGACCCATGACTCCAGCCGAATATGTAGCAGAGGATGGCTTGTTGGCCATCAGTGGGAGGAGCCACCCTTGGGCCTGAGGGTGTTTGAGTATAGGGGACTGCCAGGTCAGGAAGACAGGAGTGGGTGGATGGGTTGGGAGTGCACTTTCATAGAAGCAGGTGGATGGAGGATGGGATGGGGGTCTTCAAAGGGGACACCTGGAAAGGAGAAGACCTTTGAAATGTAAATAAAGAAAATATGCAATAATTTTTTTTAAAAAAAAAATTACAAATGCTTCATTTCTATTCACCCTGTCTACATCTTTACCCCTACCCTCCGTATTTATAGCTTTCTGTGACACATTACTCACTCACATACTCTATCAGTGTTTACCCAGATAAGAGAAATGAACACGAATTGTGTCACACAGCCTGAATCTTGTCTTCAAAATTTCTCTGCCAAAAAAACTAGTCCATTACTTTTGAATTCTGTCTCTTTCAAGTTCTAAAGGCATTGACATAATGCAGCCAGAGTTTTACGCTCTCTGAAACCTTATGAGCTGCCTTTTCCCCTTTTGCATTTTTCCAGGATTCTGACCTTGACACATCCTACCTGAAAGGCCCATTCTGCTCTGCGTACAGCATTCCTTGGCTTCTCTCGATCTCAGCTTCCATTGCTTCCACTTTTCTTCCACAAATCAGTTACAAAACCTAGAAACCACTTGTCCAGGACCATCGTGTCAATGGCACCACTACTTGGCACTGACTTTCTGTGTGGTTACTTTTTCTCTTGCTGTGATAAAGTGCTTGATAAAACCAGCTGAAGGGAAAAAGGATTTGTTTTTGCTTACTGATAAAGAAGATAGAATTCTTCTTTATCTAAGGGTGGGTAAGGCAGCTGGTCACATTAGTCCCCAGTCCAGAAGCAGAGATAAAACCTGGTAATCAACTTGCTTTATTGATATTCTAGATTCTGTCAAGCTGATAATATTAATTACCACAGGCATGAACTTACAATTATAAAGAATCTTACTGTGGTTAAGTGAATTAATCTACAGATGACAAAATTGATAGGTTTACTATTTAGGCAACATATGCTGATTATCTAGTAAAAATTGCTGAAGAGAGATGAATTGGTAATTGGTAAATAACTGGGAGTCATATGACTTCAAATGGCAGAGAATATAAGTTTCAGTAGTCAACAGGTGTTATTTTTATATATCCTTATTTTTATACAACAATAATTTTGGAGGTAGGTATGACAATAGTTAGTTCAAAGACTCTAGAAGTTGTTCTGAAATGTATTTGCAGTTCTTTGGGAAATCTCAGTACTACTTCCTATTGAATGACAGAAATGATGATAAAAGATACAAGTCAGTGGACCACTGCCAGGAAATCCTACTCTTCTGTAGAAATCCTTTCAGTAGTTTTCTTATTATTTTCTTTTCTTCACAGAAGGCTTCTTACCTAGTACAGACTAAGAAACAATGGCAAAAAAGGGAAAGTTGTGTTAATAATTGAGTAGCATATTTATTCCTAGGATTTTGAGGTAGTCAATACTTATTTCCACTTCATGAGATCAAGAATCACCTAGGAGACAAGCCCTCAGGCATACCTATCAAGGGATTATGTTCATCAGCTTAACCTTTGGCCAGGTTTGTGTGACCAAACTAACTGAGGTGGGAAGAACAATCACTATTAGCAGCACAATTCCTTTGGCCTTAGTTCTGAATTGGATACAAAGGAGAAAGCATTATTCTTCAAGTCTCTCTGTTTTCAGACTATGGATGTGATGCCTCAAATTCCTTGAACTTGTGACCCCAAGTACTCTTTCTTTCTCTGGGTTTCTTTCACCAGCTATTTAAAGTATCAGAAACACTGAAAATAACTAAGATAGTATGCCATATTGTTGAGGAAACTAAAATAAGGTCCTGTCATAAAGAATAAGAGGAGACAGTGGAGACTGGATGGGATGGACAGTATTTTCGTAACTGGCAAGGCTAGTTGAAGTGGTAGAGTTAAAAAAGCTGTCCTAACGTATCTTATATATGTGTGAACATTAGGTTCTATTATCATATCCTTGTTAGTGAATTTTTAATGATAATCTTGCTTAGTGGATATGTTGCTTAAATTTATGTAGAAATTAAAGGGCTCAAGCTATTTAACTTCCCTTATCTAATTTTATTTAATAATGTCTCCAAACCAGCACTAACAAAGCATCTCTCTCTCTCTCTCTCTCTCTCTCTCTCTCTCTCTCTCTCTCTGGCTGCAGCACAACATTTTTTATTTTTAAAACTGTACATTATCAGTTAAATGTATGAGGACAAACAGAAATAGAGTCTTCAGAACTAAAATGTTAGGAGTATCCTAACACTAGCCTGCATTTAAAATGTGTTATTTTGTAGCTATTTTAATATTATAAATTCATCTTCCTCAAGATAGTATATTTTTCTTGTAGCAGTGACTCTCCAGTGTGAGCGAAATCATATGATTATGCAGCCTTGCACAATCTGCTTCAGTTGTCTGGCAACAATTGCCTAAAGGACATTAACTCCAGGGAGCCTTCATCAAGCTTGAAGAGTTTTGTGGCGTCTGGCATGTTAAGCAGGGAGTTTTAAACAGCCAGCACAACAAAATAACTTTTATGTATTTTTAATTAGTTTAAAAAATTTGAATACCATGGACCTTTTAGATGTTATCAATTTAATTATTTACCAAGTATTTTAAAAGACCTTGATTGATGTTGATTTACAACAAATGACACATCTCAAGAGTTGAACAACTTCATCAGTTTTGTCAGGGAGTAAAATTTGGAATGAAGCTATAATTAGTCTGTTCCTAAAGTGTGTAATTAGAAAAAAAAATGAAAGTTTACTCAATAATAATCAACTTGTTCTTTTTTGTAGCACACTTTAGTTTATTAATAATTTATACTTCCCTTCCAAATGTGTTATCTAGTTACTTCCAAAGTTTAGGACAGGGGTTGGTTTGATTGGCAAGAGGATAACTTTTTGGCAGATTTTTTTTTATTATTATTATTGTTATTATTATTATTTTATTTAATACTTTATGTACATTTCAAATGTTTTCCCCTTTCCAGGTCTCCCCTTTGGAAACCCCCTATCCCAACCCCCATCCCCCTGTATCTATGAGGGTATTCCCCCACCCACCCACCAACTCCCCTCTTCTCTGGCATTCCTCTATTCTGGGACATCTAATGTTCTCAGGTCCAAGGGCCTCTACTCTGACTGATGGTCAACAAGGCCCTCCTTAGCCACATATATGGCCAGCACCATGGGTTATTCCATATGCATTCTTTGGTTGGTGGTCCAGTCTCTGGGAGTACAGGGATGGGCGGTTGACCAGTTGACACTGTTGCTCCCACCCTATGGGGCTAAAAACTCCCTCAGTTCCTTCGGTCCCTTCTCCAACTCCTCCATCTGGGACCCCACACTCAGTCCAAGAGTTGCTGTGAATTGAATCATGGGTGTTCCCAACTTTTGGACTAATATGCGATTATCAGTGAGTATATACCATGTTTGTTCTTTTGTGACTGAGTTACCTCACTCAGGATGATACTTTCAAGTTCCATCCATTTGCCTACGAATTTCATAAAGTCATTGCTTTTAATAGCTGAGTAGTATTCCATTGTGTAAATGTACCACATTTTCTGTATCCATTCCTCTGTTGAGGGACATCTGGGTTGTTTCCAGCTTCTGGCTATTATAAACATGGCTTCTATGAACAGAGTGAAACATGTGTCTTTATTATATGTTGGAGCATCTTCTGGGTATATGCCCAGGAGTGGTATAGCTGGGTCCTCAGGAAGTATTATGTCCAATTTTCTGAGGGTCCGCCAAACTGATTTCCAGAGTGGTTGTACCAGCTTGCAATCCCACCAGCAATGGAGGAGTGTTTCCCTTTCTCCACATCCTCTCCAACATCTGCTGTCACCTGAGTTTTTGATCTTAGCCTTTCTGACTGGTGTGAGGTGGATTCTTAGGGTTGTTTTGATTTGCATTTCCCTGATGACAAAGGATGTTGAACATTTCTTTAGGTGCTTCTCAGCCATTCGAGTTTCCTCAGTTGAGAATTTTCTGCTTAGCTCTGCCTCCTAATTTTTGATAGGGCTATTTGGTTTTCTGGAGTCTAACTTCTTGAGTTGTTTGTGTATATTGGATATTAGCTCTCTATCGGATATAGGATTAATTGGTAAAGATCTTTTCTCAATCTGTTAGTTGCCTTTTTGTCCTATTGACAGTGTCCTTTGCCTTACAAAAAATTTGCAATTTTATGAGGTGCCATTTGTCGATTCTTGATCTTAGAGCATAAGCCATTGGTGTTCTGTTCAGGAACTTTTTCCCTGTGCCCATGTGTTTGAGACTTTTCCCCACTTTCTCTTCTGTTAGATTCAGGTTTTATTTGGAGGTCCTTGATCCACTTGGACCTGAGCTTTGTACAGGGAGATTGGAATGGGTCAATTTGCATTCTTCTACATGTAGACCACCAATTGAGCCAGCACCATTTGTTGAAAATGCTGTCTTTTTTCCACTGGATGGTTTTAGCTCCTTTGTCAAAGATCAAGTGACTGTAGTTGTGTGGGTTTATTTCTGGGTCTTCAATTCTATTCCATCGATCTACCTGCCTGTCACTATACCAATACCATGCAGTTTTTATTACTACTGCTCTGTAGTACAGCTTGAGGTCAGGGAGATTCCCACAGAAGTCCTTTTATTGTTGAGAATAGTTTTTGCAATTCTGGGTTTTTTGTTATACCATATGAATTTGAGAATTGCTCTTTCTAAGTCTATGAAGAATTGAGTTGGGATTTTGATGGAGATTGCATTGAATCGTAGATTGCTTTCGGCAAGATGGGCCATTTTTACTATATTAATCCTGCCAATCCATGAGCGCGGGAGATCTTTCCATCTTCTGAGGTCTTCTTTCTTTCTTCAGAGACTTGAAGTTCTTGTCATACAGATCTTTCCCTTGTTTGGTTAGAGTCACACCATGATACTTTATATTGTTTGTGACTATTGTGAAGGGTGTCATTTCCCTAATTTCTTTCTTAGCCTATTCATACTTCGGGTATTGGAAGGCTACTGATTTGTTTGAGTTAATTTTATATCAAGCCACTTTGCTGAAAGTGTTTATCAGCTGTAGCAGTTCTCTGGCGGAGTTTTTTGGGTCACTTGAGTATATGATCATATCATCTGCAAATAGTGATATTTTGATTTCTTCCTTTCCAATTTGTATCCCTTTGACCTCCTTCTGTTGTCTAGCTAGAACTTCAAGTACTATATTGAATAGATAGGGAGAGAGTGGACATCCTTGTCTAGTCCCTGATTTCAGTGGGAATGCTTTAAGTTTCTCCCCACTTAATCTGATGTTGGCTACTGGTTTGCTGTATATTGCTTTTACTATGTTTAGGTATAGGCCTTGAATTCCTGATCTTTCCAAGACTTTTATCATGAAGGGATGTTGAATTTTGTCAAATGCTTTTTCAGCATCTATTGAAAGGACCATGTGGTTTTTTTCTTTGAGTTTGTTTATTTAGTGGATTACATTGATGGATTTCTGGGTATTGAAACATCCTTGCATTTCTGGAATGAAGCCTACTTGATCTTGATGAATGATCATTTTGATATGTTCATGGATTCAGTTTGCGAGAATTTTATTGGGTATTTTTGCATATATATTCATAAGGGAAATTGGTCTGATGTTTTCTTTCTCTGTTGGGTCTTCGTGAGGTTTTGGTATCAGTGTAACTGTGGCCTTATAGAATGAATTGGGTAGTGTTCCTTCTGTTTCTATTTTGTGGAATAGATTGAAGAGTATTGGTATTAGGTCTTCTTTGAAGGTCTGATAGAATTCTGCACTGAACCCATCTGGTCCTGGGCTTTTTTTGGTTGGGAGACTTTTAATGACTGCTTCTATTTTTTTAAGGGTTATAGGACTGTTTAGATGGTTTATCTGATCCTGACTTAACTTTGGTATTTGGTATATGTTTAGAAACTTGTCCATTTCATCCAGATTTTCCAATTTTGTTGAGTATATGCTTTTTAAGAAGGATCTGATGATTTCTTGAATTTCCTCAGTTTCTGTTATTATATCTCCCTTTTCATTTCTGATTTTGTTAATTTGGATACTGTCTCTGTGCCTTCTGGTTAGTCTGGCTAAGGGTTTATCTATCTTATTGATTTTCTCAAAGAACCAGTTCCTGGTTTTGTTGATTCTTTGTATAGTTCTTTTAGTTTCCACTTGGTTGATTTCAGCCCTTAATTTGATTATTTCCTGTCTTCTACTCCTCTTGGGTGTATTAGCTTCTTTTGGTTCTAGAGTTTTCAGGTGTGATGTCAAGCTGCTAGTGTATGCTCTCTCCAGTTTCTTTCTGGAGGCACTCAAGGCTATGAGTTTTCTTCTTAACACTGTTTTCATTGTGTCCCATAAGTTTAGGTATGATGTACTTTCCTTTTCATTAAATTCTGGGAAGTCTTTAATTTCTTTCTTTACTTCTTCCTTGACCAAGTTATCACTGAGTAGAGCGTTGTTCAGCTTCCATGTGTATGTGGGCTTTCTGTTGTTTTTGTTGCCATTGAAGACCAGCCTTAATCTGTAGTGATCTGATAGGATGCATGGGATTTTTTCAATCTTCTTATATCTGTTGAGATTTGTTTTGTGACCAATTATATGGTCTTGGAGAAGGTAGCATGAGGTTCTGAGAAGAATATATACTTTTTTGATTTAGGATGATATGTTCTATAGATATCTGTCAAATCTATTTGGTCCATAATATCTGTTAGTTTCACTGTGTCTCTGTTTAGTTTGTGTTTCCAATGATGATAGTAGGGTGTTGAAGTCTCCCACTATTATTGTGTGAGGTGTGATGTGTGCTTTGAGATTTAGTAAAGTTTCTTTTATGAATGTGGATGCCCTTGCATTCCAGTCATAGATGTTCAGAATTGAGAGTTCTTCTTGGTAGATTTTTCTTTGATGTGTATGAAGTGTCCTTCCTTATCTTTTTTGATGACTTTTGGCTGAAAGTTGATTTTATCTGATATTAGAATGGCTACTCCTGCCTTTTTCTTGGGGCTATTTGCCTGAAAAATTGTTTTCCTGCCGTTTACTTTGAGGGAGTGTTTTGCTTTAACTCTGAGGTGCGTTTCCTGTATGCAGCAAAATGCTGTGTCCTGTTTATGTATCCAGTCTGTTGTTCTCTGTCTTTTTATTGGGGAATTGAGTCCATTGATATTAAGAGATATTAAAGAATAGTGATTGTTGCTTCCTGTTATTTTTGATGTTATTTTTACTTTTTTGTGGCTATCTTCTTTTGGGTTTGTTGAAAGATTACTTTCTTGCTTCTTCTAGGGTGTAATTTCGCTCCTTGTGTTGGCATTTTCCAACTATTATCCTTTGTATAGCTGGGTTTGTGGAAAGATATAAAGATATTGTGTAAATTTGGTTTTGTCATGGAATATCTTGGTTTCACCATCTATGGTAATTGAGAGTTTTGCTGGGTATAGCATCCTGGGCTGGCACGTGTGTTCTCTTAGGGTCTGTATGAGATCTGTCTGGGATCTTCTAGCTTTCATAGTCTCTGGTGTAATTCTGATAGGTCTGCCTTTATATGTTACTTGCCCTTTTCCCCTTACTGCTTTTAATATTCTTTCCTTGTTTTGTGCATTTGGTCGTTTGACTACTATTTGACAGGTGGAATTTCTTTTCTGGTCCAATCTATTTGGAGTTCTGTAGGCTTCTTGAATGTTTAGGTTTATCTCTTTCTTTAGGTTAGGGAAGTTTTCATCTTTGATTTTATTGAAGATATTTACTGGCTCTTTAAGCTGGGAATCTTCACTGTCTTCTATACCTATTATCCTTAGGTTTGGTATTCTCATTGTGTCCTGGATTTCCTGGATGTTTTGGGTTAGGAGCTTTTTTAATTTTGCATTTTCTTTGACTGTTGTGACTTTTCTATGGTATCTTCTGCACCTGAGATTCTCTCTTCTATCTCTTGTATTCTGTTGGTGATGCTTGCTTCTATGACTCCTGATCTCTTTCCTAGGGTTTCTATCTCCAGAGTTGTCTCCCTTTGTTATTTGTTATTTCTATTTCCATTTTTAGATTCTGGGTGGTTGTATTCATTTCCTTTGCCTGTTTGATTGTGTTTTCCTGTTTTTCATCCTTAAGGGCTTCTAGTTGTTACCTGGGTTCTCTTCTATTTCATTGAGGGAGTTCTTTCTTTCTTTCTTAAAGTCTTTTATCATCATCATGATAAGTGATTTTAAATCTGAGTCTTCCTGTTCTGGTGTGTTGGTGTATCCAGGGCTTGCTGTGGTGGGTTCTGATAATGCCAAGTTGCCTTGGTTTCTGTTCCTTATATTGCCTTTCACCATCTGATTATCCCTGGTGTTAGCTGGTCTTGCTCTTTCTGACTGTGCTTTGTCCCTCCTGCAGGCCTTTTCATCGGTACTACTCGGAGACCAGCTCTCTCTGAGAGGAATAAAGGTTTGGAGAGCTGTGGTACAGGGTCAGCTCTGGGGTGCAAACAGAAACCAGAAGGACCCTGTCCCCAGTTGCTCCTTGGTTCCTGTGTCCTGATGGCTCTTTGAGGGTCCCTCTTGATTGAGGAATTTGAACAGAAGTGGTAGTCTTCCTTTGCTCAATGGTATGTCGGCATTTCTGGGAGTCCAGCTCTCTCCTGGCACTGAGTATGGAGCCCTGTGTCATGGGATCAGCTCCCAGGCCTCAGAAGGAAATCAGAAGACCACTCCTCAGTCCCTGTGTCCTGAGGGTTCTGGGTAGGTTTCTCTGAGCAGAGGTGCTGGCCTTACTCCCTGATCATAGGCTTGTCCACACTCTTTCCCTGAGCTATTTGGGTATTGAGCCGTGTGGCACAGACCACAGGTATAAACCGGAAGTTTCCTGTTCCCCATTATTCTGTTCTTTATGAGTGTATTTTCTATTCTATATTTTACTTTTACAAGTCGTGTTTATTTGTTACGTCATAAGTGACAACAAAGATTAATGCTAACACACCCTGTTATACTTTCGTTAAATTATTGGCTGGATGAAAATACTCCACTCTTTTAACAACAACAACATCAACAACAACATGATATCCTTTGTTTTATTTGGATCCCAAAACAAGTAGAAATAGTCACTGTTTAAAGCAAGTAGTCTGTCAATAGTATCTCTTATCAGACAGATGCAAATATTTATTTATCACCACAAAGCCCTTTAGACAGTACTCTTTGGCCAGTAATTATACAAATACAGATTTATGGAGAGGTATGTGGAGGATCAGCATAAATAATTAGAATTGGGTTTAATAAAATAATTCATTTACATAGTAGATATTTGTGGAGCATTTTCTGAGTGTCATATACTGCTTGATAAACTGTAGCTATCTGTGTACAGGATCAATAATGCTACTTTTCTTAGAAAGCTTATATTAAGAGAAGATGTGGAGAATAAGTAGGCAAAGGAAAGGAACACTTGAAATGTGTTTACTGGAAAGCACTCATTCTCAATGCCATCTCACAACCCAATACTACAAGTCTATGGGGTACTACATTTTCTTTGAAGCATGGACAAATTCTATTATCCTTCATTACTCTTTAAATTTTTGCAGAAATGTCTTTAGTAAATTGTTCAGCCTTCTTACAACTGGCACACTAGAGGATTTTGAGATCTGGGATAAAGCAACCATGAATACTGATCTGCATTCAACCATACATCATCTCTGTTGTTTAACATCCATGGGTCTGTTTCATGTTTCATCATGTGTAAAAAAGACTTCATGCTATGTATCTTATTATATGCTCAACAGATGCTGCTTTCTTCTGTCTCCATCATTATTATGGTTGGGACTACATTAACAAATATAGGTTTTGTCTTAAGATAAGCTTAAATAAATCTATGTATAGGGTCTTTTTCCATAATATAGTTGTGTAGAGTAAATAGTTATTCAGAGTGGTAAGAATAGAAATCTCTTGATAGATTGTCTTTTTATTGGGAACATAATTGAGTATTCACTCAACTCTTCCACTGTGTTATGGGTCACAGAACCTATACACCTTATGGGTATTACACCATTTTCTTTCGTCTTTTTCATTTATTTGATATTGTTACCTGGATTAATATGTTGGTGCATTTGCATTTAACAAATTCACAGACAGAAATTTTCATAATAAACAAGAAAAAGAAATTCAAGAAAAGGAATGCATATGTTCATGACACTATTTTGTTGTCTGTCTTCTTCACTATGGAAGAGTCTGATGTGATTAATCTTTCGTTATCTAGCAGGGCGGGTTGTATCAACAAAGCATGAAAGCTGAGGAACTTGAGGTAGGTACTGTATCCAAAACACTGGAGAAGGGTGATAAGTCTTAATGACCACAATTTTATAGAATCATATCCTTGTATAGACTATGGCCATGCTACTATGGTCACACACCTTGGTCACACACCTTGCTCTGAGTCTAGTAGACAAGTATTCAGTTGGTGAAAAGGAAGCTAGCTGACATCCAGAGCTGCTGATTATATACACCAGTTTATTAAGGATAAATTCCATTGTAGAAGTGTTTCACTGAGTACCTGTTCATTAATATTCTATGAATCCCGGGCTGGCATGTAACCTACTTCTTCCAAGTACATGATCAATATTATAAAGAGCCCAATAATTGGTGTGACTCCTAAACTTGGGTAATCTATCTTTTCAGACAAAGTGCTTGATGACCTACATAGCTAACATTCTGCTCTCAGAAACAGTTTTCTTTAGTGTCCACCCTTTGTAGTCCTCCAGGATGGGGCTAATATAGCTCAGTTTTCAATCTGTGGTTGAACTTCACTGCATTTATCTGTTTTATCTGTGTGATATCATTTTGGTTATATTAAATTTTAATATCTAGTTTTATGTACATTGCTCAGTATGTCTTATTTTTAAAAATGACTGTCAATCTTTGTATATTTCTTCTTTGGTGTGATCTTTCCTATTTTCCACCAAAATCATGTTGGAGTCTATTTAGAATAACTTCTACAGACATGCTTATTTGAGAAGGGTTGATTATTTCCTATTATAGTCATCAGTTACTTGGATTTGCTTTACAATATTTAATAAATTTTGGTATACATGCTTTGCCTGGTTTTGAAAGCTCTGCATAACTGAGCCTTATCCAAATTAGTTTTCTCCTTAATTATTAGTCTCTTTTCTTAGAGCCAACTACACAGATATCTGAATCGGAGACCCAGAAATAAAGCCCCAAAGATCTATGGACACTTGATTTTTGACAAAGAAACCAAAACCATACAATGAATAAAGAAATGATTTTTAATGAAGCAGCTCTCTGATTTGATCTTTGCTTGTTTGTATTTCTTTACTGTGGGTGACTTTGAATGCATACTCTTTATTTAGGGTGAACTTTATTTAGGTTATATAGTTTTGGGGAAGAGTGTGAGAGTATCCAGGGAAGAAAAAGGTAATTGACTGAGGCATAAGACTACTACTGAGATGCCTCATTTGCATGGGGAAGGATTACTTGGTTGAGAGTCTCCAGGTTATGTTCTGGGGCAGGTTCTGAAACAGGGAGGGCCCTACTCTTGAGGATCACAGGATGAGATTCTAATCTCATATTTTGACATTTCAGGGGTTTAGACATTCTCTGCCTTTCCAGTTTTTCTCCTGGCACAGTCCACGTGCCCCACAAATGATGTCACTGCTCAGGCGATCAGGACTGTGATTGTGTAAATAAAGGTGGCAACAGCTATTCGGGGGCCCTTTGCTTGAGTGTCAACAGGTGGTCATTATCTTCACTTTTGAAAATACCAGACATCTGTGCTCAGATTCCAGAACCCCATGGGAGGTGGACTCCAGCATTGTAGCCCAAGATGGTATCAAAACCATAGCATTTCTTCTGCCTCAAACTCCAAAGTAAAACAGTTATAAGCATACCACCCTGGGTTTAAAAATATTTAATTCTTCAAGCCTCTCCTTTGCATGTCTATTTATGTTTTATAACCCTGGCTCTCTTGAAACTAGATATATCTGGCTGGATTCAAACTTAAAGAGATCCTCTTGCCTCTGTCTTCTGGGTACTGGAACCAATGTCTATTTGCTAACTGACTACTATGTTATTTCTCTACTAGAATAGAGATATTGTACAAAAGATCAAGAGGAGGAGAGGAGATGAGGTGGCATCACATAAGCAGAGATCCAGCCCAGTTCTCTATCTTCCTGGAATGTGACACCTCAGCTGAGGTCCAATGGACAAGGAATCATTGAGACAAATTATGAAAAGAACCATTTGAAAGCTGCAAATTATATGTATAGAGAAACTGGTGTTTTGAAAAACATGATGGGAGCAGAGAAGGCAAATACTGGTCTGTGTGGGAATTCGGGGGAGAAGAAACTGGAGTGAGTAAAAAGGACCACTTATGCATGTTTAGCAGATAATTCCTGGATTCTGTCTAAGTCTATGTGCAGAAGCTGGTGAGTGCTAGAGAGAGTGGGCTGCTTCAATTCACTTTAGAAATCTGTAGGAGGATGGCCTGGGTTGAGACTAGTGGTAAAATTAGAAGCTCAGATCTCAGTGTTGTGGTTGGAGACAATATACAGGAGGAACTGGGAAAACCTTGGAATTAAAAGATTGCAGAGGATCAGGAGCTCAGCAGATAACAACCGAGGACCAGGCACATGTGATCTGAAGCTATAATTTTTAGAAGAAAATATTGAAGCCTAATAAATGCAAAGATGATTATAATTATAGGTGTTACTTCCTTGTAAGTTATGTGTTGGAGATGAAATGTTTTATAAACAATATTTCAGGACACTATCTAGAAAATTCATCAAACATTAAAGTAGCCACCAGATAGAATCAACATAAAAGTGGGTTGTGAAGATTTTTGACATGCTACAATTTTCTCTTTGCCTGGTTTTATTCACAAGCAATATTTACTCTGCTGAAACTTCTGGGGCAAACATCAGTCCTTCGTTCCCTGAACATGGATTGGCAAAAGTAATGAACTATTTATATTCAGATTTACTTGAAAGATACATAGTGATGCCAATTTTAATACAATGAATTTTGATGCCATTCTGCATTGTTCCCTCTTCTGCAATAAACTCCCCCACAGTCCCGTTTTCCAATTATTCCTTTATTCCTTTCAAGCCTTGGTTCTTATTCAAACTATTACATTAATTTTTATTTTTGTTGTATATTCTGTAGCCATGCCCAAATGAAATACACAAAATCAACGCTAAAATTAAACAAAGCAAAATCTTCTAACGTTCTTGTATGATACCTTTTATATACGTGACATTACATATTTGTCTTCTCTCTCTGATTTTATTTTCACCATCTCTAAAAACCACCTATTTCCTTTATCTTTTCTGCTATTTTCTTCTATTTTTAATTTTATATATGTCTTTACTACCTTTTTATCACTGTTGAGTTAGGTTTCTTTCTAGTTCCTTCAGACAGGAAGTTAAGTTGCTGATTTTAGACTTTTCTTCTTCCATCAGGTAAACCTGCTGTATGTCATAAGCATGATATGTTATGTTCATTATATCCAGATTTAAAAAAATTGAATTTAGGTTCATTTAATATTGCTTATAAGTATATCTGGGGGGAGATTCAATGGTATATATTTAATTACACCCTTCATTTTATGTAATTTACAAAACAAATTGAAACGAAGAGTTAAGGAACTGACTTTTCAAAATCCATAGTACAAACAAATATATTTAACTGAATAAGACTTTTTTATTTATTTACATTTCAAATGTTATCCTCCTTCCCAGTTTTCCCTCCTCCCTCCCCCTGCCTCTATGTGCCACCCACCCACCCACTCCTGCCTCAACACCCTTGCATTCCCCTATCCTGAGTCATCAAGCCTCCTCAGGACCCAGGGTATATCTTCCCAGTGATGCCAGATAAGCAATCCTCTGCTACATATCCATCTGGAGCCATGGGTACCCCACGTGTACTCTTTAGTTGGTGGCTTAGTCCCTGGGAGCTTTGGGGGGGTCTGGTTGGTTGGTATTGTTGTTCTTCCTATGAGGTTGCAAACCCCTTCAGCTCTTACAGTCATTGCCCTAATTCTCCATTGGGGTCCTCACTCTCAGTCCAATGTTTGACATCCACATCTGTGGACATCCACATCTGTATTGGTCCAGCTCTGGCAGAGACTCTCAGGGGACACCTATGCCAGGCTCTTGTCAATTAGCATTTATTGACATCAGCAACAGTGTCAGCAGATGGGATAGATCCCTAGATGGGGCAGTTTCTAGACTATTTAAGGCTTACAAATTGTAGTTACTTGTTTCCTGACATTGGGTACTGTTTGATGGTAGGAGAATGAGGTTGATATGATAGTTGCTATCACTGTTGACAAGATGAACTAGTCTAAGATCAAGTGAAAGAGCAGATTCCCATGTTCACTTGTGTGTGAATTCAATTGCCTTCTATACAGTCTTCTCTTCTCAGATGCTTTATAGAGGTTGCCTGTGAACCCCATGTCTTTTTGAGATTTCTGCAATATAATACCCTGGGAAATTTTAAGTTTCTGTTCGAGGCTTCTTTACTTAGTGAAGATGTTGAATATTAGAATATATGTATAACTGGATTTTAAAAAATATTTCAGTTAATTTTTTCACATGCATACAATGTGTTTGGATCAATTTCAGTCTATATTCGCTTCTTTATAATTTTCTCTGCATCTCCAAAAAGAAAACTGAGTCTGCCTCCTATGGTAGCAATCAATTGTTAACAGCATCTCAGTTTTAAGGGTGGGACTTTATGGACCTATAACCGTCCATGCTGGAATTTTGACTGGCTGGGTCTTATGTAGGTCTTCTTCACAGAGTGACAGCCACCATGAGTTTACATGTGCATCATATCTGACAAATAGGTTTTGCTGCAGACTTCTACTCACCCTGGCATTTGATGATCTTTCTGTCCCTTCTTTCTCAATGATCCCCTAGAGAAGGAGTGTCATGTAGGTGTCCTATTTAGAGCTGAGCATGCTGCCCATCACCACAATTGTGTATTCTCCGCAAGTTAACTGGTTGTGGACCTCTCTGTTAATGCTCATCTACCATATACACACAAAAGCTTTTCTTAAGGCAGTTGAGAGCTGATAGAAATAAAAATGACAGGGCAGTTTTTTTACTTCTTTCAATTAGCATAGTGATAGTATTGTGTTTACCTCCAGGGCTTATGTCTGTCCCAGCCAATAGGAAATTGGCCCATTAACCCTATTTTAAAATTTGTTATAAAGTATCTCCTGTTTTTATTTAGTTCAATGATGAAACATAAGATGACAAAGTATCTTGGCAACAAGCTTTCTTTATTTTTATTTTTTAATTGGATATTTTCTTTATTTACATTTCAAATATTATCCTTTTTCCTGGTTCCCCCCGGAAACTCCCTATCTCATCTCCCCTCCCTCTGCTTCTATGAGGGTGTTCCTCCACCCACCTACCCACTCCTGCCTCCCAGCCCTTGATTCCTCTGGGGCATCTGTCGAGCCTTCATAGGACCAAGGACCTTTCTTCCCATTGATGCCTGAGAAAGTCATCCTCTGCTACATATGCAGCTAGAGCCATGGGTCCCTCCGTGCACTCTGGTTGGTGGCTTAGTCCCTGGAAGCTCTGGGGACTCTGGTTGAATGATATTATATTGTTGTTCTTCCTACGGATTGCAAATGCCTTCAGCTCCTCCAGTCCTTTCTCTAACTCTTCCATTGGGGACCCCATGCTCAGTCCAATGGTTGGCTGCAAGCATCCACATCTGTATTGGTCAGGATCTGGCAGAGCCTCTCAGGAGACAGCTATATCAGACTCCTGTCAGCAAGTACTTCTTGGCATCCACAATAGTGTCTAAATTTGGTGACTGTGGGACAGTCTCTGAATGGCCCTTCCTTCAATCTCTGCTCTACATTTTGTCTTTGTATTTGCTCCCATGAGTATTTTGTTCCCCTTTCTAAGAAGGACCAAAGCACTCACACTTTGGTCTTCCTTCTTGAGCTTCATGTGCTCTGTGAATTATATTTTGGGTATTCAGAGCTTTTAGGCTTATATCCACTTATCAGTGAATGCATACTATGTGTGTTCTTTTGTGATTGGGTTACCTCACTCAGGATGATTATTTTCTAGTTCTGTCCATTTGCCTAAGAATTTCATGAATTCATTGCTTTTAATAGCTGAGCAGTACTCCATTGTGTAAATGTACCACATTTTCTGCATCCGTTCCTCTGTTGCGGGACATGGGTTGTTTCCAGCTTCTGACTATTATAAATAAGGCTACTATGAACATAGTGGAGCATGTGTCCTTGCTATTTGTTGGAGCATCTTTTGGATATATGCCCAGGAGTGGTATAGCTGGGTCCTCAGGTAATGCTATGTCCAATTTTTTGATGAACTGCCAGACAGATTTCCAGAGTAGTTATACCAGCTTGCAATCCCACCAACAATGGAAGAGTGTTCCTCTTTCTCCACATCCTTGCCAGCATCTGCTGTCACCTGAGTTTTTGATCTTAGCCATTCTGACTGGTGTGAGGTGGAATATCAGGGTTGTTTTGATTTGCATTTCCCTGATGACTAAGGATATTTAACATTTCTTTAGGTGCTTCTGGGCCATTTGATATTCCTCAGTTGAAAATTCTTTGTTAAGCCCTGTATTCCATATTTAAATAAGGTTATTTGATTCTCTGGAGTCTACCTTTTTGTGTTCTTTGTATATATTAGATATTAGCCCTCTATCAGATGTAAGATTGGTAAAGATCTTTTCCCATTCTGTTGGTTGCTGTTTTGTCCTATTGACTATGTCTTTTGCCTTACAAAAGATTTGCAATTTCATGAGGTCGCATTTGTCGATTCTTGATCTTAGAGCATAAGCCATTGGTGTTCTGTTCAAGAACTTTTCCCCTGTGCCTATGTGTTAGAGACTTTTCCCCACTTTCTCTTTTATTAGATTCAGTGTATCTGGTTTTATGTGGAGGTCCTTGGTCCACTTGGACTTGAGCTTTGTACAGGGAGATAGGAATGGATCAATTTACATTTATCTACATGCTGATCCCCAGTTGAACCAGCTGATAAACAACTTCAGCAAAGTGGCTGGATAAAAACTTAAACAAATCAGCAGCCTTCCACTATTCAAAGGATAAACAGTCTGAGAAAGAAATTAGGGAAATGACATCCTTCACAATAGTCACAAGTAATATTATGTACCTTGATGTGACTTTAACCAAACAAGTGGAAGATCTATATGACAAGAACTTCAAGTCTCTGAAGAAAGAAATAGAAGAAGACCTCAGACTATGGAAAGATCTCCCATGCTTATGGATTGGCAGGATTAATATAGTTAAAATGGCTATCCTGCTGAAAGCAATCTACAGATTCAACGCAATCCCCATCAAAATCCCAACTCAATTCTTCATAGACTTAGAAAGAACAATTCTCAAATTCTTTTGGAATAAGAAAAAAACCCAGGACAGGGAAAACTATTCTCAACTATAAAAGAACTTCTGGGGGAATTACCATCCCTGACCTCACATTGTATTACAGAGCAATAGTGATAAAAACTGTATGGTATTGGTACAGAGACAAGCAGGAAGATCAATGAAATAGAAGTGAAGACTCAGAAATGAGCCCACACACCTATGGTCTCTTGATATTTGAGAAAGGATCTAAAACCATCCAGTGGAAAAAAAGACAGCATTTTCAACAAATGGCAACAAACTTTCAAACTTGTTTTATACTGTATTTCATTTAAGTTTACTGTTGTTGATTAGGAAGATAAACTGATCCTATTCCTCTATTGATGAATGATACCATTAATCATATTCAAGGTACAGGTTTACACTACTCAGTCATTTTGATCCATTTCATGTTTCCTTTGTAACTCAGTGTTTTCATTGGCTTTTTTATCTCCTCCATTTACCCACTCTCCACAGACTTTGGGATGTGTTTAGTTTCTTCTGTTGGGGCCACATCATGATCTGTTGGGGCCACACCATTCTCATTCTACCATTAGAATAATTTATCTAATACACAAAATAGTTTCCAGCTACTTTAAAAATTAAACTATATTCTTGCAACATGGTAAAAGTTTCCAGAATTAATCATTTGGTCAGGATTGAAATAGGTTTCTTACACACTTTCCTTTCAGATTTTTCAATTTTTATTTGTCAGACCTATCAATCCAGCTTATAACTCCTAAGTTTTCTTTTTACATGTAAGCTTTTTATAGTATTTTTAGTTCAACTAAACTTCCCAAAGCTTTTTACCAGGTTTTAAAAATACAATTTACTTAATAATGTATGGGAGTAATAACCATAATATATAATAAATTTGAATTGTGTGAGTAGATGATTTAAGATCTTATCTGATAGCCAGTGAATTTCACATTTCCTTCCCAGAATGAATATATTTCGCATATGCATGCATGCATGTGCATGTGCACGTACACACACACACACACACACACACACACACACACAAACACACACAAATAGACACTGATACTTTGATTTGTATACAGCCATTTGAGTACATAAAATTGCACTCAATTGAAGCATATGTATACACAGACACTTGAGCCAGGGAGAATTTGACAGGCTACAATATTGTTCCAACTCTACTGCCTTCATAATAATAGGATTATATACTCATACACCTTGTCATATGCCTTTGGCATGTTCTTTTACCATTGACAAATTAATATATCTTGGCCCTGGATTCTTCATTTGAAACCAACATGGCTTATCTGGATAAAAATATACACAATGTAGAAAGAGACTTAAAACCTTTTGTATGTGATTGCCCACTCCATTTCTCTATACTATTTTGAGATAACCATGCTGGTTCAATATTGTGCTCTGATCTTAGAGGAAAAAAAATAATGATCTGTGGAGTAGAGCCAACCTGACCAGGTTGTCTCCACATTAGCCACCTTTCTGTCAAGTGAATAAACCCAGTAGAGATCAACAGAGGCAGAGTCTTGCTGTAACTCAGCCAAGTGCATACCAGATTTACAAATGCTAGCTTACCATATTCCCATGAGCTGATTACCACCTTCTTGTTTCTGCTGCTGAGATTTGGAAATTATTTACCTAGTGATGCTTATAATACAATGGAATAAAGTAGCTTAAATTGACAGTAATACATGACTCCCATACAAACTACCCTGAGTATTTCAATTTTCCTGTACTACTGTCTCTTTGCTATCTCATGTTCATGTTTGATTTACACATTATTTTACTGTGGTATGTGCATGCAAAATATGAAAATCAAAAATCACATTGGAAGGCTGGACTATTAGATAAAGATACATTTTTTTTTCTAACTCGAAGAGTCATAAAAAAAAGTGTTGAAGCCAAAAACATCAGTTTTTGTTTTTGTTCTTGTTGTTTGTTTTGTTTTGTTTGTCTCACTAATTGAAAAGGGTGACATTAAGCATGAGAAGTCAGAAAACTGCTGTGAGCTGTATGGAAGACATGAACAAAAAATCAGACTATAGAGTTTATATTCAGACACAATTACCAGGATGTTGAGACAGACAGCTCCATGTGTCATGAAAAACCAAAGATGACAACCTGTCTCTGGCTAGCCTCCTGAGACAGAGATGAATGTGTGTCCTTATAATAGCTCCTTATAGTGTTCTCATCCTCTTCTCTTGCAGATATTCCTTCAAGACTGAGAGAAGCTGTGTCTCAGGCCTTTACCTATCATAGAATGTGCAAAGTAGCTAGTGCATTTTACAGATGATTCCATCTGCGTTTCTGCTGCAGCAAATAGTCAAAGCTAATATAATCTGAAGACATGCAGTACATCTTCTGCAGTCTATGCAAAACCAACAGTTCCTTTGCTTGTTAGGTCAAATGGCTGCAAAATATATCAGCATCTTTTTTTACAAAAATCCTGAACATTTTCCCCCTTCTGACATAACTGGTTTTTTTTTTTTCCCCACCAGTAGTCAGCAATATTCAGACACTGATGAGTAAAGGACTGGCTATATCTGTTTTGAAGAGAGGACAACAATTTGCTGCTAATGGCCAGAGGTAGGTATGGAATTTCACTGATTAGTGCCATGGGACTTAAGGAAAACAAGTGACTTCTTTCTAGGATAAACTGTGCAGAGATCATTCAGCCACTTCGTACCCTATATCTTACAATGCATAAAATAATTCACAATTTGCAAAATACTACTGAGTTTCTCTTTGTTTCTTCTCAGGAAAGTATATCATATAGCATAGGCTGGTCTCACATTTTTTATCTCAGGATGAACTTGAACTTTTGATCCTTCTCTATCTACCACTCAAGTACTAGGTTTATAGACATGCTCCATTACGCTCATTTTTATGTAGTTCTGGAGTTGGACCCATAGACTTCATGCTAAATGCACAATCTAATAACTAAATGATATCCTTAACCCTTAATTTTAACATGCTATAATTTTGAAAGCATTTATGATTTATAAAATATAATCTGTGGGAAAAAGAAATGAATTGAGTATCCAAGATCTTATTTTCTGAATAATGTCTGGCTGTGGGTGTTTGTTTTAATCTATTCCAGGAGGAAGCTTCTCTGATGGTGACTGAGCAAGGCACTGATCTATGAGCATAAAAGAATGTCATTAGATGTCATTTTGTTGCTACAGTATTTTCTAGAACTGTAGTATTTGGTTTTACCTTAGTTTCTATTGCTATCTAGTTTCAGATTTTTGGTCATGCAAGCAGTGTCAGGCTTGGTTTCTATCTTGTGGAGTGAGCATTAAGTTAAACCAGGTATTGATGGTTACTCTCACAAGCTTTGTGCTACCCTTACCTTGCCATATCATGTAGGCCATATCACTGCAGATCAGTTTTGTGGCTGGCTTGGAGTTTATGTTTCTCTTTTGATAGTGTGCAGAGTACATTTCTGGTATCAAAAACACTAGAACACAGGAGTAAGGCCTCTAAACATGCACTTGTTCAACTTCCCATGTTCAATGACTTGTGTGGATGTTGTTTTATCAATGGGATCAAGCCAATAGTTTGTAGAGAATCTCTTGGCAATACTCTGGGTTGCTGGAGGATTCTCATAGGACCACTTTGGCCAACAACTTTTGATACAAGCAGCTTCAATTTGTGACAAAAAATGGTCAGTTAGGACTCTGTCTCTCATGTTATTTGAATATTTTATTTAGATAATCTACATATACTTACATATTTTAGGGAGCTTCTACTGTATTCAATATCCTTACCATGCTTCAAATGGCCTTTAATTTACATGTCTCTCTCCTTATTCTCTTCCTTGTTCCTGTTTCCTCCTTACCACCCAAACCTCTTATCTACCCAGCCCCATCCTTCAGTATCTTTCTATTCTATTTCCCTTTCCTAATGAGATCTATCTCTACGTATAAGCATGATAATGATATCAGCTTTATATGATATTTTTAAGAAAAATGATTTGACACCAAATTTATTAGATTAGAAAGGTTGGACAAAATTGGACAAGTGAATTCATTTTATTGTTGAAGAATCAGAGTCTTGGATAAATGCATCTATTTGATTGCACTGAAGAAGAACTGAGGCATTTACCAGTTCAAAAGCTAAGACTCAGATGGTGAGAAGCATCAGCTAAAAGGATAACCCATGAATCTAGATCTGAGAGTCTTCTGAATGGCTTTGAACTAGGAGAAAACACCAAGTGGAAACCGATTAGCATTCCAAGATTAAAGTCTAATTTTAAATCAATTAGACTTAATTCACCAGGAATTGAAGAAATCTATAGCAGAGTCTGGTACAAATACCTGAGTGCAAGTAGATTTTAGGGGAATATTGTTCTGGAACCACAGTGAAGAAAAATATCATGGGAAGGAGGGAAGAAATAAATCAGAATGTTTTACTGATTTTTCTTTAGGTCTCAAGACAACAGAGAACTCACTAAGATAACATGCATAAATTACGTACAAATTATTTACCACTAACTAATGAATCTGAAATGTGCAGTTTTTATCATTTACATCTATCTTTGTTAGTTGATTGCTATTTTCAAATGTATTAATTTCAGGACTTATATCTACCGCTTAGATTTTTGCTCATCCATGTTAATTGCTCTTCTATTTGCAATAGCCAGGAAATGTAAGTAGTCTAGATTTCAATCAACTGTTGAATGAATAAGGAAAATGTGATAAATATGCTAAAAAAATTTTTATTTAACAGTAAGTATAAATCAATGGACTTGGAAATAATTATTCTTAGTGAAGTAACCCTGACCAGGATAGATGAATGCTATGCGTTTTCTTTCACATGTGCCTGCTATATTTGAAATTTGGATAAGTGTGTTTAGGTTGGAATAGATATAGAAGGATGGAAATAGTAAGGGGATGCTTAAGGTGAAGTGGATAGGATTCAGATGGCACAAAGAGAGAAAGGAGCATATTGGGACAGGAAGGGTTAAATGGCGTGAGCAAAGAGAAGGCAAGAGTATAAGGAACAATAATGAACACTAAGATCTCTGAAAATGCCATATAGAAATGTATACTGTGGGAGCGTTCCTAAAACATATACACATATAAAAGGTGCTTAAATGGAGTCACCCAATAATGAAGAGATAATCCTTCATCCTAACACCACATACTATCAAACTAAAAGCCCAGTGATAAGTATGGGCTGCTTCTATTAAGGTTGCTGGTTGGTGGAAACCCACAGGCCCCTCAGACATGACAATCTATTGTCATTACTCTTTATTATTCTCCAGAACTTGACAGTAAGACTATATATCTAAAGATGACATCCACTTAAGTTGCAGGAAACAGAAATCAATCAGGTATTGACTTGGGGGTCTCATTTCTACTGGATAGCTTTCATAGTGCTAGAAGGTTCTATTTATACTCCCAGTTAGGAAAGAATTCAATCATTCTACCCGGGTATGAATACATCAAACTACAATAACAACTGGCCAGGCAAGATAGACTTACTATTGTAGTAGTAACACAATTGTTATGAGAATAACAAATGACCATATAGCCGGGTGGAATTTGAGCTTTGTACTGTTAACTAGGCCCCAAATCTAGTGCCTAATAAGGTCACAGAGCTTAGGTTGAACCTAATACTATTACTTTGGTAAATGGACACCATAATAAATGGTTCCCTAAATTTGTTGTACCCATAGATTAGTGAATCTTTCAACCTTTGTCAGAGAGCCTTTTTTCTAAAGTAAATAGTAATTAGTACAGAGTTTTACAATTTGTCAATGTGCAGAGAATAAGAAATGTAGAATACTGACTTCTAAGTGGGAACTCTGTATCACAGTCCTTCCTGCTAGACTCAGGGATCATCATGGAAGAAAGCAGAAGAGATTGTGATAGTCAAAAGTGGTAGATATCTTCAGAGAAATAATATTTGCTGAACATGACCAGGCCATTGCACACAGGAACTTGCAATGGCTAGAACTGTATGTGTGAGACCCTCACAAAGTCAAGCTAGCTAAAAATCCTCACAAAGGTGGAGAGGGGGTCCTGAAATTCTTCTCTTACCTGAGAAGCTATTGTGCAGTTGAGAGATACAGAGACAGAGTTGCATAAGTTTAAGTAAATGATACAGGCCCTGGGAAGGTACCTACGCATCAGAAGATTGTCCCACACCCATGACCACATACCCACGCACTAAGTGGAGTTGGTGGTGTGTGTGTGAGAACGTGTGAAGTTAGGGGAGAAAAGCAGTGAACGTCAATGGGGAAAGGATGGAGGGAGTGGCACACGGGCTTGATGAAGAAGTAGGCGCACCATGAAGTTCTAAAGAAACAAAACAAAATGAAAAAAGAGAAAAAGGAAAGAAAATACAGCCACTGTATAGTTTTACAATTTTGTTTTTAATTATTCAATCTTTTCTTCCTGAGATATAGAATAAATTTGTCAGTAGTCTGTTTCATCCAGAGATATATTTCTCTTTATTTACATTCACTTTATAGCAGTGTGCATTTTAAAGAATTCTGTGACATTGTTGTATATGATAATGAAGAACAATTCATTTTTTATGGCAGACAAATAAAAAATATTGTTTTTGTATGAGTAATTAAAATTTAAATCTTGATTTCAAATTGTTAGAAATGGTATCTGATAGAAACTCTAAGAAAGCTCTCAAAAAAGATGCTTTCTTAGAGTTTAAGACAATTTCTAGATAGTTTTGGAACAGGTTTTTTTTCTAGAATTGGAAAAGATTTCAGGTAGAGGCACATGAGTATGATAATGTTTCATTATTTAGCATGTCTGATGTGCTAGTAGCGTGCATACCATTTTATACTTCAGCATTGTTAGTCCATGGAAATGTTTGAAGGCACTTCAGCTAGATGCCCAATTAAAACATAGGTAAAGCCTTACTGAAAGAATGTAACATTACTAGGAATTTCAATCTAGTCCTACATTTTTTTTCCAGATACAATATCAGTATTAGTCAAGTGTAACTTACATAAGGCATAATTTGAATAAAACTAAAAGAGAGAAAATTATCTTAAAACATTTAAGAGGTATATGTAACTAGACACCAAAGTTCCCTAACATGTAGTTTAAAATATGTGAACATTTATTACATTCAGGAAGACAAATATATAAAATCTGTAGAAATCAATTTATAAAGGATTGACTACAACACTAAAGTATACATTCTAACGTAATTTTAGAAAAAAAATTAGTCAATGAAGGAAAATAATCAGATTACGCCTACACACAAAATATGAAGTATAAAAGGGCAACAAGATAAACACAGAATAAAATGAATGCCTTGAAATTGGATTGCCAATGAAAACAGAGAGAATGAGAGCTGATAATCGCATTTAATATGAAAGCTCCTTAAAAAAAATTCCCTAAACGGATGGAAGGTAACAAAACAAGGGATTTGAAGAACACTGCATAAAAAGAAGCCAAGGTAAGCATAAGGTGATAAAAAATTTAAAAGCAGTCATAAAAAGAGCATTTTGAAATGCAGAACAGAAATTCAGATCATTTCTCCAAAGCACTATTGGAGGCAAAATGACTTGTCTGAGCATCTCTCTCAATTGCTTAAAGCAAATACCTACCATTCTGGAAGATCGTAGTCAGTCCTAACAATCCTCAAGGTACAGTAAAGATGCTTCAGATAAATAAAGTGAAAATTAACACATGCTTCAAGCCTCAACTGAGTCATTGCAAACACATCCAGAAAAACTGCATGTGACAAAGGGGTAACTAAAGGTAAAAGAGTCTAAGATTCTTTTATTTATGAAGCCATGGCTTAACTGGTGAGAATGCTGGGGAAGAGTGGGAATGGTTGTCTGTATTCTTCATAATTATGTGCTGGTTAATGGGGAAGAAAGAAAGGCCATGTCATCACATTGGTTTTATTTAAGGTATATGTGGCTTCTAAATCCTCCAGTAAACTGAAAAGAACCAGTGACAGTTTTTTCCCCTGAGTCCTTGTAAAAAGACTTCATTTAAAAGCTAACTTATATTAAAAAGATAAGAAAAATTTTAGTTTCTCTTGGTAGTAAGTACTCTGTTACCTCTATGATGGTGAAGGTGCTATTCTAGTAAAGACAAGTTTGCATTCTACACTTCAAATGGCTTTGTTACATGAAAGTTATTAATGACCAAACTTTTCACGTACGTGGGGTCAATTTGTTCAACCTATTAAAACTAGTTTATTTTGAAGAAAATTTAATTTTCCTGTAAGTACAGAGAACGTGGATTAGATTATTAAACTTTTATAATAACATGACAAAATCATCTCTCTTTCACGGTTATAACTCTTAACTCATTTCATTGTTTTTATGAACATGAATATCTCAAATATTCTAAGAAAGTCAAAATAACCCTACATTTAGATTCTGTAAAATGTCTAGGCTAATGACTGAAAAGTCCAATTTATGTTTTTTAAAATTACTTTTTATAGGACAGAAGAGTTGAATTATTCTCCAATGTTATTGCTAACTCTAATGCCTTAAAATAACTCTGAAGAGTTTTTACATCACGAGGTTAAAATCAGATAATGATTGATGGGAAGATGTTAAGAATAAGAAATATAATTGTATGTCAATAATGTGAAGACTTAATCAAAAAAAGAATGCTTTTTAAACTCTTCTGGAAATTGCAATGAAGAAAAGCTCTCAGCTCTCTGTTGTTTCCCCTCTGAATAAAACTGTATTTTTCATTTTGTGGTACTGTGGTTCTTTGAATGAAAAATATCCATTATAACCTTGTGATGTATCACTTGTATTTGCTGCAAACATCCTTTGACTCATTGATGTCAGAGATAACAATGGTCCTAAGATCCCAATATAGCTTTCTGTACGGGGAAACTATACACTTTAAAATAACTTGGAACAGAGAACACCCCTCTTGGCAAGGCATATTCTGTTAATCTTTCTCTGGCAGGTCATCAATCCACAGGGTGTTTTCCTGTTCTACCTCACCACATGGCTGTCAGTGCCAGAATTAAACAGCTTTCTAATGTTCATACATAATTCAATACACATCTTTGATTTCTGGGGATTGTGTCTAGCACAGCAAGTGATACTAAAACAAAATGTATCAGTTAAGATAAACATAGATGTACAAGGAAGCAAAATATTTTTGTATATTATTTGAAATAATATTTAAAATGTCAACAAAAATTCTAACATACTCTAAGAAAATTAAATTTATTTTCAGTACATATACACAAATGTCCTTTTTGCCCCTCAGAGGCATCCAAGATAGACAGAGTTCTGTATCTTTCCTGAAATGTTCTATGAATTTGTAGGTATGTATATATGTGCTTTAAAATAATTATAATGTATAGCTTGAGAAATATTTAAAGAATGCTTTATAATTCATCGTTATTCATTTATGTTGTACTAGTTGACCACAGTTCAACTATGGTTATTTAAAGTAAGCTAGTTTTAGTATAGTCTATTTTTTAGAATAAATTAAAATCACATGCAATTCATTTTAGTACACTGATAGGTATTCTTAATATATTCTTCATGTGAGTATGACAATAATGGATAGAGTTATTTGTGTGCTAATTGTATCTCATACAATCTTCTATGTGATTTATGCATACTGTTATATAATTAATTAGCTTTCAAGTTTAATTTATCATACTTTAGAAATCATATTCCTAAATATTACTATCTTGGCTATCCATATCTAGTTAAGAAGTTCATTTGTGCTGAAAATAGTATCTTCAAGTACATAGATTTTAAAGAAAGCTCACATTATGACATAATATTCTCCTTTTTAATCTTCTCAACAAAAATCAACAGAGATGTCTTTTCCCCTGTTATAGTCTCTACAATTCTTTTTGCTGACATTCCTAACTCTTTCCAATAGAATTTCAAAGTTTCTACAAGGGCTTTCTTGTCAGCTACACAGAGTGCAAGACTTATATATTTGAGTTATGGCCCCCAATTTTCGTGCCTCATGTACATCCATCTGGAATTGACTTCCTGCCTCTCTTGCTATTACAGACCTCAGATATGTGACACTTGGTTACTGATTATGCTCTTCTTTCTGGCCTCTCTCCTGGCCTACCTGTCACTCTCAGCATAACAAAAATCCTTTAGTGTTATGTTAGGTCTTCTGGGATCAAACCTCATTTAAAATGAGTAACCAAGAGATGTGGTCTCCCTCAGGGAAGAGTACACCAGTCAGCTACCTGTCCAGTGCCAAATGATCAGACTTGAAAACATTCATAAAGTAACATTATATAGATACAACATGTTATATTTTGGAACATGTATGTATTTACAAATACATAAACAATTGATGAAAAAAAGAGGCCATGAATTTGAAGGAGAGTGGGAGGGGTATATCGAAAAGTTTAGGAGAGGAAGAGAAAGTCAGAAATTTAATTAAAATACAATCTCTAAAACCAACAATAAAGGGATAACAATGGCTCTGAAAATCATTTTCAAAAATGCTACGAAAGTGTCAACTCACACAATCTTAACAACAATTTGGTGCTAATCTTGTCTGAAAGCCACTGTGGTTGACCTAATATATTCTCATATATGGTTTTCAGTTTTCTGTTTATGGAAAAAGCTGAACACTGCTGCAAAGGAAAAATAATTTACTTCAAGATTTTATAATTTGGGAAAGCTTTTAACTTCTCTCTGAAATCATGCCTATGTCAATTTATATCCATCTGTTTAGGTTCTGTAATGCAACTTATGGGGTTATTGAACTTTGCACAGCAAATAATTGCAATAAGTTATTGAAGAGAAAAAGAAAAATAGGTAAAGGAGAAGGGAGAATGTTGTTAATTATTTTTTTCAGAAAAGTATTAACCTTGTAGTTCAAGTACTTCTTAGACTGGACACACTCCATATCTTCTAATTTTACATTCAAAATTTAAAAAGGATCAGAATTCATTTCTTGTTTCTTTTTTCTTTTTCTTTCTTTCTTTCTTTCTTTTTTTTTTTTTTTCGGTTTTTCGAGACAGGGTTTCTCTGTGTAGCCCTGGCTGTCCTGGAACTCACTCTGTAGACCAGAATGGCCTTGAATGCAGAAATCCACCTGCCTCTGCCTCCCAAGTGCTGGGATTAAAGGCATGCCAGAATTCATTTCTTGCATATTATGAACTATGGGATAATCCTATATGGTACCAAGCTACAGATTATTTTTAACTAGGGATTCTGTTATTGATTTTAATAACTCATCTGAAAGATGCATGACTTTAAGAACTATCATCTATCCATGGACCTCATATCTGTCCTTCTATTATAGATCTTCTTTGTATCATTAATCTATCTGTCTGTCTATCTATCTATCTATCTATCTATCAATCAATCAACTAGATCCATCTTTAGATTTGTTTATAACTTTTATTGAATGTGAAAGGAAACATGATTTTAAGAAATACTATAAATTGCTCATATTATTATGTAGAGAGGAAATACCTTATTTAAGTCCTATGCCTACTATCTCTCTATATAATTCAAAGATGTCTTTGTTCAGCTCAAATTGATTTTTGCTCACAAGCTAAAAGTGAAAATGATAAGCAATCACAACATGGACAATTCTTGCATAATACTAATGATGAGTCATTGCAAGGTTAATATATATATATTTTTTCTTAGTTTTAGTAAACTCTATTCTACTATACTCAGTTTGATTTTTGCAGCATTTAAAATGGCACAATACTTATGTTAATTTTGTATCTCATTAATAGAAGTATGCTTATATAGCTTACACATTATCTTATATATTTGATTGTAGTTTATAAGCTTATAAATTTAATTAAGTGATACTTAAAATGTTTTGAGCACCATTTAAAACTTTTTATATTAAAGGAAATGAGTTATACAAGAATTATAATGAGCAAACTGAAGTATAAATGAATGAACTTCATGACATTAAAATAATATGTGTGTGTATGTCAGAAAAGTCATATACATACACATGTATGTGCTATCTAGTTTATCTTTGGTTTACAAATCTCAAACATAAGCAACTTCAGACTTATTAAACAGCATATGTGATTTTATTTATGATACTGTTTTTCATCAGAAATTTGAATAGATAAGAAACTGAGATCGTGAAATATTTTAAAACAAATTAATTTTATTGAATTTCTTATTTGAAAATATTCACCATTGGTGCTTGTGAATTTATGGACATAGAGGTGTTAAATTTAAATTATTTTAGGCTACCTTACAAAATATTTCTAAATCATAAATGTATGAATATTTTAATGATGTAGTAATCAAATGGATCATTGAAGACTTCATATACAAATGAAATGCAGTTGAAATTTAAATTATTAAAGTCAAAACAGCCTTATGAAATATCAGTATTCTGAGTTCAAATTATATATTAACTTGAAACAGAGAAAACTCATATCAGAAAGGGAGGGTATAACAAAATAGAATTAAATGTTTATTAAATTCTGTTCATTCATGCTATAAACTGCTGGAAGAAAGTCACTGAAGACCACCACTTCTTGCTTATCATCCACATAATTATTACATATTAATATAATAGAAATGTGGCCTAGATCAGAATCTACCCATCAGGCATATTGTTAAATGTTTAATCCACTCAATGTCACAAATTAAGAGTAAACATTATTTGTTGATTTCAGTTGTCCATAAAGAAAGCAAACCATTTTAGTGTAGCCAATACACCAATACAAGAGACATTTTTTCTGAAAACTAGAGAATATTCATCCTGAAATGTTCAGAAAGCCAATTAAAAGTGTGAAATCAATTACTGATTTCCTTGTGTTCTTTCAAAGTCAATTCTATCATTCTTGTTTTATTTTCTTAGGTTTTTTATCTTTTGTCTATGACCATAGTAGCCTAGAGTAGACTACTTCATGTATATTTTCTTTCCACTTATTGATATGGGCAAGCAGAAATCAGGAAATGCCCCTAAGTGATTGGTATAACAGAAAAGACTTGAGAATAAGAGAAAAACTCCCAATACTAATAAGAGAAAAAAAATCCTCATGATCCTTACAAGGCTGTTATATCTCTATTGATCTTGGGGCTGCCAGTCTGGTCTTGGGGAAATCAGAATATTTTTAATGTAAAAGACAAAGCTTTTGTATCATATAAAATCTTTACAAACACAACACATGTTGCACCTCCGTGTTTTGTTGGTAACAGTCTGCATTGTGTTATTCTGCTTACCCCTCCACTGAATATTGCATCTGCTCTGCATGAGGTTTATCAGGCGAACATTCTGTGGAGGCAAAAGGCTTGTTTTTCGAGCCTGACTCTCCTCACACATGGGGCTTACATCCTAGAAAGTCCAAAAAATCTGTAGGAAATACTGATGCATTTTATAATTTGCATTTATATGACCATGTGAGTCAGATTAAAAGAAGGCAGGGTAAACAAGAAACAAAACTGCTGGTAAAGAATAGAAAGATCAAGAAATTAAAATCGTTGCACACTATGGTAAGAATGTAAAAGTGTGCAGTTATTATAGAGGTGTAGAGATACACAGCAGAGCCAAAGGACAGCAGCACCTGAAAAAAAATATTTACAGCTGAAAGAGTCAGATGCAGATATTTACACCCAACCAATGGTCTGAATCGGCCACCCTTGTGGTTGAATTAGGGAAAAGCTTGAAGAAACTGAGGAGGAGGGCGACCCCATAGGAAGACCAGCAGTCTCAACTAACCTGGATCCCTGAAATCTCTCAGTCATTGAGCTACCAACCAGGCAGCATAGCTAGTCTGAGGCCCCCAACACATATACATTAGAGGACTGCCAGGTCTGGCCTCAGTGAGAGAATATGCACCTAACCCTCGAGAGACTTAAGGCCCCTGGGAGTGGGGAGGTCTGGTGGGGTGGGCGTGGGAGGTGGACATGTTCTTGGGGATGGGAGAAAAGGTATGGGATGAGGAACAGTCAGAGTGTGGACCCAGATGGGGATAACGGCTGGACTGTAAAAAAAGATTTAATAGTAATAATAAATAATAATAATAATAATAATAATAATAATAATAATAATAATAATTTTTAAAATATGTTTATACTCTCATCTTAAATGATCACATTAGTTTTACTCACAGTTGTGAAGAAATGTGACTAGCATAACGGGACGTCTATGGAAGAATAATCGGAGAAAATGACATTGTATAAGCAAGCTGCCAGGGGAGGAAGCTTCTTGCTCAGTTCCAGGTTAACTTCTCTATATCATGCAACAAAGTATATGGTGTGGAAGTGGAGATTTAAGCAGGTATCTGGTTAAATGGAGGAATCTCTAAATAAATAAGTTTTATGGGAAAATTGGTAAAAATAACAATTGGAAAATACTGATAAGAATCTTATTAAAACCCCTTAAAAATAGTTGAGCAATTACAGTATGTTGAATTGTGTTAATAGCTCCTAGGTTATTTTTCCCACAAACTGTTAACTTTTATTTGTTCACACTAAATGTTTCTTCTATTTCTATTTTTCATAATTTTATGCATTTCATCATGTATTTTTATCAAACCATCCCCCATTCTCTTCCCTATTCCTCTGTCACCTTTTCCTTTCAACTTCATGGGCTCTTTAAAACTGAATGTGTCCACTTAGCGCTAATTTTATGTGCATTGGTGTAGGACCATCTTTTGCCCGGTAGCAGAATAAAATTGAAAAGAAAATCCAAACTCCCTTTATTTTTGGAATTAGCAGATCTCACAGCAGAACGTAACTCAGTAATTGATCACAAAGATCACAAAGAGAATTTGTTTTCAAATTTGCATTTGTTTCACTTCACTTCATCTGTAAGCCATTTTGGAGAAAATTTTGGGTTCAAAGAACACTGTGAAAATTTTCTATCAGAATCAATCTCTGGAAAAGAAGCACCAAAGATGAGTGGAATTTTGTGAGTTTAATCAGTGTTAAGGTCTCAATGTGAAGGGCAAATGATCATAAAATAGGCTTGCAGCAGACTTCTTGTTATTTTCTTCAAGTCAACTAACCTTCCCTCTTTTGGATTTCCCTGCCTGAGATGAATTTGCCTCATCGACTGGGCTGTTTCTCTCCGTACTCTTCCTGCTAGTTGTTTCCCTGAGAATGTGGATTACATTTTTAATGTCAAATAGTTTGTATAGGATCAAGAGACACCTTTAATAAACCCACAAATTATATGGATAAAATTTAATGAACTATTGATAATCCCAAAGAAGTAAGTCTTTGATTAGCAGCATATTTTAAAATCTTTATACGTTAAAAATGCATCCATAGTCAATTGGTTATAGTTGGAATATTACTGAAAAACTGGTATTAAAACCAAAGAATCATTAATGTGTACATTAGTGGTAAGAATGACAATAATTTTCTATTGTCCACTGGACACATGTAGAATTAAATTAGTTTGTATACTTTGATTTGAAGCTTACCCCCTATTTCCAAATCCTGATTGTACCATTTTCAATTTAACATGCATTTTGTCTTCTTTTTGCTACTCCATTCAAATACTCCACTGTAGAGAGAATCTCCTGTGTACTGTATGGAAACATCACCTGTCAATAAAAAGCTGATTAGCTAATGAGCTGAGGGAGAAAATGGAAAGAGCTCCCGTGGAGAAAGTGGAATTATGGGGTAGAGTCATGCGCAGAGGAGATTCACCAGCAAACTCTGAAGAGACAGACATATGAAACTGAGCAGAGGTAACTAGCCATGTAGCACTCAGAATATAATCACAAACTTACCTGACTATAAATCATCTCTTTAAACCCAATATTTATACGCAAAAAATCTGGCTCTACTTATTTGCCACAGCACTTTCCCATTACATCTCATTACGCAGTCTCTGAGTATTTCAACTATTTGATGCTCAAGTCCTTGAAAACCTTCTCTCCTTCGACGTCCAAATATATCCAGCCATCAAAAGGGCTTCGATGAATGAATGTGCGTACTTGTCTGTGAGTCTGTGTTAGTCGAAATGCAAACGTTAATAATTATGAGGTAAAATGAAAATTCTACTATGCACATTTCTTTACGCAAATGAGAGTTATGGATAACATAACAAATACACTGGGGGATTTTGAAAGAAAATTGTACTTTCACTGTATGTGAGAATGTTCTGAATATAATCCATGCATTTACCATTGTTTTTCATCCTTGACATAAGTGCCGCTATTGCTGCAATTCTATGATTTGCTACCTCTCTGTAGAGATTTTGCCTGCTTTTCATTCTGGAAATAGAGACACTGTCCTTGAAATTTGAATGCTTCTTAAGCAGTTAAAACTGCATCTAAAACTGCCTGCTGTTGGGATAGTAAATTTTTCAATGACATCTTGCACCTGGGTCTCAATTAGCCTTCCTGAGATCAAACTAAAGAAGCATGGCAAAATTCCATTTGGCATGTACAGGCAGAATTTCAGTGGGTTATAGCAGCTAATTTGAAAATATGACTCATTGTATTCTTGGACATAATCATTACTGATGTTTCCAGACATTTTGTTTCTTTACAGGACTTCGAATATTTGTTTGACTTTGTGGTGATTATACTATGTTTTTGGATTGTTTTCTCATATAGATTTTCATTTAAATTTATTTTTTAAAATTAATATAAGCTTGTATGTCCATTGACTACTTTGAATATACACATTTTTTGTCAATGTAGGACATGTTTTTCTTTTAACATATTTCTTTTTAACATATTTAACATATAAAATAACATATTTTTCATTTAATATTTTCATTTGATCTGAAAACAGTACTAACTAAAGTAGTTTCTTTTCTCTTTAGGTCATTAGACTTGGTGGCAAATTCCTTTACTCGTTTAACAATCTTGCCACGCTAAGCTATACTTAGAATTTTATCTTATTTTAATTTATAAAAATTAAAATTTAATTACATTGTTTCCCCTTTTCCCTTACCTTATTCCCATATCTGCCATGTCCCATATCATTCTGTCTCAATTTCATGAACTCGTTTTATAATTGTTTTACTCCACTTATAGAAGCATAAATCTATATAGTACTCTGAGGTTATTTGCTGTTGCTTGTATGTATGTGATTTCAATTAGAATTAAGAAAGTTTTGCTTCCAATTATTGATTTATTTTAATATTTCTCTATCATATTGTACTATTATTGATCTATTTTCACTACCAATAATACTGTTGTACTGTTAGTTTTCCGATGTTCTGATAATAGACCATGACTGCAGTGTTTGAGAAAGATAGATTCACAATGTTGGCCATTTTAATACATGGTCCCCAGTTAGGGTGAAGCATTAAGAGGTGTGGCTTTGCTGCAGAACTTGTCTTCCTGGGGTGTGCTTTAAGGTTTCAAAAGTCTGCACCATTTTGAATTAGCCCTTTCTGCTTCCTGTTTGTGATCTGAGATGTGAGCTCTCAGCTGCTGTTTCAACTACCTGCTACCTGCTACCCTGACTCTGCCATCATGGATCTAAGGTTAAAATTCCATTTACTCAATAAATGTTTAAAAATTCCTTTAATAATGAGGCTTTAACAATGTTCTGTAATGACAATGTGTGTCCAGAGTGGCAGCTGATCTAAGCACTACATTTTTATTAAATATGCACTTGTTTTCTGTATTTATCTCCGGGGCTACGATTGGTGAATTAAATATCATATATGTGTGGTGTTTTGAATAGGTATGGCCTGTTATTTGTTTGAATGCTTGGCCATAGGGAGTGGCACTATGAAGAGGTGCAGCCTTTTTGGAGGATTAGATAGATAGATAGATAGATAGATATCAATGCTCACCTCTCAATGCTCAAGCAATGTCCAGTGTGCTACACAGGCACCCCCTGCTGCCTTCTGAACATGACATAGAACTCTCAGCTTCTCCATCACCATATCTGCCTGCACTCTACCATGCTTCTTTCTGTGATGATAATGGACTAAATCTCTGAAACTGTATGCCAGCTTGGACTAAGTGTTTTCTTTCACAAGAGTTGACATTATCCTGGTGTCTTTTCACAGGAAGGGACACCCTAACTAAGACACTATGGTATGGGAACTTGTAGCTTTAATTTAGCAATGTTAATCTCAGTCATAACTCTGAGGATATAATGCTGGTGTTCATGTATTGCCTTGTCTGCAGGTGGATGAGTGAAGAGTGGACACTTTCCAAAGGGCCTTTCCAATGATTATCATTACTCTAGAGTTGTAGACTCCAGTGGTTAAAGGTATTCAATGCAGATACTTCCCCAGGGACAGGGGAAATGACAACTGTGTCAGGTTCATGAGCCTAAGGGACACATTTTAGGTTGAGCTTGACCAAGGTTCTTATTTTCTAATTGTTTTCCAATGATTATCACCCTTACAACAGATTTGTGGTAAAACTATCATTTTCAGACATCATGCTCAACTAAGAACCATGTTCTATCTAATAGTCATCAAGAGTTTGGTTATTTTTTTTAAATTAGAAAATGAATAAATGTTTATAAATATGTACTGGTTATGTATTGTATCTGAGATGCCCATCACAGGCTCATGTTTTAGAACCATAGCAGATGATGATGTTATTTGGGGAGTTTCTGAAACCTTTGAGACATGGAGCCTACCTGGAAGATGTCAGTCAGTAAGGGTGGACCTTTGAAGATTATAATAAACTCTTATTCCTTTTTTAAAATTATAATTAATTTATAGCATTTCTCTCTTTTCACCCTTCAAGCAGTCCCATAAAACCTCCCCTAGGCCCCTTCAAATTCATGGTTTCTGTTTTTCATCTGCCAGCACGTGAAGCAGCTGCAAGGCGCACTGCCACAAATTCTTCCATATCTTTCCCACCTTGAGGGTCTATATCTGTAGGCTTAAAAAAGAAAATCATATCACCAGTAAGTTAACATACTGTAAATATAGGAAAAGTAACTAATAAAATCCTCTTGGACGGGTTTTATTTCATATTCTTCATATAATATTGCAAGACTGTTTTGTCCACAGAATTGAATGCCTTTTTTAGAAAATGGATATTAGGTCTGAAAATGGGCTTACATTGTAGAATAGAACAAAAAACATGGTCATTTCATTATGGCAATTGTCAGCTGCTTATTTCTCCATATTTGCTCCATTTCCATTTTAAAAGTCTTTATTGGCAGCTGGGCAGTGGTGGCGCATGCCTTTAATCCCAGCACTTGGGAGGCAGAGGCAGGTGGATTTCTAAGTTGGAGGCCAGCCTGGTCTACAGAGTGAGTTCCAGGACAGCCAGGGCTACACAGAGAAACCCTGTCTTGGGGTAAAAAAAAGAAAAAGAAAAAAAAAAACTTTATTGGCCACCATTCTTTTATTTACTCACTGTGTCTGCATGTGTGTTTAAGCATGTCTTTTGATATGTATTAGATGAAGTCTAATCATCCTATACTTCTGGTCTCTTCTCTACCATGTTTCTTAGACTTCAGAGAAAGTCTACTAAATCTACTATGGGATCTAGTAGTGCATTTTTGGTATACCCATAACCAACAAGTTCCTGAAAAGCTTGTGAATGGTGTGATTTCTCGATGCTCAAGTGATATTCACCTTTATACCATAATTGTTTAATGGTTAAATGGTTACAACGATAGTTTAAATTAATTATACTAATGTATGTCAGGTGACTATCCAGTGCCCTAAACGACACAAAGCACTACACTTGAGAGTTAAAGTAGTCATCATGAATACTAATATAAGAACCATTTAAGACATGGTGAGAGATTTTACATTTTCTGGGTTCTGGGAGTTAACGTTTAATTGCTTTTAGATGTACAACTTGAGCTCAGCTTTCATTCTCCTTTCCTTTTTTTATTTATCCCTTTCTACAACAACTCTGGTATTTTTACTTTACCAAAAATGCTATCACCTTTTTTAAAAAATTCTGTCTCCCAACTTTAGGATTCTGTAGCTATCCCAGCTATTGGTTTCTCCCCATTTGATGGTGCCACTGGTATAGTATTAACCATATATAACTCTAAATATGCCATACTGTAAGAAAAATGTTTAAAGTCAGCCTTGGATGTGAAAAGATGAGAAAACAAAATAAGAAACAACCCCAAATATCTGGAGGGAGTCTTCTGACATTCTCAGGGTTTCTTGCCCATAACAGAACCAGCTTACTCTTCATGATAATAAATGTACTCTACAGTGTTCAATAGGCAGTTAAAGCCTTCTAGGAACAAGCTGATGATACCTATTCTCAGCATAGGATATATAAGAATGTGCCTTGGTTGGTTCTAGGTATTTTACCCAGGGTCTCATGAACGCTAAACAAATATACTACCAAATGAGCCACAGCCCTAGACATCCATCTAGAAACTCTTAAACTATATTTGGATCACAAGTGTTCTCATATATTTTATTGACTAACCCATAATAGATATCTGGATTAAGTATTCAAGTCCTTACAGAACTCTGTGATTTTAATAATTCGTCACAAGCCTCTGACACTGTATGCATCCTTCTACAGCAGGTCATAATTCTATCTCAAAGATTGTGGCTTTCCCATTCACATATTAACAACACATTGTGGGCTTCAATTTTTCATTCTTTCTGTAGAAAATCAATACAGTTTAGCAATACCCAGCCAACTCCACTCCTTTTGTAGTTGTCCCCCACCCAACATTTTTTAAATGCTTGCATCATTATGTCAAAGCACTCTTGTGTTCTACAGAACTGTTTTCATCTTCCATTCCTTCTTTGTTTCCTTCCATTGTTCCATCCTTGCTTGTTTTTTATTTTACTTTTAGATAATTATAGATAATTATTTTTAGTAACTGTACCAACACTTTGCACTAAGGGATATTCACTTACTGACCACCAACAGAGTAACACTTTCTTCAACGTTTGGGTGCTATCATCCCTAAGCTCTGTCTATGCTTTCATTTTATTGCATGACTTGTACTTCTTGTACAACTGAAGTCTAACAAGAGAAGGATGTCAATATGGGTTTACCAGGCAGGGATGTGATCAGCAGAAGTACTCCTGTAATAGAAAATGAGGAAAAATTAAGGAAATACAGAACATGCAATTTTGATTCTTCAAATAATAATAATCTAAGAACTATGATAGTAAGAAATATCCTAATATAATATCACTACATTGCTCTGGAGCCAAAAAGATTGTCATAAAAGATACACCTTTCAAGAATCAGCCTATTCAGGATCCCTGTAGGCTTGGTCATTGTCAAGGGAAATCAATTAAAATAGGGCCTTAATGGAAATGAAAATGCTGTGGTGGATTCAGACTGCAATTACAATGCCCTTGGATGGACAAGGTTCTAGGGCTGGATATCTGCAATGTATCACCATGACTACCATATCAGGAAAATAAAAGTACCGTATTAGATTAGAGCATGGGAGGAATTGGTTGAAACTTTGTCTCTCTGGTTCCATTGTCATGGATGTTCATCATGGTTATGCCTAGCAATAACTTTTGTTTTACTTTCTTTTATTGTTGTTGCTATGCTAAAATAGCACAAGCCTGTCAACTTAAGAAAGAAAGAGTTCAGTTGGCTAATTATTTCAGAAGAATAAAAGTCTTATCTCCATAGGGTGGAGGAATGGTGGCTGGAACAGGAAGCTGAGAGCTCATATCTGGAACAATAAATATGAAGCAAAGCAAGTGAATAGAAACCAGGTGGAGTTAAACACTCTAAACCTATCCCACTAATAACATTCCTCTTCCCACAGGACAACATCTCCTTTGGCTCTCCATGTAGCACCATCAACTGGCTAAGAAGCCTTATTTAAACCACTAAACCTTTTAAATGTCCAGTTAGTTATCACTGATATATTTGCTGGTGTCCTTATTGTAACTGTGGTATACACTGTATCTTCAGATTAAAACTAATAATGTTACCTTGTAGTTTTTTGTTTATGAGTATGCCCTCATGAATCTTTCAACTTCCATGTTAATAAATTTATTGATATTGTATTTGTCCATGCTGCCATTCCTGAAATATACCGATTCACAGTTGATTTTTTTGGTAGTCTGGCTCTTAAAATTTTCTGCCCTTTTACTGCAACATTTGTTGAATCATGGATGCTGGATCTGTGATTTAGATGAATCCCACTGTGGCTGGGTTCCCCAAAATCCATTGATCTCTATATTGTGTTCACTTGCAGTTTTCTATGATTGTCTGAATTTTCTGTAAGGTGATACTGCTGTAATTAAGGGTTGTAGCTACACTTATCTATGTGCATAAGGGTAAGACTTACTACAAACTGGCAGTAGGAGATTCTTTATGAAGAACCATGACCTTGTTAGCCCCTGGCTAAGTTTGCTGGTACCAGGCATAATTTTGGTCCTGCTGAGAGGATATTGAGTTGAATTAGCTAACAGTTGGTTTTTACCAACATGTAGGTATCAATAATTGCAACCATATGGATTTCTTGCCATTTGTTCATTGTTGTGGTTCATAAATTTTGCAACTAGATAGGACTGTTTAATTTCTTTGGAAGCTTTCTTAGTATTTTCTGGAATCATGGAAGTTAGACCACAGAAAAAAATCCTTTCAGGTCAGAACCAGATAGAGTCATCCAAGTCTTGAATTCCAAATGTGCAGTGTCCTCAGTAATAGGAACCAACTCTTAACTCTTGAGAGGCAACTAAGGGCTACATGGATAGTCTATATCGTGAACCACCTAGAGTACTTTGTCCAACCATTTGAAAAGGAATGGGGTTGTGCATATACTGGAATTTTTATTAGTCTATGATTCTTGGGGAGAGCATTGTTAGGCCAAGTTGCCTAACTTTATATCATCTGTCTGTCTGTCTATCTATCGATCTATCTACCTATCTATCTATCTATCTATCATCTATCATATATATATATATATATATATATATATATATATGAATAAAAATAATGATTCCTTGAGGCTTTATCAAACAATCTTGCTGTGTTTAGTTCTTAGTCCCTGCATCTCCTTCTGTACTGACCTCTCTCTCTCCAATCTAGTTGGAGCTGTTCCACAATATTCTGTTTTTCATTTTCTACAACCATTACTCCCTTTCCCCTCAGTAATCTTTTTTTTTTTTAAAATCTAGGTTTGTCTACCATCTGAGGTTTGCTCTTTAAGACTGATATTGCCCTAGTTTTCAAATTAATTGCAAAGAATTCTTGACCCAGAAAACAGGAAGAAACTTGTCACCTCTGCTTGTTTTAACACTGATTGGTAATCGTTTTAACAAGGGTCATAGTTGGCTCTGTATAAAGGTGGAACATTTTTCTGTGCTATTTCAGAATCATAATTTCATCATTTAGTAATAATAGAAATAGAAGTAGTAATAATAGAAATGTCTTTTCTGCCACATATATTCATATGATCTTTTCTCCCACAAAATTAGTGATATTAAATTAATATATTATAGCTTCTATTTCTTTGCTTGAATGTAAATGGTAGTGATGACCTTTGAGGGGCTGGAGGCTTTATTGATATCATTTTTTAAGCCATTGCAACCACAATCTAAACTCTTTACTTATTTATTCTTTGTGCCAAAAGCAGTTTAAAATAAAAAAAGAACTATCACTCTTGAAGCATATTTGGAAATTTAAGATTTATTCATCCATTTCCTTACAGAAAATAATGCTAAGATTTACATTATTAACTGTAATAATGTTACTGAGGAAAATGTATTGAAGAAGGCATTTTAGGAGAGACAGAAAGGCAACTTTTACTATGGTATCAGAGTTAGGAAGAGCATTTCTCTCAGTGAGAAAATGATTATTTTTATCTTAGGACACCAACATGTATGTAACTGAATCAATGCAATTCTCTCAAAGCTCTGGGTGTGTTTGTGAAACTTTCATAATGGGTAGTGAGTTTTAACTTCATTCTGGCTCCACTTTAACTTCTCACTCTTATTACCTGTATGATATATGACTTTCCCTTTGCATCTTAAGTCCATTGTAGACAAAAGAAATACACAAATTAAATTATACATGAGTGAATTAAACTATGATAGTTAAACTTACATCGATAGACTACAAGAGAGATTTACATAGTAGGTAAAATTTGACTGGAATCTTTAGTTTAGTTTGATATTATAATGGCATTAAATTCATAATTGGTTTTTTAGTATGTAGTTGCACTCATCCAAAGTGTTGTATAGAGCGTATGTATATAGTGACAGATATTTGAAATATATAATTGCTGACGCTCTTCTCATATTTCTGTGTCTAAGAGAGTCAGAGTCCCATGAAAGGCTCCTTGATAAAAATGTTTGGTTTTCCTTGGTATTTTTTATGATCCTTATTATTATTATTACCTTTAATCTTTTTTACAGTCTGATTGTTATCCTTCTCCCCATTCTGCCCTCCCACAGTTCCTCATCCCATTCCTCTTCCCCCTGTCTCCAAGAGAATGTCTCTCCCAGATGTCCCCATTCCCTGGGGCCTCAAGTCTCTCGATGGTTAGATCATAGAGTTTTGTTGCTCTTCTACATCACCAGGTGTTAGGAGCATAGTAATTTTCACTTCACTTCTGAGGCTAAAAATATTTCAGACATGAATGTCATCTGAAAAATCTACTTTACTTGTTATTTCCTTAATTAATTTTACATGTATTATAATTACTATTGAATAACTCCATTTGTTCTTCCATAAGCTGTGATGAAATTGGTTGGAGGACACTAGGACTGCAAGACCCTTTAAATGATTTAAACAGGGTGCATATGAGCTCACATAGACTCAGTAATTGAGCACAGGGCCTGTGTGGGTCTGCACCAGGTCTTTTGCATATTTCTTACAGCTATTAGCTTAATATATTTATGGGACTCCTGCCTGTGATAACAGGTGGATCTCTGACTATTTTGCTTGACATCCTGACTATTTTCCTTCTATTAGGTTGCCATGTCTAACTTTGATATGATAGTTTTTGCTTCATCTTATATTTTATCTTGTCATGTTTGGTTGTTATCTTTTAGAGGTCTGCTCTTTTATAATCAGAGACAGAAACAGTGAATCTGGAGGGTATGGGAGATAGGGAGGGACTGAAAGGGGTAGAGGGAGGGAAAACTATATTCAGGAAGTATTGTAGAGAAAAGAATCTGTATTCAGTAAACTGGAAAAATCTATGCAATATGAAATTAAAATCAAACTTTTCAATAAAACAATAATATGATGATAAAATTATCTTCAATATTTATAAGACACATTTTAGTGATTCCAGGTATTATTATTTTTTTTACATTGCTGTAAACTTTTATAGGAAACCACTGAGTAGCATGTCTATGAGTCTTTCTTCATGGATCTCTTTCTCTGTGTATCTATGTGTACACCATTGATTATAATCGTTATGATTCTTGCTATATAATTTAGTTCAGCTTTTAAACTACACACGTGCTAAAGTTTATGGTATATTAAATTGCTAATCTTCATGAGGGAAATGTCGTTGTTTCCTTCCAGAAACAGTTATGTTCATATTCAAGGTTATTCTCAAATCCCTTAGCTACATTCAAGAAACACATGCAAGTATGAGTATTATCATTTTTTTATATTATCAAACTCAAGAAAAACAGCACTTGAATGATATCATATGTCTTACAAAACTAAAAGCATATAATTCTTCCCTTTCAGTTGCCTGGAAGCACTTTATATTAAAACATGTTTCAAGAGGTCACGGTGTAATTGAAGTAATAAGGAACATGTACCTTACGCAGTCAGTATACACTGAATTCCCTTTAAAATATACTGTGTCAATCTTCTCTTAAGGTACTGTCATTTAAAATCTGTGAAATATGGAGGAATGGGGGCAGTGGTGGCATACAGGTAAATATTTGAAGACAAAACAGTTTTATTACTATACATGTACTGTTTAAAAGATTTTAAAGTTATATAAGCCAATTGCCTTGGGCACTTATTGCCACAAAATGAGGTAACTTAATAAATTGCATAACAATATATCTAGATTAAAAATACACTGTGAGATATATTGAGAAATATATTTTAAATGCAACTCAATTTTCTTTTGAGTTATATTTAAAATTTCGACCTCATATTTAGTCATATATGCTAAAATATGTAAAAATCGCTTCATCTATTCTAATGTAACATGGATGGGGGTACTGACTAGCTCATGGTATAGGCTTCATGATCACATGACAACTAATTTAGCAACCCAATGAGATGGTCTTATTTTCCTTATTATTTTTTATGCTTTAACTTCTATTTTAAATGTAATATTGATGGCAAAGTCTTTTTAATTAAAATAATCTGGTTTACATCAGATACTTTCTGATTGAGAATATATTTGGTCAGAAACGAAGGGCTCCTCAGTTTTAGGGAAGGTATTAGCAGGCACATGTTATTCAATATTAGGCTCTTTCGTATTTTTAGATCAGCATAATTGCACTTTACTGTTTATCCCCTTTTGCCACGGGTCTTACAACTTAGTATTTTATTCTTCTTCCCCAAACACTGCTTTAGTAGACTCACATTTTGTAAATTTCCCTTATTAACTAATACCTGTATTGTTGTTGTAAAGCAATATCTTTGTGTGATTCTAACATAGAGAATTACATAATTATGTACTTAGAGTTTTAATGAGTTTCATTGGACTTGAACAGACAGTGATCCATATCTCAAAGGTGCTAAAACACAAAACACACTGGAATAAAGCACAATCACCTGAGAAATTACAGTTATGTGGTACATGACAATTTACTGATGTCCTAAATAGTTAATCCAAATATCAATTCATGTGCATTTTGCAGACAAAATAATTATAAACAATGAAGTCACCTACATTATATTAAAGACCTTATGTGCCAGTGTTATATTCCTAAGTTAGGACTTCACAGTGTTTTGAACCCGCAAGTAGACCAGGCCTCCAGACAAGAGTGCGTCTTAAATTAGATGCTATTACTGACACAACTCCTCACAGTGGTTGCTGTAACATTTGCCAGGTTCACCCTGCAGTCAGTTTATCTCTGAAGAAATACAAGATAGGAGTGTTCACAGAAAAATAATTCAAGTCTTCCTTTGACCACAAAGGATCATGCTTCTGTAACATCTGTAAAATGCTCTATTTTCAGAGCAAGTTCATCGACCCAGAACATCTGGATCGCTTTTTGTTTAGAATGTTGCAAGAGTTATAACTAAAACTAGCTTGAAAAGAGTTACGCACTGGCGCACTAACACAGATAAAGCAAAGCTGAAATTTTAATTAGTGGTAACCCAATCATAATTTGGATTTGCTTATTCTTCGTATTAAACTCTCTACTTTATCTGAATATTCACACATTCATACATTTACATGATAGCTCAAAAGTAATTTAAAAATAGTATTTTTGTAAAGCCAATGACTTGTCTCTGAAAAAGTCAGATGCATTGCCTACTATGCTCATACTGTAAGGATATCTCCATATTTAAAAATTGCTTTACAATGTTGCTTAGCAACAATCTGGTCATTTAATTCCAAAGCTATTTCTAAGCTACAAAGCTTTTTGTAGAAAAGAAACCAAATACTCGGACTTTAATTTCTCGCTGAAACTGTAGAAGTCTTGTGTTTTGTCTAAAACAATCATTTTAACATCTTGGAAATCACATTGTTTGTTGAAATGTTTAAGTCCCTTTATTTAAGACATTAATAAAAATGAAGTTAACTGTTCTTTGGTCTGCTTGTCAGTTGTTTAAGGCAATATCCAAATTATGACCAAAACCTTAAGTGAGCTAATCTTTTGAGAAAAAGTCAGATTAAAAGGCAATCCTTTGTTTTTATAATGAGTTAAGAAGAGAAGATTAACTAAGCGCTTAATATTTAAATCACTCCAACATGGTAAACAAGGTGCCCATGTATCTTTCATAAGCACTTGATACCTTCTGCTTGGTGTCAGAGTTTTATACATATTTGATAAACTATATCGTTGTTTGTGTTCCTTAAAATCAGATATATAGTTTGTTTATCTTTGAATTCTTGTTCCTTGTAATCTAGGAATAATTCTATATGACAGGCAATTCATAAATATGTGCCAAGGTAAATATATTACTATAGTGATAATCATAATATCTGGAGTAGTCATCTATGTGCAATACATTTTTTTTCCAAGTTTTGTCTTTAATATTTAAGATTTACTACTAACTTTCTCCAAGACAGACTATTACAGTACCTTAAAAGAAACTGAAATGGATAGTAAAATATTATTATTATTTATCAGATATAGGTCAGTTAAATACTTTTATTCTAACAAATTTATGGGACTACCAGTTGTTTTTCAGAAATGTAGGATTCAGAGCATACAGAAACAGAGTTGTACCTAAACTGGCAATGCCTCTGTGTTTGTCCTGCCATGTCTGTTCTCCATTCTAGTAAGTTTCCCCTTTCAGAAATATCTTCTCTGTTACTCTCAGTTTAGCGTGTACAATGAGGTACTTATGTCATAAGTATTTATTCATCTCTAATGGGAATCTATTCATATCTGCTTTTTGACAATCACCTTTCTTCCTTAATATAAGGTCATTGCTTAGTAATGTATGCCTCAAGTGAAATACACAATTGATAGTACTAGTTCTTTTGTTGTAGCTGGTGATGAGGTGATCTTTAGGTTGGCAACACTGGATGTTTTGATTTAATTCTAGAATTATTATGGCCATTAATTCTTAAGCAATGGCTTTCTGAGAATGCAGCTATTTAAAAGAAAAACTATTTCAGCTGAATACTTCAGAATAAATGCTCTAAACAATATTCAGCAATAGATGCTAATCTTATTGGGTAAATGGTTGGGGAGAAAAATGGATATTGGCAAAGTCTAGAGTGTCTCTCATATAATTAATCAGTTACAAAGAGAAAAAATATTAATTTTTCAATACAAAACCTGGTTGGGGAACCAAACCATAACCCAGTCTTCACTCTCTGGAATGCCAGATATAAGATACTCATATTGCATCCTCATTATAAACTTATGGGGGGAAATCATAAGTGCTGTGTATTCCTGTCAAAAGTACATAACTTCAAGACCACATTGAAAAACCACTACATAAATGTAAATCATGACACATCTAGGAAATAACTGACAGTTTTAGCCATGATTAGCAGCAATCTTTAAGTGACAAAGCCCATGAACTTGCCTCAATTAGGAAGATATTTAGAAAAAGATGTTGAATATTCTTTATATTGCTGTTCTGCCACATAAAATATACAGTGGTAGGATTGTTAGGCTCTCCTGCTTCCATGGCAGAGACACACAGCATATCTACAATTACTTTTTTTTTTTCATGGAGTTTGCTGATGTCAGTCTAGAAAATGTCTGGTAACCAATGAGATATTTCTCATAAAGATATATACTGTGTAAAATTTACAAATCAAGGAAGTTCTATTCATTTTAGTCATTTTGTATGGATGTCTCTTGTGCTAGATAGTTTTATGTCAACTTGACACAAACTCAAGTTATACAAGAAGAGGGAACTTCAGTTAAGAAAACACCTCTGTATGGTCAGTCTATAGGCTGGCCAGTGGAGCATTTTTTAAATTTCTGATTGATGGTGAAGTGCCCTTCCCATTGTGTGTGGTGCCATCACAGGGGTGGTAGTCCTGGATTCTAGAAGAAAGCAGGCTGAGCAAGCCATAGGAGCAAGGCAGTAGACAGCACTCCTCCATGTCCTCTGCATTGGCTCCTGCTCCCAGGTTCCAGGTTTTACTGCTTTTGATGATCTGGAACTGTGAGCAAAATAAACCTTTTCCTCCTCAGGTTGATTTTGGTCATGATGTTTCATCACAACAATAGTAACCCTAAGTCATTGTGCTATACTATACTTCTGTTTCTGTTGTTCTCACCATGCATACAAGCATGATTTTGATTGCTTCAATCATTTCTGTGGCTTCCAGTTGCCACTCAGAATAGAAATATGTCCTATAACATACCAATTGTCTTGTGTTGTAGCATATTCTATCTTTGTAATTGATACACATAAACATGTCATTTTACATTAATTGACCTCTCTTAAACAGTCTTGTCTTGTAATTTTTGACTCTTTTATATGGTTTTGCATCATATTTTGTTTGTAACTTCCTATATCAGCTACTCTCTTGAAAAAATGTGATGTTTTGTAACTCCTGAGAAGAGCACAGTCTTACTGACATCCTAAAACAGTTGTTATACTCTGATTACGGGTCTCATGACTAAAGTGCTTGAATTATTTGATATATATTTGGGCCAAGGAGTTTTTAGTGGTTCACCTTCATCGTACACATAAACATGAGCTATGGTTGATAAGAATGAGTTCACTGAGTAATACCCTTGGGGAGGAATATGTGCTCCTATTAGGAATGGGTATCTTAAACTTATATTTTATTTATATTGTTGATTGAATGAAAATGGCTTCCATAGACTCATAGAGAATGGCATTATTGGATGTGTAGCCTTTAGGAGCAGGTATGGCCTTTTTGGAGAAAGTGTGTGACCAGGAATGGGATTTGAGGTTTCAGATGCTCAAGCCAAGTCCAGTGTCTCTGTCTTCTTGCTGTCTGCCAATCCAGATGTAGAACTTTCAGCTCCTTCTCCAGCACCATGCCTGCATACCTACCTGCTACCATGCTTCTGACCATGATGATAGTGAACTAACACTCTGAACCTGTAAGCCAACCTTGATTAATTGGTTTCTTTTATATAAGACTTTCTGTGGCCATTCTGTCTCTTCACAGCAATAGAAACCCTAAGACAACTTACTGAGTTGTAAAGATTTAATTTTACTCATGTGCATATCTATGAGGATGTGCCTGCCACTCATCTTGCTGCATTTGGAACTTGTCCTTGGCACAAGATTAGGACTTGCAGTTAGTCTGAGCTCATCACACTTTTCCTCATCCCCCAGGTGCATCCATTATTACCCAATCCTTTCTGTCTTCCTTCCATTCAGCAGCAGCTCTACTGTGTTGTCAGTTCCTTGGCTTGGAATCAATTCCTTCTTCCTGCCAAGTGCCATAGATGCTACAAAGTGCTTCTGTAGTAGTAATGTTTTTACCTAATAGACTAGAACAGCACAGCTTCTGGTCTTTGCTATAAATAGCATGGATATTCTCTCAGTTCTCCCTCTGCTTCTTCATTGGACTGATTAATATCTATGCTAGTAGTCATTCCTAAATTTTGACTCTAATTACTGATTAATTTTTATGGTTAATATAGTTTTGTCTGTTCATTGTTTGTTTCTATTGGAATAATTGTAGCATAAGCAAAGATCTGTTAGTCACTCACTGTACTGATTTCAATGTTCAGTTAGAGGGAAGTAGAGACACTGGAGAGAACCTGGGCATGGAGCGAGGAGAGGGTTCCTTTTTGTCTCAACCATGCTAAAATATTTCTGTAAGTTCATACTTATATTAACTTCTTTCTGAGAATATTTAGGTATGACTGTTAACTTAAATTGCAAATTGCCTTTGTTTATAATATTTTAATATTATAGAATGTGTTTTCTTTTTGAATCCACAATTCAGCTGAGATAGAAAATGAGCGAACCATTGATGTTGTTGCTAGGAGTTCCTGTAAGCACTTTGGTGCACAGGGACCATGTCATACCCTGCCTACCACCTTAAATCCAAGGATGATGTGTCTTTCCCACAGAGAGACAAATGGCATATGGTCTGTCCACTTGCAATGCACATTTATAGGTCTGCATGGGATGTAGTCATCACTTTGGTTCCATACATGATATGAGGTTACCATTTGGTTTCCATGGGACCAAATGGAAACTTCCCATTCCATCTGTCATATCAAAAGCCTAAGAACAATACTGATCTGATTTTTCAAATTTGTTTATTTAATATTTTTAGATATAATTATTTCAAATAAACTGGACATACTTAAAATATTAAATTTACTGTGCTGGCGTTTGTATAAGATTTATCACAATCAAGATATTAAAAACTTTATCAACTCTATTCATATCTTTCTAATGATATCATAGTTTATCCTCTTTTTCCTTATTTTCCACCCACAACTATTGATCTTAATTTTTCATATAATCAATGGTTATTATTTTAGTTTACTGGAATTAAAATCAGATGAGAACAGGTTCCAAGAATGTAGTATAAATGATTTGTTTCTGTACTGTGTGGTTACTTTGATATCCACCATTTTCTTGTGGGCAGAAATTATTAATTTTAAAATTATACTTTATCTATTACTTGGTTTCAAAACAAAACTGAAGAAAAAAAACAGAGGGTTTTGCGTTGTCTTTGTCTGACATATACACAGATTCATCCATTAATTAACACTGGCTCCCAAAGTAATATAATAGATATACTAGATTTGTCTACATTGCCATGTTCTTGTCACTCACACTCTATTGTTTGCTCTAGGGTTGACTTTTGATGCCTGACATAGGATGGGTTGAGACAGGTTATAATGGCATGTATCCCCCACTGCAGTCTCTTCCTGAGTATTTTAACTTCCCAACTGTTCCTCTATTTACTCATCTCTCACTCATTACTAACCAGTGGTAACTAGCATTTTTCATTTTCTTTTCCTATTTCTAGTTTTTCCTATTATCTAAGATCTCCATGTAACCTTTTGGGATTAGTTTTCATTACCTGATAGTATTCTTCACATAGTAATATGCACTTATTTTACCTTATGTCTTTTCATTGCATGGTAGATCATTTATTAGTGATGAATAATATCCAGGTGTTTTAGATACCATACTATTTGTTTTTCATTTACATACTTAAGTAGATTTTTCTTAGGGTTGTTGATTATCAGTAAAACTGCTATAAACATTTCTTTCTGGGTTTTATATGAATATAAATTTTAAATTCTTTTGATAAATACAAAGAAGTATAGTTGCTGGGTAGATTATATGTTAAAAGTTTGTCTAACCTCTTAGAAACTCAATAAACCATCTTTCAAATTGTCTATTTCAGTTTTCACTCTCAGTGCAAATGAGAGTTTCTGTGAGTTCACCATTTCACTAGCCTTTCATGATGATACTAGCTCTGCATTTTTTCCTTTTGAATAATTACATTGTCCTTTCTCACAATAGCTTTAATATACAGTTCTCTGAAGACAATTTGTAATCTGTATACTTACTTGAGTCTTTTCAAGAAGTGTTAAAAATTTTGGTCACTATTTAGCTCAATTATTTTCCTATTGTTAAACATTAAGAGTTCTTCCAATATGGTGGATAATACTCATTTATCAGTAAGGTCTTCTATAAATATTCTATGGGATTCTGTTATGACTTTTCATTCTTTTTGTGTTGCATCTTTTACAGAGCAGAGATCTCAATTTTCATGAAGTTAATCAATTGTTTCTTTAAGGAACTGAATCATAGTTAATTCCAAGCCATGTATATTTTTCTGTGCAATCTTCTAGGAATTTTATAATATTGCACTTAATTTTATGGTACAACCACAGAATAATTTCCTGGAGTATTAATAGGGACTGTATTTCACCTGTATGTTAAGTTAGGAAGAAAAATTAACTTGATAAAATTTAATGTCCTTACTCAAAACATAAGTTAACTCATATTTTGTTCTGTTGCTTGAATTTTTAGAATCAGAATTGTGCTGCTTCAACACATATTGTAAATAATACTATACACTGTGGGTTCCACTTCTAGTTTACAGGAAAATGCTAAGTCTTTGCATAATAGCCTTGTATTCTCATTATTTAGACTCATGTGATAGATTACTCTCATTGAATTTGGGGGTGGGGTATATCAAAGCATCTTTGTAAAACTAGGAAAAACTTCACTGACTTACAAAACAGAATTATTTTATATAGCTTCATGGGCAGTGGTGAGAGCTCATGAGTTCTTTCTCCATGCAAGAATGTTAACTGGTTTAGTCTTGTGTAGCTTTTGTGCAATTAATCACACTTGTGAGTCAATGAATGCAGTGGTTTTATATCCAGAAGACAAGTTTTGTTTCAGTCCTCTCTGATCTCTGGGTCTCACAACTTTTCTGTCTCCTTTTCTGTGATGGTTCTTAAGCCTTGTAGGGAGAAGAATGAAGTAGATGTGCTTTCTGGGACTGAGTATTCCATTGATATATTTGAACTTTGGTAAGTTGTGCGTTTCTGAATTAACTGAAAAGTCACTGCATGAAGAATATTCTCTGATGAGGTATGCGAACTGTCCTAATCCATGAGTACAGGAAAAATGAATTTAGAGATTAGTTTCATACTATGTCAATTTAAGAAAATAATAGTAGGTACATTCATTCCCAGAGCTTGCCATGTCCACAGCAGCTGACTGTAATTTGCCTGGTGCTCTAGCAGGGGTGGGGTTTTGCCAGCTGCAGATAGTTTCTGCAATTGTGTGATGTTTGGAATTCTGGGGGCTTTTAGAAGGTATATGCAGGGTCCACAGAAAGCTGGGGCAGAGTGTGTTGGTTTGTTGTTGGTCATGGTTTGTTAAGTAGTCATGAGCAAACAAACAAATAAAAAACAAGAAGAAAAAATATATTTCCTGATGGCATAGATCAGATTTGCTCCCAGGGAGCTCAGATGTCCCTAATCTGTAGGAAGTAATCAAACAATAAGGTCAACTTCTGACTTTATTAAAGGATCTCTTTCCTTTCTGCTTTATCCTTGCTTTTTTATCCCATCTAGTGCTAAGGGTTTGAAAGAGTAGAAGAAGAGGGGTGGAAAAGGGTGAAAGAAAGAAGAACCGACAAAGTAGCAAATGACAGCTACAGGTTATTAACCTAGTTAATTTCCTATTGCTGTGATAAAATACCATGATCAAGGTAATTTACAGAAGGAGGGATTTATTTTGGTTTATGATGTCAGAGTGATAAAAGTCCATTGCGGAGCTCAGCATGGCCTTACTAGGGGTAGAATGATATGGTTCCTGCCCCTGAGACAGGGCCAGCAGGTGTGGATCGTTATGAGTGTCAATGGCTGCTGTGGGTTTAATGCTATACAAATGTTTACAGTCCTTCTTCAAGGAATTTCCCCTCTGTTAATATTAAAAACTCCATGTTAGTCAGACAGCGAAAGTTTGCGAGGTGAAAGTGTCTAATGTCTCTAAAAACATGATTTCAAAAATATATAATTTCTCAATTATACAAAATATAAGTATGCCATATGAATCAAATCATATGAGGGGCTTCACGAATATAAAGGAACAGAGGCAGCTGTGTTGTTAGTCAGCCTCTTAGAAGGAAACTACGAAAGGAGATAAAGGAACTTAGGGAGTGGTGATCACAGGAGATCTCACCCAGCTAAATTTTTTGTGTATGCTTACAAGAGCAGGCCGATTCCTGAATTCAGGATCAGCCTGGGACACAAAGAGTCCAGGAAGAGCTGTGGTAGAAATATTAATTTCAGTTTATGGTCTGTGCTTAACAGAGGTGGGCAGATCTCTGAATTCTTTTGCAATGTAAAAAACATGCTTGCTGTCTCCTAAGTATCAAAGGGCTGGGTTATGGGATGCTGATTCATAAGATAATCAAAAGTGATGTATTACATGAGTGGATATATACGTAAAATAAAAGACTTGGCTTTCCATCTGCAAGAGATGAGCTATCCAGATAATTTTTTAGGCTAGCAAAAGAGAACTGCTTGGAGACCTATCATGAGCAGAACATAGAGAGAGACAGAGAGCTGTCTGGAGAGAGAGAGAGAGAGAGAGAGAGAGAGAGAGAGAGAGAGAAAAGCTGCCTCTGGCAGAACATAAGGTGTCAGCCTGGACCCACAATTGTCTTCAAGTCCATTGTTTCTCTGATTCCAGACACTTCTTCCTCAGAACCCCCAGCTGAGGCTGGTCCTTGGAAGTCCATCATAGCAGTGGTGCATGGTTGCAGGATCATAATCTGAGAGATCACATCTTAACTGTAAACACAAAGCTGAAAAAGCTAGTTGGAGGAAGGGAGATGCTACATATTCTTATAGTCTGGTACACATATTCTATTTCTCTATCAAGGCCACCCTTCTTAAACCTCCTCAATACCATCAACTGGAGACCAAGTATTGAAATATTTGAGTCCATGGGCAACTTTCATCATTCAAACAACCACCATTACTCAAATGCCACTATGGTCAATCATAGGCCCATCTTGCCACACAGGTCATTAGGTTCGGGACATTTGCAATATGAATGAAAATGAAAATATGAGCAAAATAAAAAAATATTTCATTATGTTGCTTCTCTCAGGTATTGTGTAACCAAGACATGAAAGTTAATTATTATACCGTATTTTGAAGGTCATTTTTTCTTTACTTACTTTTAGCCTGGAGTTTTTTACATATTATAAAATCATGTATAATATAATATAGTGCATATATATATACACTATATATAGTGAACTATGTATATATACCATAAACTATATATAGAATACTACATAGTATATGCTTACCAAAATGTAATTTATAATTTAAAATTTTAAATTATAGTTTATATTTTAATTTTTTATAGTTCTTAGGTAAACTTTGTGTTCTACTTTATACTTAAAATTATAAATTACAAAATCTCGCTTTTTGTTATAATTGGTAAATAATTTGTCTATGAGAAATCATAACACAAAAGTCTGTAACATGGAAGAAAGCTGTGAGAGAGTGGATTTCTTATTTCTTGTTGGATCCTGTTTTCAGTTACTTTACAGTATAAAAATTCTTCCTTCAGACTTATAAAAAATTACAGGTGTGAACAGTCTAGTTTTCACATAAATCAAGAGAATGCTCATGTAGATATTTTTTCTACATGTATGATACTATGATATATTATTATACTTTTAGAATTAGAATGCTATCTTTCTGCTCTGCATATGAAAATATGTTCTTATAAAAGTAAACAATTTCATGTTTAAACATTAATTATTCATATTGTATCTATGCAAACACATGATATGTGAGTAGGTGTATGTCATGCCCATGATTTTCAAACTTTTTCTTACTCTATGGTTTTTCTCTCAGCATTGATTGCCTTCCTTGCTTTACTGAAAGTTTTAGTTTGATCTAATTCTTATTGTCTGTGTTGTATAGCCTAGGGAGATAATATTGTACATGGATTTTTAATAAGGGCTGTCTATATGGGCTTATAAACTACCCAAGTCGTCACACTTTACTTATAGGCTTCTAAAAATTTTCATTTATGTGAGTGCCTTTTATTCAAGCAAACAGCTATTTTTTCTGGTAAGACTACACATGAAGACCTAGAAACTGCTCAGGAAAAGTACTGCTTAACATTGTGGCATTCTGTTGTACATAAAAAAAATTCATTAATTTCATGACATCTAACAGATTTTTACAACCTTATCAACTTAATATAATACAAATATACAATCTTATCATTTCCACGAGTCAGTGCTCTGCTCAAGGATTGGATAATTTTCTACCCAGGTATCAAATAACATCAGTGAGTTAGCTGGGTCTCTATTCTCATCTGAAGCTGGAAGATCTATTCTAATATTATTCAGAGTTGACAAAGTCCATAGATTCACAGATAGGAAATTGATGAAAGCACATGTTTCTCGGCCAGGTACATTATACTTTATTTTATTGTTTATTATTTGTTGATTTGTTTACATAGTTATTAACATACATGCTTAATTTTGCTATGAATACTTTACATGCAGTTTGTGACATGATAAAGTTTTCAAACTCACAATATGGTATTGTTAATTGTATACATATTATTGGTAGAAGATCAATAGAAGGTAGAAGATCTCAATAACATTTTCATTTTATATAACTTAACTTTCATATATTCTCATTGAACAGAAAATGACTCCCCCATTTGGTCTTCTCAGCACAACAGGACACACTGTTGTAGCCACTATTTCTCATTTCGACTGGTTTTGAGACTTCAAATACATGGCATCATGCAGTGTTATTTGTATTTCTGGGACTGGCAAATTAAACTCATATCACTATTTTTCAGCATCATCCACACTGTCTCAGAGCATCAAGAAAACTAGACATTTACATAAAACACAATGATATCAAATCCTTATATTATATGGCACTCAAAAATCAATTAAAGGTTGATTAAAATTTTAAATCTCAGGTTTAATTCGGTATTATTCACAGAACCCATGACAGAGAAACAGCCCAGTTGCCAACTAAAGGATGCATAATGAAAATATAATACATACTTAAGATGTGAGGGTACTCATCATTTGATTAAAAAGTAAATTCTTCTTTTTCATTTTTATTTTTTAAGAACTTTCCTGAATGTGTCAAAGCTGAATTGACACATATTGATTAAAAATTTAAATGTCTCAGAAAACCCTCCAAAGTAGCACAAGATTTTGGTTTTTATAACTCAAAGAAAGTATCTAGCAAAGTAGGGGGGAAAACTAGTGACTGTCTACCCTGTGGAGTCTTCCTTAAGAAGGCTTTTAGATATTAGGCAAGAAATTATTTTTCAGCTGCTTCAATTGTTCTCCCTTGGCTGAATCTATAGGCTGAGGTTTAGGTTTCTGTCTACAAAGACAATTGTAGTTCAAATGGTACAAAATAATCTTCCTTCATAATTAAAATAGGTAATATCAGATATCCAGCTAGACAAAATACCCCCAAGTAAACAGCCTCCTTCCATTAAACTCTTTTTAATTCTTTTTTATTATTTGGGAATTTCACATTATGAACCCTGAACATACTCTCTTCACAGTCCTCAGAGGGCCACTCTACCTTGTGACCTCACCCCTCCCACAAAAAAAGGAAGAGGTCTAAGAGGAGGAGGAGAGGAGGAAGAGAAGGAGGAAGGGTAAAGGAGGAGAGGTAGAGAGAAGGAGGGAGAGGAGGAGAGGAGGAAGAGGAGGAGGAGGGGAGGAGTATGAGAGAGGGAGGAGGACAGGAGGAAGAGGGGAGGAGGAGGAAGAGGAAGAGGAAGAGCAGGAGGAGGAGGGGAGGAAGAGAAGAGGAAGAGAGGAGGAGGAGGAAGAGGAGGAAGAGGAGGAGGAAGGGTGAAGGAAGAGAGGTGGAGAGGAGGGAGAGGAGGAGAGGGGGAAGAGGAGGAGGAGGGGAGGAGTATGAGAGAGGGAGGAGGATAGGAGGAAGAGGGGAGGAGGAGGAAGAGGAAGAGGAAGAGCAGGAGGAGGAGGGGAGGAAGAGAGGAGGAAGAGAGGAGGAGAGGAGGAGGAGGAAGAGGAGGAGGATGGAAGGATGAAGAAAAGGGGAGTAGGAGAGGAGGAGGAAGAGGAAGAGCAGGAGTAGGAGGAGAGAAGAAGAAGCAGACAAGAAAAGGAAGGAGGAGGAGGAAGAGGAAAAAGAGGAGGATGGAAAAGGAGGAGGAGGAGGAGGAGGAAAAGAGGAGGAGAATATACACTTCCTCACTGGAGCATGGTCAAACTCCTGATGACTATCCCCTTTAAAAAAATCTGAGTCCTTCCCACCTGTACACTGGCAAGAAGCCATCCGTTGTGACGAGCTACACTTCAGCATTCTTACCACAATTTTTGAATGCTATCTTGGATGGCTCTATGTCTAGGCTACTATATTTTTAGGGTGGCAGGGTGGAGTGGAGTCTGGGTAAGGGTTGTAACAGAATACTTCGATGTCTTTTTTACTCAACTGTAAGCCTGTAGTTGTCAATACCATGGCAAAAGTAGCATCCTTGCATTTTACAGTCAGCAGGAGCATGGATCATGGACTTATACGTGGTATCTGGAGATAGAATGGACCATAGACTTCCACATAGTCTCTGGCATCAGCATATACCATAGGCATCAGCATGGTCTCCAGTGTCAGTACAGACCACAGACATTAACATTGCTCACTCATTCAGTAGGAACCTGGACCCAGACATGGTCCTCTGTGGCAATACAACCAGGACATCACCATGGTCTCAGGGAGCAATGCAGGCCACTAATATCAATATGGCCCTGGTGGTAGCACTGCTTCAGACACCAATGTTCTTCAGGTTGCAGCACAGACCATAGATATACTCATCGGCTTCAGTGGTAGCATGTGTCTCAGACATCAACACAGACCCTGGCTGCAGTAGGACCATAGCCAAGGCTCTTAAATTTCTTTTAAATTTCTAATCAGTAAACTCTGAATGTTACTTTAAATGTCTGTGGTTTACTATACCACTCTATTCTCAAAAGAAGTGTACATGTTATTGTAAAATAAAAACAAGAGATTCTCTTTTTTAAAAATAGTAATTTTCTTTGAGGGTTATCATGAAGAAAAGATACAAGATGTTATCTCAAGACCCAAGGAGATGTTTTAAGTACTGATATACACAAGGGGGAAAAGTAGGCAGACATGTAATAGAAATATGCAACAGCTAGAGAGGATCTTCTGGGATCATAGACAATGAAGTGTGAGGGAAAACCATGACTGTGTAACTACAGAGAGGGCTGCACCTTTTAAGGAACATTCACTGTAAGAGGAGGGGTACGCATGAAATCCTTTCCCAGACCTCATACAAATGATCACAGTCACAATGCTTTTCTAGGAAATAGGTTTAAATTCAACTTTTGGCTGAACTGAGAGAAACATACATTGCTTTAGTCAGAGGGACTTACTATGAAGTCACCAGACACAGCACAGTAAAATGCCAAATAAAGACAAAGAAATACAATCTTGAAAAAGTCAACAATTAAAGGAATGATTTCATCAAAGTCACTGCTCCTCAGTAATAAAGAAGTACAAAATGCAGTGGGGTGACATAATCAAAGCATTAATGACAAAAAATTATCCAAAGAATAATATATAGGAAAAATGTGTTTCAAAATAAGAGTGGAGTAACATTTACCAAGTAATAAATGAACAAAAATTATGTCTAATAGACCATCCTTAAAATAATTATTAATGTTCTTTGTTAAAAGTAAATAGCACCAAACAATAACTGAAAATCCTGAGAAATGGGGGCCCTGTAAAAATAATTCTATACAACAGCATAATAAGTGTCCCTCTTTGAATGACTGGGAAGTTAATTGAAAAAAAAAAAAAACAGCAAATGAGCACATGGCAAGCAGAAACATAACATATTTGACAGTAGGAACACAAAGTACATCAGCAGAAATAGAGTTACATTGTAGTAAGCAAACCACCACATATATTAAACTCAATAGAAGAGTGTTCAATGAGACAGAATAACTAGGGAATCTTATATGATCACAAGTGTTATACATATGCTTGCTCTTATTTCTCCACCTTTTAAAACAGTAAGATTACATGAAGTTGTATTTCTGACACCTTATTATTTCACTGTGTAGACTACAAGTAGCATGTGTGATAAGAACTAATAGAAAAATATAGGGAAAAAATGTAACCATACTAAACAAGTTTACTAAAATTTATGGGATTTAAATTTGAATGGGGCTGAGATTTATTCTAAGTTATGATGTGCATGAAACCTCTTAGAACAACCACTAATACAGCTGATAAACATTTAAAGTATTGTACTGTATATAATCTGCTTCATTTACAGTGATTTAGTACATAAACAACAGGTCTGAGACAGGGAAACCCAAAGGCCAAATATCAGGTTTAGTTATGCTATGCCAGTAAAAGCATGATCTTCAAAATGTTGAAAAGCATTAGCTATATTTTGGATTCAGAGATATAAACAAGTCTCAGGTCATGGGGAAGATAAAAATATACTTGGAAGCTGAGAATGAAGGAAAACTGGGGTGAACATGGGCTAACTTGAAGATGATAATTTGAAATTGACAACCTTTAGTCATAATGTGTGTACAAAAAAAGGATTTTGATTCCAGGAATGAAGAATGAAGGGGTAATGGTGTCGACCATACAGAAGTTGAAAGGAGTCTGAAAATACTATTGTCAATAACACCTACAATTAAATAAGCTGAATGAAATACACTCTTAGAAAACAATATCTACATTGTTATGCATATATATGCAGATACGTGTATATGTTGTGTGTGTGTACCTATATATACATATACACATGCCATAACAATGAGTGACAAAAAGAGGTCTTGGATTTGAAGGTCAGCTGGGAAGAGTAAAGGGAGGGCTTGCAGGGAGTAAAGGGAAAGAGAAGATATTGTAATTAAAATACAATCTCAAAAGTAAGCATAAAAACATAAAAAGGACATCCATTTCTGAACAATGAATAATGGACAGCTACCTGGAATTAAATGATAGAAGTTATCATATTAAAACACAGATCAATGTTAACACTGGGAAAATTTACCTAGCATCCAAACAAACTTTTTCAAAATAGATGGGTTCAAATGTATTTTCTTCTATATCCTATAAGGTCAGCATTATCCTGGTATCAGAAGTAGATAAAACATCGCTCATGCACGTGCGCGCACATGCACACACAGTTTAATATTCCTTTTGACTATATTTGCAGAACTATTAGATGAAATAATAGCACACCAAATACAAATATATATTAAAATGTTTATACACGAATGCCAAGCAGGATTTATTCAGTTACTGCCTGGATGTTTTAATACCCCCATATCCATTGTTCATATACATCGCTCATAGAACAAAAGACAGAAAACATAATTATTTTACAATTATTTGACAGTCTGACTGTATTTTATGATAAAATCATTCACTGAATTAGAAATAAAAGCAGGCTACCACAATTAGATAACGAACCTACCAAAAATTGTTAGGATTAATGCCAAAAGGATGTATACTTCAGCCTAAGGTTAAGAAAGAGACAAGACTGTCCAATCTCACTATTTGTCTTAACATTTTAATGGGGTCTCCAGCCTAGAGAATGAAGCAAGAAAAAAATTGGAATATGTAAAAACTGGAAAAAACTAAATGAATTTAATTCTATTTGTGGATTATATGACTCTGTGTCTAGAGAACACCCAAACACCCACCCCCCACACACAGACAGAGAGAGAGAGAGAGACAGAGACAGAGTCAGAGACAGACAGAGACAGAGACAGATACACACGCACACAGACACACAAGATAGAGAAAGAGAGACAGAAACACATTCACACACACACACACACACACACCCAAGTTGGCAACACTTAAGACAATAAACAAAAATTAATTAATTCCATTATATTTCTTAGACAGTTCTGTTTATAATAGCACTATAAAAAATAAAATTCTTAAGTATAAATTTAAATAGAGAGGTGTGAGATTAGTGTTATGAAAGATTATGTGATGGAAGAAGAGACCAAAAAGGAGTTCAAAACTGTAAAGATATTGGATGCTTCTGCATTGGAAGGCTCAACACCATTGGGATGGCAAGACACTGTAAAGTGATCTGAGGATTCAGTGTAAATTCTAGTGAAGTCTCTGGAGGAGGTTAGGAAGAAATTGGAAAGCTGAAGTTAAATCTGAAGCGGAACTGCAAAAGGACCAAGAATAGCCAAACAATCTTGCCTACAAGTCTCTGATTTCAACCATTACAGCAAAGCTACGGTAATCAAGATAGGGCGGTACTGGAATAATTACAAACATATGGTCAATTTATTTTTGAAAAGGGTGCCAAGAAAACTGACTGGTGAAAAATAGTCATTTCCACAAATGGTGCTGGGGAAACGGAATGACTGTATGCCAAAGAATAAAGTTAGAACCTCACCTCAGATCATACACATAAAACAAAGACCAAACAAACATAAATAGAAAACAAGACACACCCCCATAAAAGTCGGAATGAATCACAGTCCTATGTACAAGGACAGAGTCTCTATAATTCTTGGAAGAAAACATGCCTAAAGTCCTTGTGACCTTTAGATCGATGACAGAGTCTCAGGAATACACTGAACCCAAAGAACAAAGGAAACAACAACAAAGCCATACCTGGACTACATCATTAAAATGTTTGAGATTCAGAGGAAAATAAAACAGCAGAATGGCAAAGCATACTAGCAAATCGTTTCTGGCAAGTGACTCCTGTCTAGATAGCTAAACAGGCTTTGCCAATTGATAATAAAATGCCAATAATGGCATTAAAATGAGAAAAGGATTAGTAGTCTCTCTAAGAACATTTACATGTGGCCAATAAGCACACCAAAGACAATTAATTGTTAGTTCAAACCCAGTCTGAAGCTTAAAGCCTGTGTCACTCTACACTGACTGGGATAACTATTAGAAAGGCAACAGAAAGTTTGGAAAAGATAAGGAGAAACTGGTCCACATGTGTTGCTGTTGGGAACAGGAAATGGTGCAGGTCCTTTGCAAAACAGTTTGATAGTACCTTTAAGTCAGTGGTTCTCAACATTACCAATGCTGTGACCATTTAACAGTGTGGTGACCCCTAACCATAACATTATTTTCATTGCTACTAAATGTTGCCAAGGACTATACAGGAGGAACGACAAAAGGCTTTAGAACTCATGGAATGTATCTCGTCAGTTACCATAGCCACATGGGTGAGCCTTGGTGTGGCACAGCCCCGAGGACGGACCATGTGTCCTAAAGACTTTATGTTGTTACAGAGTTCGCTCTGCTTGCTACCCTCACATTCCCTCTTTCTCTAAGAGTTATATGAAAACCTTAAGGAAGTCTCCAGTCCCGCACTGGACAGTATCTCTGGCACTCACAATAATAATGCTTGATCTTTTTCAGGCACTGCTGCTGGAGGAGATTAATGATTGAATCGCCACTCTAAGAAGAGTAGTTAAGAGACATAGATTGTCAGCAATGACTACCACCCTTAGAAAACATTTTGGGAAAATAAAATTTTTAGTGAAGCTAGGTTGAGATATTTTATTACTGGCTCCGATGCAGAAAGTCTTAAGGAACAATTTGAAGTTCAAAAAGGCACACTCTTACTAGTTAAGCTAGGAACTTTTTAAGTCAGAGAACAAGAACAATGGCAGCACCGGCTGATGTGACTCTCACTGAGGCTGACTGGTGATGTTTGATTTCGTATACCTAATTTTTTCCCCTCAGCTTCCTGACATGATTTATTAAGAATTGCTGATGAGTAGATATGTATTCTGAGGATTTAAAGTAGATATGACTGATTTTTATAAAAAAGTTTAGATTTGTGATTCTTTTAAGATTCTTATAAGATTATCTTTCAAGATAAATAATAAAATAGTTACTCCTTTCTTTGTAATCACAATTTGCTGCCTAACAGTAAGAGAAACTGGCTGAGAAAACTACCTTGCTTGCTTGTACTTTTTTTTATTGGTTATTTTATTTATTTACATTTCAAATGTTATCTGCCTTCCCAGTTTCTCTTCCACAAGCCCCATATTCTCTCCTTTCTCCCCCTACCTCTATGAGGATGCTCCCCCACCCTGCCTCAGCGGCCTAGCGTTCCCCTATCCTGGGTCATCAAGCCTCCACAGGACCAAGGGGTTCCCCTCCCAGTGATGCCAGATAAGGCAATCCTCTGCTACATATCCAGCTGGAGCCATGGGTACTCCTTGTGCATTCTTTGGTTGGGGGTCCTTGGGAGCTTTGGGGGGTCTGGTTGGTTGATATTGTTGTTCTTCCTATGAGGTTGCAAACCCCTTCAGCTCTTACAGTCCTTGCCATAACTTCCCCATTGGGATCCTCGTACTCCTGATCCAATGTTTGGCTGTGTACATCCACATATGTATTGGTTTGGCTCTGGCAGAGCCTCTCAGGGGACAGCTATACAAGACTCTTGTCAGTAAGCACTTCTCGGCATCAACAATAATGTCTGGGTTTGGTGTCAACAGATACAATGGATCCCTAGGTGAGGTAGTCTCTGGATGACCTTTCCTTCATTTTCTGCTCTACTCTTTGGCCCTGCTTTTCCTTTTGACAGGAGGAATTCTGGATAAATATTTTTAAGGTGGGTGGGTGGCCCAATCCCTCAATCAGGGACCATGCCTATCCACTGGATATGGTGTCTACAGGTTCTATTTCCCCGTAGTTGTGTATTTCGGCTAATGTCCTTCCCATTGGGTCCCTGGCATCTGGGACTTCCCAGTGGCTACCTCCAGTTCCCCCTCCCCCACTGCTACACATCCCTTTCAGATTCCTGACCCTCTGTACTTCTCCCCCATCTCCTCTTATATCTGAACTGCACCCCTTTTTCCATCCCCCTCCTCTCTCCCTCTCAGATCCCTCTCTCCCTCTACTTCTCAGAGATTATTTTCTTCCCCCTACTGAGTAGGACTGTAGCACACTTTGGTGTGATCTTTCTTCTTGGGTTTCATATGGTCTGTGGGTGGTATCATGGTTATTCCAAGCTTCTTTTTGGCTAATATCCACTTATCAGTGAGTACATACCATGTGTGTTCTTTTGTGACTGGATTACCTCACTGAGGATGATATTTTCATGTTCTATCCATTTGCCTGAAAATTTCATGAAATCATTGTTTTTAATAGCTGAGTAGTACTCCATTGTGTAAATGTACCACATTTTCTGTATCCATTCTTCTGTTGAGGGATATCTGGGTTCTTTCCAGCTTCTGCCTATTATAAATAAGGCTACTATGAACATAGTGGAGCATGTGTCCTTGCTATTTGTTGGAGCATCTTTTGGGTATATGCCCAGGAGTGGTATAGCTGGATCTTCAGGTTGAACAATTTCAAATTTTTGAGCGTCTGCTAAACTGATTTTCAGAGTAGTTGTACCAGCTTGCAATTCCACTAGCAATGGAAGAGCATTCCCCTTTCTCCACATCCTGGCCAGCATCTGCTGTCATCTGAGTTTTTGATCTTAGCCATTCTGACTGGTGTGAGGTGGAATCTCAGGGTTGTTTTGATTTGCATTTCTCTGATGACTAAGGATGTTGAACATTTCTTTAGGTGCTTCTCAGCTATTTGTCATTCCTCAGTTGAGGATTCTCTCTTTAGCTCTGAACCCCAGTTTTAAATAGGGTTATTTGGTTCTCTGAAGTCTAACTTCTTGAGTTCTTTGTATATTTTGGATATTAGCCCTCTATTGGATCTAGGGTTGGTAAAGATCTTTTCCCAATCTGTGGATTGCTATTTTGTCCTATTGACAGTGTCCTTCTTAATCTATGATAAGTTATTAGTTACAAATGTACGCAGATTTTTGGGAAATAATTTGTTTTCTTTACCTATACTACTCAATGTTATTTCTTATAAAAATATTGGAAAACATTGTTTATCTTTGTTTTCATCCACTCAGTGTGTGTGTGTGTGTGTGTGTGTGTGTGTGTGTGTGTGAATTTTCTCTTTCCTTCTCTTTCTCGCTGGTCCCAAGGGCTTAAAAGAGTTCATACTTTTTTCACTGGCCGCAAGAAGTACCAGCCTCTGTAAATTAAGCTTTGCTCCCTCAAAGAAAAGTCTGCTGAGTAACTTCTCTAATTGCTGGCTGCCTTTGGCATCAGCTCCTGTAAGTATCTGGATCCACCCCCATCAGTAGGAATAAGCACTGGCCCCCAAACAGCTGCCGGCTTCAGTTTACCCACCACATGGATACCAAATCTGGTCACTGGCAAAATGTCTGTGTTTTCTGATGGTTTTAGGTAACCCTTCCAGAAGGGTTATTCGATCCCCAAGGGGTCGTGGCCCATAGGTTGAGAACCAGTGTTCTAAATAGAAGCTTAGTGTCATATGACCCTTAATTCCACACTCATGTGAGTATCTAGATGAAAGATAAATGTAGCCTACACACATTTTAAAAAGGCTTGTGGATCAATATTCATAATAGGTCAGAAATAAAAATCCAGGTCCATCAGCTGATGAGTATCTGAATCATTAAAGTTCTTTTTATTGTTAGAAATGAATGAAGTATACCTTATAAATAGAGAGTGATCACCCTTGAAAGGAGCAGTCATAGACGTACGTATTGGAAATCTCCATTTATATAAAGTTACAGGAATAAGAAGATATATAAAAAGAAGATGTGTATTCACGGATTCCCAAGGCTAGAGTGAAATAGGTTAATTAAGAATTGCCTGCCAATGAGAACAAGGACTTAAAAACAAAAAAAACCCTTTTATTATTTATTTATTTATTTACACTTCATATTTTATTCCCCTCCCGGTCCACCCTCTGACTGTTGCACATTCCATACCTTCTACTTGCTCCCCCTGTCTTCATGAGGATATCCCTACCACCCATCCCCCACCCTACCAGAGCTCTAAACTCCCTGGGGCCTCCAGTCTCTCGAGGGTTAGGTGCATCTTCTCTGACTGAACCCAGATCCAGCAGTCGTCTGCTGTATATGTGTTGGGGGCCTCACATCAGCTGGTGTATGCTGCCTGGTCCAGTGTCTGAAAGATCTCGGGGTCCAGGTTAATTGAGACTGCTGGTCCTTCTACAAGGTCGTCTTCCTCCTCAGCTTCTTCCAGCTTTTCCCTTATTCAACCACAGGGGTCAGCAGATTCGGTCCATTGGTTGGGAGCAAATATTTGCATCTGACTCTCACAGCTGATTGTTGGGTCTTTAGGAAGGCAGTCTTTTAAGGGGTCCAAACATTCTAAAATTTTGCTGTAATGATAGATGTACAAACCCTTAAGTGTATTGAAAAAGTTGTCAAGTGCATATGTGAAATGGGTGAGTTTTATGGTAAATAAATCCTATCTCAATAAATCTATTTTCATTTTTTTGGAGATTATAATTTAATTACAGTATTTCTTTTTTTCCTTTTTTAATTATTACTAATCATTCCATTCATTTACATCTCAAATGATATCCCACTTCCTGGTTACCCCTCTGCTAACCCCCCATCCCACATCTGCTCTCCCCCCTCACTTTTGCCTGTATGAGAGTGCTACCCCAATCACACACACTCTCCTGCCATACTCTGAGGCACCAAACATCCCTGGGACCAAGGGCCTCCCCTCCTGTTGCTATTGGGAAAAGCCATCCTCTCCTACATATGTATCTGGAGCCATGGATCCCTCCAGGTACACTCCTTGGTTGGTGGTCTAGTCTCTGGGAGAACTGGGTGGTCAGGTTAGCCTATGTTGTTCTTCCAATGGGGTTGCAATCCCCCCTGCTCCTCCAGTCCTTCTGCCAGCTCACTCACGAGGTTCCCTAAGTTCAGCCTGATAGTTGGCTCCAAGCATCTGCCTCTGCATTGGTCAGTTGCTGGCCGGACCTCTCCAGGAAATGCTACACTTGGTTCTTGTCAGCAAGTGCCTCTTGACCATGGCAACGGTGTAGTGTTTGGTGTCTGCAGACATGATGGATCCCCAAGTGGGGTTTTTCCCTGGTTGGCCCTTTCTTCAGTCTCTGTTCCTTTTTTTTTTTTTTTTTTTGTTCCTGTTCTTCCTTTGGACAGAAACATTTCTGGGTTAAAAGTCTTTGAGATGGGTGAGTGGCCCCATCCCTCAACCAGGGGTCATGCCTGTCTACTGGAGGTGGTATCCAGAAAATATTCTGAGTGAGGTAACCCAGATGCAAAAGAACACACATGGTATGTACTCACTAATAAGTGGATACTAACCCAAAAGCTCACAATGCCTATGATACAACCTACAGACCATCTGGGGTATAGAAGGAAGGAAGATCAGGGGGTGGATGCTTCAGTCCTTCATTGAGGGGGGAACAGGATGATTGTTGGAGATGAAAGGAGAGGGGGACAAGGGAGGGAGAAAGGAGGAGGAGGAAATAAGGGTGGCAGTATCAGAATTTGGAGGAGATGTGAGAGAGGTACAGAAGGTCAGGAAATCAAATAAAAATAGGTAGCAGGGAGGATAAAGAACAGGATAGCCACTGGAGGGTCCCAGACACCAGAGAAACATGAGTCTCCCACGACCCAATGGGTTTGACTCTAGCCATAAGGCACAGAGAAGGGGGGAATAGAACCTGTGGAGACCACCTCCAGTAATTACAATATTTCTATCTCAATAAATATTGTGATAAAACAGACAAGACGATAGGAAATGTTATGCAAGACCTAAGGTGTACAAATCAGAGCAAGACAAGGTATCTGAGAAACATACAGAAGAAATGGGTCAATCTTAGGTCAGTGGGGCACCAAATTATGGAGAAAAGACAATGTAATTTTACATTATAAGTATGCCAAGGGGTATTACCCAATTGAAATAAATGAAATAACTAGGAGAGAAAGTTTCCTATGCCATATATTTAAACATTCTTTAAGGTTAACCTTACTTAATGACAAATCTGAAGCACAACAGTAAAATGCTTCTACACAGGAAGGTGTGAAATCACAGTGCCAAAAGTGAAATGGAATTAGCACAGATTAAATCAAATTTAGAAGCTACATAGAGAGGGAGTAAGACAAGACAGCATATGGTGTATAGAGCAGTTAGCAGTTTAAAATTCTAGGCTTCACAAGAAGGCAGCAGTCGCTCATCTGTCGGTCTGAGACATCAGCACACACAGCTGCTTTTCTTTCTAAAACTAAAACTAACACTAAATAATTAAATAAATAAAATATTTCTTTATTGAAAATTATTAACTTCTCATTGAGAGCTTTCTCCAATGAGGTTCACTTCTACATATTTAAATATACACCATCACTGGGGGCATTTTCACATCACTGTGGCTCCCATAAATGCCATCACCCTGCTTAACATATGGCCTTTGGCATGTATTTTTGATTCTAGTTAGACATGAAAATATCCTGGATAAAGATGTCTCTCAACAGGTGAGTGAATAAACAGGCTGATGTAGCCATGTGTGGGAGCATTACTTAGGAATAAAGACAAATGTGTTTTCAAACTGCAAATGACTCGGAGGAATCTACAATGAACTGAGCTACCCCAAAGAAGCTAATCTTAGAAGGCTTCAGGTTGTCTAAATCTAACCAGGGAAATCTTCTGAATGAACTATGAGACAGAAGAAAAGTCAAGGATGGCTAAAGCTTCATGTGAAGAGATGGATGAATAGCCATAGCACAAGTCAATAAAGCATTCCACGTGACACAATAATGATAAATGCACTTGCCAAAACTCCATCTAATGTACAACACAAAGAATGGATGAACTATAGATAGCAATGAATAACTCTGCCAACCTTCTATCAAAGAAACACATAAATGCAAGTCATTAACAACTGACATATCTATCAGAGGAGGAGAATATTGAGGAAGCACATGGGGAGTCCTTATCCCATTCACTTGGGTAACCTTAAAACTGCTCCAAAACCTTCTGAGCAATTAAATAAATCAATTATCTCAGGGCTACAAAGAGCTAAATAAGTGCCTGCCATGCCCTCCTCCAGAAGGAAATGAACAACATTTTTATGGTGACTTCTTTAGTGTAGTAGTATGATTTTCCTCGCAAGAGCACTGACTTGAATACCTGAGCAATTCCAAACTTAGAATTACCTTAGGTCAGATATCTCAGACCAACAGGTAAGAATGCAGAAGGTATAGATCGTCCACAACTCTTCCTTCCCTAGCAAATGCCTGCACTGGAGAACACTATTATTGACTGTACAAAGAAACCCAGTAGGTCATTTTCCAAAGTCCCTATGACAGTGCAATACAGAAGGGAATTAAGAATAGCTTGCATGAGACTTGGCCTCTGAAAGAAAGAGGGGTCGTTTCTGTTGTGATTTGGAGGATTACCCTGATGTGGTTCATTTCTTTTGCTCTCACTTAAAATCTGCCTGACCGTAGAGGTGTGTATTACCTTTGTTTCCATGCTGTGATGTTTCTTCAGGAAGATGGTCCTTTGAGAGTGAGACTGTACTTTCATGTGTTGGTTTTTGATGGTACAGGTAAAGCTGACATCTTTGGAGTAAGTTATTTCCAGCTTGCCTTTCTCCCATATAGGATTAATCATTAATTAAAGCTGACTGTGATATCATTCATGCTTCCCCACATACCTTTCAATTGCTTCCAAAATAAGGACCTAGTTTCTTACTTCTGGATATCTGGCAACAGATATAGGTGTGTAAAGCATTTATGAAGCAGACAAATCACGAGTAGCTGTTCTTGGAAATGGGTGGTTTCATACACATTGAAGAGTTCATAATCCCTCTCATTCTCTCAACTCTCTCTCTTCCATTCTAGTTCTTGATAACTTTAGTTCATTCTCTAGAACCCTGCAGTGCATATTCTACCTCATTATCTATTTCTTCTTACAGGCTAGTCTTTGAATTTCTCAGTGAGTTACTACAACTTTAGCTTTCTATGGCAGTTACTCTAATCCATTGAAAGCACATCATCATTCCAAGAACCAACACCCATTGAGCTTAGTCCCTTGATCTCGAAATTTCTAGGAGACATGAAAATATTATCTGGTCAGGAAATATATATTCATGTCTTTTCCCACCAACCGTGTTTGTAGAAAGTCATGCATTGTATAGCACTTTCCTATACCTTCATCAGAGTGCCTTTGAATATTTTTGAGACAGGTTTTGTCCAAAAAGGCCTCTATAATATATACATTGATTTACCAGCTGTCTGCTGTCTTTGTTGTTTGTTTTAATGTCTATTACAGGTTCTCTGTGTAACCTTCAACAAGTCTTTGAAATCTTTTGATCTATTTTTAAAATTTTCATTAATACTTTAAGAACTTCATACAATGTATTTTGATCAAATTCGCCCTCTTCCCCCAGCTACTGCTAGGACCTTCTCTACCTGTCTATCAAACCAACTTCATGTTTTCTTTTCCTATCTCCATCGTTTGTTCTATGTATATATCTATATCTATGACTATGTCTATGTCCATGACTACGACTATGTCTATGTCTATTCTATGTCCTTGACTGTGTCTATGACAATGTTCATGTCTATGTCTGTCTATTTATCTCTATCTGTCTCTCACTCCTTTCTGGTCCAACATGTGCTGGAGAACTTCTTTTGGGTTTTGAACATACTTTGGAGTGTGTTCAGTATATAGGTATCATACTATCAAAAAACTGGCTTCCATTCTTTTAGTATTACTCAAATGCCAGTTGTCTCTCAACCAATGGGGAGACTTCATGTTGATTTCTTATTTTCCATGATGAGATTTTTTTCTCTGGCTTGATCTTGTATGTTTATCTGGTTCATGGCTATTGAAAATAATACCTGGATTTAGTCCATCAGGATTACTAAATCTTATTTCACCCACTCTTAAGAATTAATAGTGTTTCTTCATGCTTATCTCTGAGGGAGCTTTCTTTCTTTTTTTCTTTTTTTATTACTTTTACTATTTTACAGTCCAGGGTTACCCACCTCCTAGTCCACCTTCTCACAGTTCCTCTTCCTAGTCTGCCTTCTCCTGTCTCCAAGAGGATGTCCCCACCCTCCCTATGCCCCTGCCAGGCCTCCCTACTCCCTGGGGCCTAAAGTCTCTCAAGGGTTAGGCACCTCTTCTCCCACTGGGTCCAGATTAGGCTCTCCTCTGTGTATGTGTCTGGGGCCTCTGACCAGCTCGTGTATGCTGCCTGATTGGCGGCTTAGTGTTGGAGAGATATGAGGGGTCTGAGGTAGTTAAGACTGCGGGTCTTCCTATAGAGTCACTCTTATCCTCAGCTTCTTCCAATCTTTCCCTAATTCAATCACAGGGGCCCCCGACTTCTGTCCATTGGTTGGGACAGTATCTGCCTTTCTCAGTCAGTTTCTTCTTGGGCCTCTTGGAGGACAGCCATGCTAGGCTCCTGTCTGTAAGCACATCATAGTATCCATAATAGTGTCAGGTCTGGGAGTCTCTCCTTGAAATGGATCTCAAGTTGGGTCAGTCAATGGCCTGCCATTTCCTCAGTAAGTTCTCCCTAAAATTCTCCTAACATTCTTTTAGACAAGAACAATTCTGGGTCAGAATTCTGGCAACACCATCCCTCCACTTAATGCCCTGTCTTTCTACTGGAAGTGGACTCTATAAGTTCCTTCTCCCCAATGTAGGGCATTTCATCTAAGGTCCCTCCCTTTGAGTCCTGAGAGTTTCTCACACACCCTCCCCCCAGGTCTCTGGTACTTTCCCACCCCCTGAAGTTGCATATTTCAATTCATTCTGCTGGCCCTCAGGGCTTCTCTTCTATATCCTCTGCCCCATACTTGATCATGTTCCCCCTTTACTGTCCCCTGCCCCTCTCCTACCTAGGTCTCTCCCTCCCTCTGCCCTCTGTGATTGATTTCTTCTCCCTCTCAAGTGGGAAAAAAGCATCCTCACTTGGGCCCTTCTGCTTATTAACCTTCTTGAGTTCTGTGGATTCTATCCTAGGTTCTCTGTACTTTTATTTTTATTTTTATTTTTGGCTGATGTCCACTTATTAGTGAGTATATAACATGCATGTCCTTTTGAGTCTGAGATACCTCACTCAGGATGATATTTTCTAGTTCCATCCATTTGCTTGCAAAAATCATGATGTCCTTGTTCTTAATAGCTGAGTATTATTCCACTGTGTAGATGAACCACTTTTTCTGTATTCATTCTTCCATTGTGAGACATCTGGGTTGTTTCCAGTTTTTGAATGTCACAGAGAAAGCCACTATGAACATGATGGAGCACTTGCCCCTGTGGTACAGTGGGACATCTTTTGGGTATAGGCCCAAGAGAAGTATAGTTGGGTCTTCAGGTAGATCTATTTCCAATTTTACAACCCAGTCAAAAAATGGGGAATAGAACTAAACAGAGGATTCGCAACAGAGGAATCTTGAATAGCTGAGAAGCACTTAAAGAAATGTTCAAAGTCCTTAATCATCAGGGAAATGTGAATCAAAACAGCCCTGAGATTCCACTTTACACCAATCATAATAGCTAAGTCAAAAACTCAGATAACAGCACATGTTGGTGAGGATGTGGAGAAAGAAGAACACTCCTCCATTGTTGGCAGGATTGCAACCTGGTACAACCACTCTGGAGGAAGCATTTTTAATTTAACCTCCATACATTCTCATTATGATTAAACAGTCTCCCAATGAGTAGCTAATACTGTCCTAAGGGGAAGTGTAATCTTCGTGAAAACAATGATCCACAATTTACCAATAACAGTTGTATTCTGATTTCATAATACAGAACATTGCTCACAAGATGTGCAATAAACTTTTGTTCAGTGCATTAATTGAATATTAAGCTTGGTTGAAAAGAAAATCTTGGAAACTAGAAATCTTATGGTCTGGTTTATATTTCTCCAGGGGTTTCTGAGAGACCAGTCGAATCTATATTGTCCTGAAAAATCTAATACTTGCCTCTGGAACTTGAGCTCTCTTTCTTGCCTTGTATCTACTCTACTTTTTCCTAGTGTATTTCTGGATTTATCTTGCTTTAATGAAAGACATTTTTTTTCTCCTAAGAAGACTTAATCTCCTAAGACTTTGGTTACTAATCTTCTTTTATGAAACTTGCCCTTGATGCTTCTGGAACTTGTCAACTATTACTCTTCATTCTTCTAGTATATTCTGTGTAACTTTTCTCACAATTTTTAACCTACAGAGCAGGTTTGTTTTTTTTTTTTTCATGTCTAAGAGTGCCTGACATGAGGTAGATGCTTTGTAATTAGTATGTGAGTTGAGTAGGGATATAAGTGTTGAAAGCATGGCAGTTTTAACATTTGGTTCCAGGACTTTAATGGAATACCTCACTTAAACCTGGAGACATTCATTTCTTCCATTATTAAAGTCTTATTAGGGTGTTCTTCCTCTAAAAGGGCTAAATTGCTTGCCTTTGTTCTCAGAATAATTCTCAAGAGAGAGCTTGGTATTACTTCCTTCCCAGATGATATTGTCCTAACCTTTATTTTCAGTGAAGCTTGACTTCATTTCTCTCTGATTGCTTTTGTTGATTGAGCAGGTGGCTTATGTTTTATTCCTGAACAGTCTCAAAAGACAGGGTTCGTCCAAGTAAGGCTATGCTTATAAAATGCTAAATGATTCGTTTGGCAGTTACAAAATTATCTGGGCATCTTTGAGCCCAGAATCAGCCCCAGTTTCACTCATAATAATGACAATATTGTGTTAGTATAAAGGTCTTCAGGAGTAAAGAGAAATCCAGCATTGATTTGACAGGACTATGCTTTGAGTGGATCCTGCTATGTTTGCTTTTGGATAGAAATAGAGAAATAATAACTATACCAAATGTCATGTGAATCTTGTAAGTGCCATTGGTGCATAAGTTAAAGTGTCCCCAGGCAAGCCATTAGTTACTCGTCCCTGACTTACTATGTTTCTTAAAATGGAACACAAATGCATTCTTAACAATTTTAGGTCACCTACTGCCTTTGTATACTTTTGAACTACATCTCAGTTTTATAAATTCTTAACTCTTTAGGGTAAAAATGGCATAAAACATATGATCTACTTATGAAAACACAATAGAAAGTGACAAAATACAATCTGGGGATGATTAAAATATATTATTTCTTAAAAATGAATTGAAGATTTATTTTCATAAATACATTTGATAACTTAAAGGGTGAATGTGCTTTGTGTAGAAAGCACCCACCCCTTGCTTTTCACTGTAATGTTGCTGGAAGTTGAGCATATGCTTTTGGTGATGTATATGTTCATTTCCCTCCTTATTGAAATAAATCATCATTGACACACTGAAACTGCACCTTAAGATCAGGATGATCTGCTTGGTAGAATCTAATACCCTCTGTAGTCAGATGAGAAAACTGGAGCACTGTAAAACAAGAGAGCCAGGACAAGGTCATACACTATCAAATAAAAATATTTTTTATAAAACAATAACCACTAAACCATGGCAAAACATTTCATTTTCTATATGCTGTACTCTACTTATATAATTTTAATGCTAAAATTTTCTCTCTGGTACATGTTGTTTTGTTGCATTTTTTGCTGTTGTTGTTATTTCTAAGGATTTAACATTATTATTCTTTAATTATGTGCGGGGTGTGTGTGTGTGTGTATTGTGCAAATCAATGTTGGTGCCCTTAGAATCTAGAAGATGATGTCAGATACCCTGGATCTAGAATTAAAGGGTGTTGTGAGCTGCTTTATGTGGGTGGGGGAAGTGAACAAAAATCTATTGCAAAAGCAGTAAACAAGCATAATTCCTGAGCAGTCTTTCTAACCTCGTCATTGTCTTATTTGTAAACAATTGTTTTAAAGTTTTCTGTATATTCAAAGAAAGTTGAGGTTTTTATTTTGTTTTTTAGTTCAACTAGATTGATTTTGAAAAGATTTGTCTACATTTGTATAGCAATCATCTGATCAAGTTTTATAAAGACTTCTTTTTATTTAGCATATACAAAATCTTGCTCTGAATATGTTGGAATACATGACAGAATGTCCTCTTAAGAACCTGACAAATGCTACCAGCTGACAAGGTGAAGAAAGATCTAAATGTTAAAAGGGAAGAATATTATCCATGTGTAATTTGTATTTAAATTAAATTTTGCCCTAGGAATGGCTGACAAATATTCTAAAGCATTCTCCTCGACTTGATGGCACCATATTATTAAGTTGTACACAGTCTTTATTATAAATCAACATACAAGAGAAGCATGTTTATGAACACTCTAATTTCTCTTTTTGAGCTAGATCAATACTCATGTTCTCAAAACACAAATATTTCGAAAAAATATTGAACACTGTACAGCTTATTTTTTCTTTAAATTACATCATTTGTGTATATATCAAGGTGCTGTATTATCTATGAGTTGTGCCATTATTTATGGCAACTTGAAAAGAACCTGTGAAGCATTATTACAAACTGTTGGTCTATAGAAACAAGAATACTAATATATACTCTGTCAAGATGAGCATGACCCATACTCAGGAACTTACACATGCATTTCTTTAAAGGTCATGTTCATTTAACATCTTTTATTTAAATATTTTATTTTTATTTATTTTTCTCTCATACAACACATTTGTGTTAGTCAGGGTTTCTATTCCTGCAGAAACATCATGACCAAGAAGCAAGTTGGGGAGGAAAGGGTTTATTCAGCTTACACTTCCACATTGCTCTTTATCACCAAAGGAAGTCAAGACTGGAACTCAAGCAGGTCAGGAAGCAGGAACTGATATAGAGGACATGGAGGGATGTTACTTACTGGCTTGCTTCCCCTGGCTTGCTCAGCTTGCTTTCTTATAGAACCCAGGACTACCAGCCCAGGGATGGCACCACCTACAATGAACACTCCCCCCTTGATCACTAATTGAGAAAATTACTTAAAGCTGGATCTCATGAGGCATTTTGTCAACTGAAGCTACTTTCTCTGTACTAACTCCAGCTTGTGTAAAGTTGACACAAAACCAGCCAGTACAATTAACCTCTTGTCAACTTGACACACAAACACATCACTATTAAGCCACAAGCCTTTCTTATTCATCCCCAAGATCTAAATAACTTTAAAAGTTCCACAGTCTTTGCAAATTCTTACATATTAAAATTTCAATCCCTTTAAAATATCCAATCTCTTAAAATTCAAAGCCTTTTTACAATTAAAAGCTCTTAACTGTGGGATCAACTGAAATACTTTCTTCCTTCAAGAGGGAAAAATATTAGGGCACACTCACAATTAGAAGCAAAATCAAACTCCAGCAGTCCAATGTCTGGGATCCACTCATAATCTTCTGGATTCTTCCAAGGGCTTGGGTCACTTCTCTAGCCCTGCCCTTTGTAGCACACACCTTGTCTTCTAGGCTCCAGGCACCTATATTCCACTGTCCCTGCTGTTCTTGGTGATCACCCCATGGTACTGGCATCTCCAAAACACAGCTGTCTTCCACTGCAACTCGACTTCACCAATTGCCTCTCCTAGACTCCCTTCATGGTACCAGGCCTGAAATTCTTTGCATGACCGCTTCAGTCCTGGGCCATCAACTGCAACTGAAGCTGAACCTTCACCAATGGCCTTTCATGGCTGCTCACAGTGCCCAGTCTCAGCTGCTCTTCATGACCCCTTCATGCCTTCAAAGCCAGTACCACCTGGGTGACTCTTACACATTACCAAATCCAGTCAAAGCACAATGTACAACCTTGGCTATCTCTGGAACATAGCCTCTTTGTACTCTCAGAAAACACTTCCCAGAAGGTATCACCTCAATGATGCTGGTCTCTGCTTAATCACTGCTAATTTCTTAGCTCCTGCTAACCAGCATCGATAGTCCCAGTAATGCAAAGGTTTTGCTTTAGTAGTTCTGGTATCTTATTAATCACAGCTGATTCTTTAGCCCCAGCTAACCAAAACCACAGAGTCCAAATAATCAAACTAGCAATGGCCCTGATAAGAGTCTTTAATCTTCCCTCTGAAATATCACAAGCCAGGCCTCCATCTTCTACACTGTTCTCAACATTATCTCCCAAGCTCCTACAGAACACCCCACAGAGCTCTTAACATCACAAATTCTCTTCTAGCTCGAAGTTCCAAAGTCCTTCCACAGTCATCCCCAAAACATGGTCAGGTTGTCACAGGAATACCCCACTATCTTGGTACTACATCTCCACCCCAGTTTCTCCTTCCCCCACTCCTCCTGCATCCCTCCATTACCCTTCTCCCCCAGACTCATTGCTCCTCTATTGCCTTTCAGAAAAGAACAAGCTCCAGTCACAATTGAGCACTGCAAAACAAGATGCAATAAGACTAGGCACAAACCTTCATATAAAGGCTAGACAAGATAACCTAGTAGGAGGAAAAATTTCCCAGGAACAGGCAAAAGAATCAGAGATATCACTATTCTCACTGTTGTGAGTCCCACCAAACAAAACAAAACAAAACAAAAAACCAAACCAAAACAAAACAAGCTAAACAACCATAACATATATTCAGAGGACAAAGCAGAGATTCACAAGGGCTCCATGATTGCCACTTCAGTTTCTATGAGCCACTATGAGAACACTATGATAGCGTTCTTTTGGTGTCCTCAACTCTCTGGCTCCCACGCTCCTTCTTCCCTCTCTTTTTCAGGGCTCCTCATGCTCCATCTAGTAGTGTTTGACTATGGGTCTCTGAATCTGTGACCATCAGCTGCTTGAGGAAGCTATTCTGATGACAATTGGGTTAGACATTGGTCTATGAGTATAGCGGAATACCATTAAGAATCATTTCACCAATTTTTAATTTTCTTTTCTTTTTCCTTCTTCCTTTCTTTCCTCCTCCTCCTCCTCCTCTTCCTCCTCCTCCTCCTCTTCCTCCTCCTTCTTCTCCTCCTCATCCTCCATCTCCTATTCCTGCCAGTATCCTAGATCTTTGGGCTAACCAAATTCTGGTACCCGACTATCCAGGCAGTGTCAAGCATGGACTCTCTCTCTTTCTCTTGATGTGATACTCAAATTAGACCAGTCATTAGATGGCCACTCACACAAATTCTGTGCCATCATTGCCCCAGAATATCTTACAGGTAGGACAGGTTATAGGTTGAAGGTTATGTGGCTGGCTTAGTGTTCCAGTCTCACCACTGGAAGTCTTGCCTGGTTACAGTAGATGGCCATTTCTGTCTCTGTACCCTCCATCACTAGGAGTCCTCACTAGGGTCATCTTCATAGATTTCAGAAAGTTTCCACTGTGCTAGGTTTCTTCATTCCCACCATGACCCTCAATTCCAGTTGTTTTTCCCAATACTTTCTCCCTCCATCCCTCCATCACCTACTTGAACCCTCCTGTTCCCATGCCCACCTTCCCCCAGTCTACCCACAAAAATCCATTTTATTTCCCTTTCCTAGAGAGATCCACAAGTCTCACCTAGGGCCCCACGTAATATTATTTCAATTGTTTTTCTTGGTACTAAAACATCTATCTCTTCAGTGGTAATATTTTCAGAGATCAGTTTCTAAATTTCAAACCATGTCAAAGTTAAGAGTCTAGAGCCTAGACCTTCGCATGACTGATGCTGTGATGGCAGTACCATTCAGCAAACAGCCTTGCAATCCAGCACACAGTTAGCAACCTTGCTCAAATGAGAACAAAGACTTAGTCTATTAAAGTCCATAGTTCTGGAAAAGTCCTGTAGGTAGTTTACCCTTGGTTAATTATTATTGCTTACTGATGTATGTTAACACAGAATGCCAGAATATGTGGATTTTGTGAATGTGTGTGTTCTAAAAGCTTACCCAGACAGAGTCCTGAGATTGCACATGAGTCCCAAATACCCAGTGTTGTTGCTAGCCAGCTTTATAATGACTTTCCACTGTTTTGAACCCATATATGAGTGGTCTTCTCTGGTGGATCCCCACAAAAAAAGCTCTTATTAATGAGATTTAGCAGTAATGGTTTGAGGAACAGATATTAATTTTTTAAACGATATACAAAGGTAGAATATTTTAAGAATGTGTGTTTCCACATAATTTTGTCGTTAACATAGGCAGGGCTAGAGCTCATTTTACTTGATTTGTTTCATAATATGTCATGCAGACATCCGGAGTCTCTGTCCAGAAATCAAATGCCTGTGTTGCAGTTAATTCTGATCTCTAATGCTCTCAGGTAAACTGTTAATTGCGGAATGATAACACCCTGAGTTCAATGTTCAGTGTGTGTGTTGTGGTAGGACTGAGAAAAGAAGGTGATAGCGTGAGTATTGTGAGACTATTTCTGGAGAAGACTGAAAATTGCTTGTGGAGTGATATCAGACAGACCTCAGGGGGGAAAAAAGAAAAGGAAAAAACCAGCTTAATCTGGCTGAAATACAAGAATTCTTATTAGGGAGCCTCCCAAAGCAGATCTGTTTCAGGCCACCTACATCCAGTTCTTTGGCACTTCAGATACCATCAAGAATTTTATTTTTTCTGTCCCCACATTCTCTGGTATTTGCCAAGCCTGAAACTTGGGAGTGAAAGATGCAAAGATGATTCGATCCAGGAGTCATCATTGTCAGATATTCATTCCTAGAGGGTGGTCCAGGAGCATGAAAAGGACCAGCAAAGATTCTAGATAAATGCCAGAAAAAAAGGAGGAGCCACCTGGAAATGAAAGGTGCCAAGAGCAAAAAGGCAAGAAGTCTGTTTGTCTCAGAAATATTTTTGCTTGGCTTTCTTATTTATAACAATTTCTTCCTTTCTATAAATAGCCCTTTTCCTTACAACTGGCCATCTGTATGCTATGATGCTGACTTCTGGTGACAGCCAACTGTTTCAGGTGGTTCTAATTGAGCCAAACAAGTCCCATTAGATACTCATTTCTAAGAAACTACGTTTTAGAATGGAAAAAGAGCGAAAAAAATACCCTGGAGGCTTACTCAAAGTGAGTGAGCACATTACACAAGGATAGAACCATAGACCTATCAGGAAGTAAACATTTAAAATGTCTCAGCAGCAGGAGGGAGACAGAAAGTGTCAGCTGAGGAGTTAGTTGCAAGGAAGGTAGGGATGATTTTATTTTTTGTTTTATATTTAAGGTTTATTGATTTGAGTATATCTGAATGTATGACCTACCAACTGGTCCTCATCACATTAACTTGGTTTCTTATGCAAATAAAATGAGTTTGTTAGGCAGGAAGTTCTTCACTTCCTCAACAACAAAGATATAAAACATCAGCATTTGTATTAACTCCTTTTCCTTTATAATGTGCCAAGCAAGATAAAAAAGGGGTGCTAATAAATTTAATTCCAAAATGGCGTGGTTACTTTATAATGGAGTCAGTCAAAAGAGTTTTGCACTTGTTTAGCCTCCTATCCATCTTCCAGGAGTCTACCTAACATGTCTAAATCCAACCTTTGTGTCATACAGTTTGGTGTTATCTGATGGTGATTGTCTATTTGGTTTAGACACTAGAGTGGAGGTGAGTCCAAGATTGAATACTGGTCATGACTTCCAGGTCAGTGGTTGTCTTTCTACAATCTTTCCTATTTTACCCTAGAAATACTAGGGCTGGAAAATATTAAGAAAACAGCTAAGGTTATGTGCTTTTATTTTTGTGACTCCATTCACTTCTTGTTACATCTTTCCCCGATAAAACTTTATTCCCCAGTTTTAGAATGAGAGTTGGAATGGAGAATGACATCCCACCAAATTACACTGCAAGTTAATATTTTTGACCCAAACATGATGAGTAAGATACAGTGAAAACCTTAATTTCTCTACAGCAGTGATTCTCAACCTGTGGATTATGATCCCTTCAGGGGCATAGATACATAGATATTTACATAATGATGCCCAACAGCAGCAAGATTACAGCTATGAAGTAACAACAAAAATAATTTATACTTGGGAGTCTCTACAACATGAGGAACTGCATTAAAAGGCCATAGCATTGGTGCAGTTGAAAACTACTCCTTTACAGAATATGAAGAATTAATGACAATTTCATTTGTAGTGTAAATATTTTGCTTTGATTGTATTTAATCTACATACTGATATTCATACTTAAAACCCATGCCAAAGTTAAACTTTTCTGTTTCTTAAACATATTCTCTAGAATTATTGTATAGCATAATGTGCCTCAAATAACAGAAACTGTGCAATATTTGAGGCTATGATAGTGGGTGGAGGCAATCATTAACAAATGAATATTTTGCACAGATGGATGAGAGGAAGGAAGATGAGTTTTTTTTAAAAAATGAAGCTTTATTTTCCTATTGAAATCTGTACTTAATATAGGGAAAAGCACACTATCAATTCATATGTCCCATAGCAACTTCATAACCTGGAAAGAATAAAGCATATCAGATGCAGTTTGTTTTTTGCAGTGGTTATGGGTTCATGGAAATATTATGAGGAGTTACAGAGATTTTTACATCTACTCTTGACTTCACAGATATATTTTCTCCAAAGACTGGATTCCCTCATGAGAGGGATGTAATTGTTCCTACTGATATTCTTTCCAACTCTAAGAATGATCTCTTCATGAAAAAGAGTGATCTCCTCATAAATGTTAATGATTTGAAATAGGTTTAAATATTTACTTCAATTATTTATCTGTGAATTAATTGAAGCATTTTCAGGAAAATTTCTTATTTTGCAGCAACTGAAATTATTAAAATAAATTATGATCAATCAAACTTATACAACTTTCAGACTAAGGTTAACTATTAAAGCAATGTGTCTTGAGCTCCCAAATACAGCTCTTTCTCTTCATTGCTATTAAAATGTGACCTTGGCTTGATCAAAACATTAGGAGATTTTGGAAAAATTATAATATTTGCTTTTAAAAATGTTCTTTTTTTTTTTTAAAAAAAATTCCAGCTTATTTCTTTCCTAATGTAGGCAAACAATAATTCTATTCTTCTCTTCTGAGACCTGAAGACCACTCTTCTACAATGGAATTGATCATTATATGTGTAAATTGTTTTGATTCTAAATATTTTAATGTTGTCTTGCTTTTGTCTCCTATGATTTCAAAAGGAGACTATTAGCTCAATCTTTTTCCTATTTGCTAGCTCCTTTATACAAAGAGAAATAAAATTTTAAATGTCTTTTATTTTTTGCTTAAGATTACAAAGATAAAAGAAACTTTAGTATACAATAAAGTTAGTTTTTATAAGTGTAGGTATTTCATTTTAATTACCCCTGATCTCAATAGTTGGTATTCTGCTTAACACAGTTTTTAATCAGATATCTTTAAGGATACGTTGATCTATCTTAGAGAAAAGTGTTAAAATAAAGAAACTTTTAATTTAGTATTTTTTTTATTTATTTAATAGGATTTTGGGGATGATTTAACTCCTTAAAACTAGATTATTCTTGTGAGTGTGCTGAATGTTGTGTACTGATACCCTGGGTATCATTTCCTGATCATAGTTCAAGACTGTATTTGTTGTCATTGTTGAAGATAGTCACAGGTTTGTGATGAATAAACAGTGACTAGGAGCAACATGTTATCAGAGCAGGATCCTAGGAGAAGTTAAAGTCACTGAGAACTGATGCCTCATCCATCTTTTCCTTTCCTGCCTCTTGTGGCAAGCCTCATTTCAAGAGGTAGAATTTCCAGAGCTTAAGGCCCTAAGAGTGGACAAAATGTCATGTTGACCCAAGATATGCATGAGACAGAATGAAAAATAGTTATGATTTAGAACTTTTAATAAATTCAGAAATTAGAAAACTAATGTAAAACTTCCAGAACACACACACACACACACACACACACACACACAGACACACACACACACATGCATTAAAAGCATGCCAGACACTGTACTAGAATTTCTGATAAATTTATGAATAATGATTCAAGTTCTGACTGGGATCTTTGGTTACTACTAATGCAGCATTGAAGATGGCAGAAGTTCAGCATTTGGCTTGTGTTCTTTTCCAATGGATGGGTAGATGTTTGGATTGACTATATTGCTTAATTAAAATAAAAATAGTTTTATATTTTCATAAATGTAAATTTGTTCAAGTTATAGAAACTTCTTTCTAAATGTTACAAGGGCTATTTGGCATTTGTCATACTATTTAACCATGATATGAAATGTAGTATACAAAAAGATCAGTTTACACAATACTAATTAATAATAGCAATTTCTATTTTGTCAATTAAACATTTATTAGAATATTACCAAAGTCGGTTTTGGGAATCATACATTATTATTACCAGTGCTTAAACTTATCATGCATGGCTTCTATTTCTGTATTCTCTGGGAATTATTTTTTAAAGTAGGTATAAAGAGATTGACAACATCATCACTAATGCTCTGTTTTAGAAGAGAGACACATTCTCAATTGTATGTGCAACTGTTTGATTCTTCACAGTAACTTAGTATTATGTACCAAAATTGCTAACAAAAATGTTGTTGAAACTCTTTTTCTGCTCCTGGAGAAATGTTTTTACAGAAGCCAAATTAATTTTCTACAAGATACTCTAAGACGTATTTATTGTTTTTCACACAGGGCTTAGATAAAATTTGTTAGGATAATCAGTAGATTTTCCCAAAGCAACTTAGCTTATTTTATGAGACGTTATTATTTGGTTGTTTAAATTTGTTCATAAATGTATCCATTTATTATTAGGTTTTCCTAGCAGTTGGCCAACTGTCTCATGCCATATGTAATAAAAATTTGAGTGAGTACTAATATTTACTGTCTGCTTGTGTTTAATGTGAAAAGCATAAAAATTAGCACTGCATATATTAATATATAAGCACAAAGAAGAAAGTAATTCTATAATTATGTATAAAATAATGATCATTTATTTTAGGAAGAGCAAGAATAGATATATAGTTTCTAAAATGATATTTAGATTGAAGTTTTCTTGGGTAGGCATTAAAAGTTTATTCAAATAGAATTGTTCTAAAAACTGTAGCCCCAGAAACCATAATGTTTTAAGAAACTATCATCTTGAGTGAGGTAATTCAGACCCGAAAGGACATGCATGGTATGTACTCACTAATAAGTGGATATAAGCCAATAAAAAAAAAAGTACAGAATATCCAAGATACAGTCCACAGAACTCAAAATAACAAACAAAGGGCCCAAGTGAGGATACCTCAGTCCCACTTGGGAAGAAGAAGAGGGAATCACAAAACTACTGGGATGGAAATGGAAAGGAGCCTGAGAAAAAGAACGTCCAGTGACAGGCCCAAAGTGGGATCCAGCTCAAGGGCAGGTCCCAAGGCCTGACACTATTACTGAGGCTATGGAGCACTCACAAAAAGGGACATAGCATGACTGGACTCCAGAAGACTCAACAAGCAGCTGAAAGAGTCAGATGCAGATATTGTACCCAACCAATGGACAGAAGCTGCTGACACCTATGGTTGAATTAGGGGGAAGCTGGAACAAGCTGAGGAGGAGGGCAACCCTGTAAGAGGACCAGCAGTCTCAATTAACCTGGACTCCCAAGATCTCTCAAACACTGGACCACCAACCAAGCAGCATACACCAGCTGATATGAAGTGTGTGTCCAACACATATAGAGCAGAGGACTGCCAGGTCTGGGTTCAATCAGAGGTAATGCACCTAACCCTCAAGAAACTGGAGGCCCCAGGGAGTTTAGAGGTCATGTGGGGTGGGGGTGGGGACATCCTCGTGGATACAAAGGGGATGAGGAGGAGGTGTGGGATGTGAAACAGAGGGTGAATGGGGGGGGATAAAATCTGGAGTGTAAAAAAATAAAAGAAAACCAATGAAGACTGATCAAAGCCAAATTTAATATTATGTCCCAGAAAGAATCAAATATAGAAATGTGCTATTTGTAAAAGCTAGACAAATTCTCTAAACACACAATATTTAAATTCTCAGATAATATCCATTGTGGTCTGAATTTATTATGCCACTTCTATTTCCCTAAGCAAGCAAAATGTATGATGGTCGAGACTTCAACAGTAGGTGAGAGAAGTGGCCTATTTACTAAAGTTAGATGAGTAGTGTATAATTTCTTTAAATTATTTCCTACAAGTATAGCACTGACTACATGGTAGCGTATAGCCATTGACAGTCAGAGGAACAGTCATGTACTGAGACAGCTGTGATCCACTTCCCTACTCACCCTCATGAGTACAATTAGTCCACTGTTTCTAGCTTGAAATGTTTCTTGTATTATTTTGAAAGTGTGTGTGTGTGTGTGTGTGTGTGTACCCCAGCTCATCCCTAGGTTACCTAAGTTATTAGGATTGATTTATTTTCTCCTCTTTTTATAGCAAAATTATGAAAATGCCAATTTAATCTCATTTCCAACAAATATTAGTACAATTAGCATATTTATTTGAGTATGGTTCATAATGAGCCATGGATAATGACGTATGTATTCTTCAGCCTGTTATTTGAAGAAGAGTTGACTAAACCATATATTAATGACAGTAAGTATTCTTAGGAAATATCAAACTACCAGATAGGTTCCCATAAGTTTATCTTTTTCTTCCCTCTTCTCTTAGAGCAGGCTTCTGGTTTGATATGTGAATAAGTTAGAAGTCATCATGCACTCCCTCACAGGGAGGAAAACACAAAAATGGGAACTGCTCTTCTTCTTAGAACTGCAGAGGAAATAGCTTACAGGGCAAATCTCTGCACTAAAACTGTAGAGACACATGAGCAGAGAAAAGCCTGCAGTGTACTGAGCAGAAGATCAGACATGAAGGGCAAGTAAATGCTGAACACAGATCATGGACTGCTTGCAGAATTAAAAGTTTCTCAGTAATATACACTTTTATGTATATTACCCTACCAAGTTCTCAGGAAAGCACCCCCTTTTACTTCCTTGAGGAGAGAAAGGCCTAATTCTACAATATACTGAGATCTCTCTATGCTCTTTACCAAAGACCTCATATGAAAGGGTAATCATTTTATTAGAGCCTCAACATATTGGATTAAACCATAGCACACTGATGGGTAGAGCAGTGGGTCGGGCACAGACATCCATAGTTTAAGCCCTGTTTAGTCTTATCCCATGGTCAGAGGATGAAATTACCTGAGAAATGTAAATAAAGGTTACACTCCATAGACAGAGGTTCAGTGAAGGTAGAAGTAGTCACAGGATTAGCAAATTCTATATTCAACCATACCATCATTTGGGTTCAGTATAATAAAAGGATATTACAGGTGGAAAATTGTAAGCCTTACATCCTGTTTCTGAAATCTTCTCTGTAGTAACTCAATGCAGTGGAAGAGACAAATGCAAGAACTCTCAAAGGACATTTTAACTTGTGATATTAAAGTCACACAAAATGGTAAACACATCCTAATTCTTAGGTATATCAAAAGTGAATACCTCAGTGCCTTTCAACTTGCACCCAAAAAGAAAAAAGAAAAAAATAAACAAAAAAAAAACAAAACCAAAATTTTTAGAAATGCCAGGAGTAATAAATTCAGTCTGAAAACATGAAGGGTAAATCATAACAAGATTCACATGGTACATATGGTCACAAAGTATTGATGTTTTGGAGTAGAAATTGTAAATAACCAGTATTATGGGAAATATTCAAGAATTGCTAGGGAATCTGAGCTGAGAGGAGGAAATGAAACATAAAACATTTTTCTTCCAAGGGCTCGTCAATAGACTTCCTATGACTTAGGGAAACATAATGGTCAAGGGATTTTAAAAAAGCACCAGAACTGCAAGCATCCACCTCTGTATTTGTCAGGCTCTGGCAGAGCCTCTTGGGAGAACACTAATATGAACCATCCAGAGCTCCCAGAGACTAAACCACAAACCAAAGAGTACACATGGAGGGACCTGTGGCTCCAGCTGCATATGTAGCATAGAATGGCATTGTCTGGCATCAATAGGAGGAGAGACCCTTGGTCCTATGAAGGCTTGATGGATGTCCCAGTGTAGGGGAATGCCAGGGCAGGAAGGTGGGTGTGGGTAGGTGAGAGGGTGAGCATCTTCATGGAAGCAGGGGGAGAGGGATGGAAAGAGAGAGGTTCTGGAGGGGAAAACAGGAAAGGCATTAATGTTTGAAATGTAAATACATAAAATAGCCAATAATAAAAAAAAAAAGAAATGGAGAACTGGAATAGAATCTTAGAACTATATAGAATTACAGAAGGAGGAAATGGGGACACCACTGAGACACAAAGAAACAGTAATTATTTGAGATAAAACTGGCTGAGACTTTCCCACATGCATGACCCAAAGCAAATCACAGATCTAGACTACAAAGATGAGCACTTAAGAATCTACATGTAGGTATATTGTATCCAAATTCAATAAAATCAAAGTCAAAAAACATGCTTAAAAAGCAGAGAAGAAAGAAAACATTTGCTTAAGCAGAATACAGTTAAGAACTGCACCAGACTGATAAAAACAAATGCAACAAGAAAAAACCACCACCAGTCTCCATTTCTATACCTAATGTAATTACTCTTCGAAAATGAAGAGAAATAGTTTCTATTTCAGGCACATATTGATTAATTTACCACCCAAGTTTAAGAAATAATAAAGGCGTTCCTCAGAAAAGAAGGTAAAAGTGACAGAGGAGAGGTTGATAAATACATAAATGAAGAGAATTACAGAAAAATAAATATAAAATATAAAATTTTGGTTATTAATTCATCTAACAACTTGTCATTTATCACAATAATAAGATCACTAACATTCCAGGTGATCATAACTATGTGCAAATGAAACAAACAGCAACAATCTCATGATGAACGGCAGGGATGATTTGGGACTCCTAACTATCTGAGCTACCTAACTGTTTGAATGGCACTAGTTCTGTCATTTGTGAATGCTCATCAGGTGCCTATGTACTTATGATCACCTCTAAATTCCAAATCTGCTAACAGCAAGGACTAAAACTAAATGACTCTTCCCTGTATGTATGACCCACATGGTGATGGTACACTAATGGATGTATTGCATTAGAACACATCTATCATGGTAGAAAGAGAGCTTCGTTCTCAGTGAGGTATGTGACATACTCAGGGTGTTATTGTACAACTGTAATGGGTTTGGGGATGATATCCTAAAACCAAATGTACTACCAATGATGAAAGTGGCAAGGGACTTATGCATTTCCCCACCAAACCTTGGTAAATGCTAATAAATACATTGGGACACTCATGAGCGTGAACTGCATAATCAAGGACTTTTCTGAGCTGATTTAAATGAGTAGACAATGAAAAGAGAATGGAGGTAGCACCGTGTGTAGTTCTCCTTGTCATAACAAGAATCTCTGATTTTCCTTAGATTAAACAAATTACCGTTGGAGGGTTTTGAACACAGTGGTGTTGGGTGTTTAAATTCAACCTGAACTGACCATGTGAGTTGCTTCCATGATGAATTATGTGGATATCATTTATCATTATCATCAACAAAATGAACACTTTGTACTTCAGAACAAGCACATTATCACAAATTGGGTCATCTCTTCTGCTTTTAACCCTTCAAATGATGGAATAGTACACACAAATTGGGTTATCTCTTCTGGTTTTAATCCTTCAAATGATGGAATACTATTCACTTCTCATAAGTCATAAATTCCTTAGCAAGAACCGATAAGCTCTGAGCAAAACATTTTTTTTCTGTACCTGTCTTTGCATTGCTAATGTTTGAACATATGTGCTGATTTTTATTTCATAACACCCACATTCTTGAACACTATTTTACTACTTTGAACAGACTAATATAAACTTGGTAAATTTAGTCATTCTGCAATATTAATTTTTAGACTGTTCAGTGTTTGGCCAAATTTGGACAAGGGAGGGAAAGAAAACATGATGGTTCACACACTCATGTGACAGGGATACATGTTGTATATATGGATAGATGAGTTATTGGGAAAAAAAAAACACTTGCCTATTTTAGTGCTATAAATACACTTTTTTGGCAAACTGTTATATTTCTTTTTCTCACTCTAGCAGTGATCATGACCAGAACTAAATTTATTTATCAAAAATTGTCATTTTCTCAGAATTAAATTTTTTCATAACATATTTTAAATTATCAGTTTGTGTGTATTAGTGTGATGTATTAGTGGGTACGCACATGCACGTCACATTAGTGGGGGTCACATGAGAACTTTGTAGAGCTGGGAATTCTCCTTCTAACTTTACTTGGATGCAAGGAATCAAACTCAGTTGACAGGGTATTTACTGAGCCATTTTGTCAATTCCCACAACATAGCATAAGGAAAATGTAAATATATATGCTATCTCTATTACTCAAAAATACTCACATTCTTATTTGGATGAAATGGGAAGCCTAGCCTTTTATTTTTTACATGAGTTCTCTTTTTTTCTCTATTCAAGTAGAATAATAGAAATACAATATAAAAGCTATTATACTCATAATGAAGGCACTAAGAGAATTGACTAAAATGGTGTCATTAAATTCAGACTCATTTCCACTCTAGCAGACAAGAATTTAAATTGACTGAAAATAAGTACCACAAGCTAATTTGGGGATTCTTGGTGTAACATATTGGTCATTTATAATGTACTAAAAATTTATTCAATAATCTTCCCTCATTTTAAAGTGAATATTTTATAAAAAATTTATTTTGTAAAATAATAGCAAGACACTATAAGTTTAGATGTTAATTAAACCAAACACTTAGCTTCTACTTTTATGAGTAGAGATTTTTTTGACTAACAGTTTATTTTATTCATGTGCATTTGTTGAACATATATTTTAGCTGCTGTATGGATCTTTGTGATAGTTTTAAACCACATACCTAAAGTATCATTGTTAGACTACCCTGAAGAATTATTGTCTTAATGTTCCATTGTATTTTTAAGTGAAAACACATGGAATATTGTTGACATGTGTGTTTAGAAACGGTAAAGGGGATGCTGGAACATGTTTCAGACTCAGCTTCATAAGGGAGATTTGGAAGAGGGATTTGTTTGTAAAATTTTGGACGTTTCTTTTTAAATTAATTACTTAATTAATTTTAAACTCCAGATTTTATTACCCTCCTGGTCCACCATCTGACTGTTTTATATTCCATACCCTGTCTCCATGAGGATGTCCCTATCCTCCACCCCAACCCCACCAGATCTCTAAAGTTCCTGTGGTCTCTTGAGGATTAGGTGCATCTTCGCTGACTAAACCCAGAGTGGGAAGTCCTCCGCTGCATATGTGCTGGGGGCCCCATATCAGCAGGCGTATGCTGCCTGGGCAGTGTTCCAGTATCTGAGAGATCTCCAGAGTCCAGTTTAATTGAGACTGCTGGTTCTAACACAGGGCAGCCCTCCTCCCCAGCCTCTTCCACCTTTCCCCTAATTCAACCACAGGGGTCAGTAGCTTCTGTCCATTGGTTGGGTGCAAATATCTGCATCTGTCTCTTTCAGCTGCTTATTGGGTCTTTCAGAGGGCAATCATGCGAGGTGCCTTTTTGTGAGCGCTCCATAGCCTCCGTAATAATGTCAGGTCTTGGGCCCTTCCTTTGAGCTGGATCCCACTTTGGACCTGTTGCTGGACCTTCTTTTCCTCAAGCTCTTCTCCATTTCTATCCCTGCAGTTCTTTAAGACAGGAACAATTATGGATCAGAGTTTTGACTGTGGGATGGCAACCGCAACCCTCACTTGATGCCCTGTCATTCTACAGGAGGTAGGCTCCGCAAGATCCCTCTCCCCAATGTAGGGCATTTCATCTAAAGTCTCTCTCTTTGAGATCTGAGATTCTGTCATCTCCCAGGTCTCTGGTGCACTCTGGAGGGTTCCCCCAACCTCCTACCTCCTGACGTTGCATATTCCCCTTCTTTCTGCTGGCCCTCAGGGATTTCAGTCCTTTTCCCACACTCGATACCCAATCATGTTTCCCTCTTGCCCCCATGATCCCTCTTCCCTCCCAGGTCCCTCCATCCCCCCTTGTGGTTGGGTTCTCCCTCCCAAGTGGGACTGAGGCATCCTCACTTGGGCCCTTCAGCTTGTTGACCTTTTTGAGTTCTGTGTGCTGAAATAAATCAGTAGCCTTCTTTTATAAAAATGAAAAACAGGCTGAGAAAGAAATTAGGGAAACAACTCCCTAATTCACAATAGCACAAACAATATAAAATATCTTGGGGTAGCCCTAACCAAACAAGTGAAAGATCTGTATGACAACAACTTCAAGTCTCTCAAGAAAGAAATCAAAGAAGATCTCAGAAATGGAGAGATCTCCCATGCTCAATGATTGGCAGAATTAACATAGTAAAAATGGACATCCTACCAAAGACAATCTACAGATTCAATGCAATTCCCATCAAAATCCCAACACAGTTCTTCAAAGACATGGAAAGAGCAATTCTCAAATTCATCTGGAAAGGCAAAAAAACCACAAACAAACAAACAAACAAACAAAAAACCAGAGTAGCGAAAACAATACTCTGTTTTAACAATAAAACAGAGTATTGTTTAACATACTCTGTTTAACAATACTCTCTTTTAACAATAAAAGAGTGGACATTTCTTAAATTAGATTTTTGAAGGAGGATCTCAAACTGTAGCCTAAGCTGTCTTCAGACTTTTAGCAATCCTCAAGCCTCAGCTTTCTGAGTTCTTATATTACAGATATGTGCCACTATGCCTGGCTCATACATTGCCTATGATTTGAGAATTAGCTTTGTATATGTGGAAGACAGATCAGAGCACAGATTTCCTGGCCTGAGTTCAGCAGTCCCTACAAAGGCTTAAACATGAAGAGAAAATATAAAATTAATATGACTTTTCAGAAATGTTCTTTTGTTCTTGGAGTTTCATGCTGTAATATGCTTATATTGATCAGTCATTGAATTCCTGGTGTTTTTCAAAGGAGACATGAGGGGAAGGTCTTCAACTGTGGAAGTTCAAAAGGTGTGCAATGATTACTTACACCTATTATAATGGATGACTTGCAATCTTCAGTTGTGTTAACTATTAAGTTGTTGCTGTCATTGCAATTGCTGTTGCTTTTTACTAAAAATGCTATCCATGATTCAGAACTCTTAAAATCCCCTAGATCAGAACTAATAACTAAGGCTTTACTGAGGCTGAAAACACTCCACCTAGCTGGCCAGCTTCAGTTTGTGCACAAGATCTTAGGGACTTCATTTGTTGAGAACCTGCCCAAGAGATTTCATGCATGTCTTACCATTCTTCCCACAAGAAAACAAGTTTGAGCAAGACACACTGTGTGTGTGTGTGTGTGTGTGTGTGTGTGTGTGTGTGTGTGTGTATTTCCATCCTTCTAGTTCTGTTTCTTTTGGTGATTACTGACTTACACTAACTGACAGCTAAGAGTATATAGAAAGCCCACTTACCGAATGATTAAGTTATTTCTTGTTATCTACCATTTGCAGTCAAATTCATAGTCTTGCCACATGCAAGAAAGAGAAAGAAAGGAAACGGCTAGGAATAGCTATTGTACTATTGTAAAAAATATAACTCTTACATTCAGGTTGCTGAAACCCAATATAAGGGGATCTTAACTCATATAAATTGAAACTCTGGGGACATTTTAGGTGTTTCTGAACCTATGGGCTCAAATATAACGACTTTTTGGATTCCTATGCTTTATTTTTCATTCTGGTTTTTCTGTGGTCTTATCACATTACCCCCCCCATTTGTTAGTCCTCCATTCCTTGGGATTTCATAAGCCTCATATTAGCAAAGACCAAACTCTGTCTTTAACATTACAACTAGGCTTTTTATTTTTCATGCTTGGATGACTAACCATGAACCAATCGAAATGATCAAACAAGACACAATGGACTGATTGGCTACTGTAGTGTAGTTCTCATGGTTGCCATGGAGATAGGAAAATTATAGTGAGTGCTGTGGATGAAGCTAGATTTGGTAGGGATATCTAAAAATTACTCCTGTATACACCTGCGAGCAGCCCCTGTACTGGTAATCAGAGGCTTCCAATCCAGCCTCGGAAGAAAAGAGGGAAGCTTGCCTCAGCTTGCACTTGGGGGAGAAAAATAATCTCGTAAACCTTACCATGTCATTCTCTATGAATAGTAGTGTAGCCATAAAAGCATTAACAATGCTTAAAGATATTAATCTAAAAGGTAAATATAACAGCCTTCTTTGACGGCATGGAGAGAAAATAGGATAGATAATGAAAACAAAAACCGATTGTTTGGTAACTTTATAAAATAATTTTTGCTCTTTTTGTTATTGTTTTGAGATAAGGTCTCATTCTGTTTTCCAGGTTGTTCTGGAACTTACTTGACTTTGAAACCAAAGGGATTACAATACAATAGCATTCAAAGTATAGATTATAAGTACTGACTACCATGTCTGGCTGGTAAACTGTAACCCAAATCTACAACTAGCTCTATCGCAGTGAATAGTGAAATGATGGCTATATATATATATAGGTGAGACATATAAAAGGTTCTGCATTGTCCTTCTGGTCTGGGCCAGTGCCCTGAGCAGACCTTGGGCACAAAATACTCAGCCAGTCCCACAACACCCAGAGGAAGCTCCACTCCCAGGTGCTCTAACACACCCAGGAGCACAGGATCAGAGGTGAGGCGGACCCAACATCTCTTGCAACACCAGGAGTAACTGGGACCATTGGGATCCAGGGACCCAGGGACCCTGCTGGACCAGTGGCACAGGCTCCTTCTGGTTTGGGCCAGTGCCCTGAGCAGACCTTGGACATGAACACCTCAGCCAGTCCCACAACACCCAGAGGAAGCTCAACTCCCAGGTGGTCTAACATGCCCAGGATCCCAGGATCCTAGGAGCTTGGTCACACCAGGATCTCAGGGATGTAGAGGCAGCTTGATTCCCAGGAGCCCTGTCACACCTAGGATCTCAGGATCACAGAATTTCAGAGACAGTTGGTCTCTGAGGAGTTCTGACACAATCAGGATCACAGAAAAGATAGTCTCTGTTCAGATAAAGGGAGGGCAGGTAGTACTAGAGATAAACAGATGGAAGGAGGCAAGCACAAGAACATAAGCAACAGAAACCAAGGTTACCTGGCATCATCAGAACCCAATTTTCTTACCATGGCAAGTCCTGGATACACCATCACACCAGAAAAGCAAGATTCGGATCTAAAATCACTTCTCATGATGATAATAGAGGACTTTATAAAGGACATAAATAACTCCCCCAAAGAAATACAGGAGAACATAGGTAAACAGCTAGAAGCCCTTAAAGAGGAAACACAAAAATCCCTTAAAGAGTTACAGGAAAACACAACCAAACAGGTAAAGGAATTGAACAAAACCATCCAGGATCTAAAAATGGAAATAGAAACAATAAAGAAATCACAAAGGGAGACAACCCAGGAGTTAGAAAATCTAGGAAAGAGATCAGGAGTCATAGATGCAAGCATCACCAACAACATACAAGAGATAGAAAAGAGAATCTCAGGTGCAGAAGATACCATAGAAAACATTGACACAACAGTCAAAGAAAATGCAAAAAGCAAAAAGCTCCTGACCCAAAACATCCAGGAAATCCAGGATACAATGAGAAGATGAAATCTAAGAATAATAGGTATAGAAGAAAGCAAAGATTCCCAACTTAAGGAGCCAGTAAATATGTTCAACAAAATTATAGAAGAAAACTTTCCTAACCTAAAGGAAGTGATGCTCATGAATATACAAAAAGCCTACAGAACTCCAAATAGAATAGGCCAGAAGAGAAATTACTCCTTCACACAATAATCAAAACACCAAATTCACTAAACAAAGAAAAAATATTAAAAGCTGTAAGGGAAAAAGGTCAAGTAACATATAAAGGCAGACCTATCAGAATTACACCAGACTTCTCACCTGAGACTATGAAAGCTAGAAGATCCTGGGCAGATGTCATGCAGACCCTAAGAGAACACCAATGCCAGCCCAGGCTACTATACCCAGCAAAACTCTTAAGAGAGA
>JADRCH010000124.1:3393023-3545707 GCA_019843965.1 Rhynchomys soricoides
ATATTTCAGGACAAAACCAAATTTTACACAATAACTTTCTACAAATACAGCCCTACAAAGATAATAGATGAAAAATACCAACACAAGGAGGGAAACTACACCCTAGAAAAAGCAAGAAAGTAATCTTTCAACAAATACAAAAGAAGATAGCCACACAAACATTATACCACTTCTAACAACAAAAATAACAGGAAGTAACAATTGTTTTTCTTTAATATCTCTTAACATCAATGGACTCAATTCCCCAATAAAAAGCCATAGAAGAACAGACTGGCTGGGCAGTGGTGGCACACGCCTTTAATACCAGCACTCGGGAGGCAGAGGCAGGCAGATTTCTGAGTTCGAGGCCAGCCTGGTCTGCAAAGTGAGTTCCAGGATAGTCAGGGCTACACAGAGAAACCCTGCCTGGATAAAACAAAACAAAACAAAACAAAACAGAACAGACTGGATCCGTAAACAGGACCCAGCATTTTGCTGCATACAGAAAATGCACCTCAGTTACAAAGACGGACACTTCTTCAGAGTAAAAGTTTGGAAAACAATTTTCCAAACAAATGGTCCCAAGAAACAAGCTAGAGTAGCCATTTTAATATATAATAAAATCAACTTCCAACAAAAAGTTATCAAACAAGATAAGGAAAGACACTTTGTACTTGTCAAATAGAAATATTGGGGGTAACTTCAGCAAGTGTTATAGGTATTTGATGAATCTCAGTGTAATGGCCTTGGGAAACGCAAAGGAATGTTGCTCTTTGCTCAAAGTGAAGCTAACATATCTTCCAGGGAGAACATTGGAGGTATTTGAATTTTATGTTCACATGAGGGAGGTGAGTCCTGTATATTTTAGAAGACTCGTATTTATTTTCTGTGAATTTAGTCAGGAGTAGTCAACTTATTTCTAGTTGAGTGTGACAGTAGTAAGATTTTCAAAACCAACTGAAAACAAGTAACATTAAACTTGTGATTTATGATTGTGTGATATTTTGATTGAAGTCAACTTTCCTTTGTCATTTCAAAGGAGAAAAATATGAATGGTGTATAAAACTTTAAGAGTTGATCTGTCAGAAATAATTTCCAATTGCATAATGTTTTTACAAAGTGATTTAATTTATTTTAATCATATTTAAAAAGTGAAAGTATAAGATAATGATAATATTGACTTCTAAAATTTTAACCAAAAAAATTTTTATGCACAATTTATACTTTGGTATTTGTTGGTAAAGTGTTCGTTAGAAGTACCATATTGATTTGTACTGTTATATGGAACATTTCTCTAAAATTCTCTAACAATTAAATTTTATTATAAAGAGGAAAACAAAAGCAGAGAAACACAGGTTTCATTTTCCCAACCATAATCTGTGATATGCAGAACTGTAGAGGTCAGACGAAAAGTCAGCTCTAACTCTTCCTTATCCTGTTCTGCCTCTGCAATCTCTGACCAAACAAACAAACAAAAACAACAACAACAAAAAGGTTTTGCATTGGAGTTCTGCATGATTCAGCAGTTGGGGGTACTTCTAGAGGCCCTGAATTCAATTCCCAGCAACCACATGGTTCCCAGCAATCACAATCATCTGTAATGACCTCTTTTGGAGTGTCTGAAGACAGCTACAGTGTCCTCATATACGTAAAATAAATAAATCTTTTTAAAAAATTCTGCATGATTTTGTAAAGGTATATAGAATATAGTAACTATAGATTATAAACATAAAAAAATTATGTATTTTTTCTCTATCAAAAAGATGAAATAAAATTAATGAGGAAAGATAGTGTAGACAAATTTATATATTTGTGCTAGCCAGAGGACAAGGCTGGATGTCTTCATCTCTCCTATGTTTTTTGAGATGAGGTTTCTTACTCAACTTGGAGCTCACTGATTAAATTACACTGTCTGGAGAGCAAACCTCAGGCATCCTCCTGTTTCTGCCTCCTGGTGGTACTATTTTATTTATACTCTACTACACTCAACTGTTTCACATGAATCCTGGGAATGAAACCTAGGTACCTATGCTTAAATAGCAAACACGTTCTTGACTGAGTTATCTCTCAAGCCAATCATAAAAACAATTTTTAAAAAACTGGAATGATTTCACTATGAAAAGAAATCTTATATAAACTTAGCTCATTGAATATTTGTCATCAGAAATCAATACAAGTAATGCAAAAGCATAGTATAGTTATCCATATCTACTGCCTTATTGATGCATTCTTTGTAACAATGAGAAGAAATAGCCAAGTTTGTGTAGGGCTTTGAAACTGTTAATAAATATTAGCATTGCTAACAAGAATATTTTCAAAAGGTGATAGCATTTAATATATGAAATAAAGACATATGGCATTTGCAATCACAAGTTTTAAGTATTTTGAACCATTTTGGATATGTGTTTTTGTACAACCTTGTGGATAATACTTTATAGAAAGACTGTATCACGTTGAGTTCAAAAGTGAAAAAAAGATAATAAATTTGTTCTTGCAAGCAGATATGCAGGGGACTTTGTTACCAACATTTTGTTGGGCCATAATACTAGTTCTACTACTAGAACTGGGTTCTACTACTAGACCGAGTCTTTGCTCTCTCCATGGTCCTGACATAAAGTTTGAGCTTTCAGGAGTCTGTTGTAAGTGACAACTACTCCTCACCTCTCTTCACCCTGGTCAGGCTGAGATAGTCTATTCTGACAGTATATGTATATGGAGTCCTCCACCTTGCCCTTTGAATTTTCTTTCTTTTACAACATTTTATCATATTATGCATATGAGTGTCTTTCCTATATGTATACATGCATTAAGCCCTTAGAATTTCAATCCAGGCAGTCGAAGTGAGAATTTCTGGTTTTGTTGTGTCATGTAATGATTTTTTGGAAGCTGTCATATGAGAGCATGTTTTGATAGTAGACACATAAGAAGATGTTTTGCTGAAGCAGACATGTGAGAGAATTTTTTCTGAGAACAGACATATGGTTGTATTCTAGAAGCTGCCTGGCTAAAGGGCATGTAACGTTTTGCTGGAGCAGGATGCTTGAGAGGACATGTGATATTTGAAAAGGGTGTAAGTATAACCAAATAGAAGACAGTGGGTGACATTCTGGCATTGGTTCACATTGCTTTCTTTGCTGATCTGTACTTGTTGTGACTTTGTAGAGAGGAACACAACAAAGAACTGGTGGGGTTCCAGCTGCTCCTTGTAGCTTTGGCAGACTTGTGCTGATTTGCAGAGCCTCACAGTTTCCTCTGAATCAAGCCACTAGTGCTGATTTGTGTTTGTCGTTTTGCTAGTGGACTGGATTGCTGACAACAAAGATTGGGATTGCCCCCAGTAGAACTATTTTTAAATAGGTCCATGTCTGCCTTTGTCCTATTAACCATCCTCCTCCTCTACCTTTGTTCAGTGGGCTATAAGGGTGGGTGAATCATTTAAGGACCCTTATTAAAGTAGGTTTTGAGAAATGTAAGCCCACACATACCTATTTATAATTTCATATATTCCCCACCTCACCTCTCTTGTATGCCTCAGATTTCCATATAATCTTTTATACAAAGAAACTGCAATACACATATTTTGTCTAAGCCTACATTGTAAGATAAGTACTGTAAATCTGTGATAGCCAGTGTCCTGAGAAAAAAACAGCAATAAGGAAATGGGGCTAAGAAGAAAATTCACATATAGAAAAGACATTATCATGTGATTGTTTGTGTGTGCCTTGCTGAAGCCCAGGTGAAAATCAGTATCAACAGCCCACAGACTTCAAGTTGTAGGTACAGGAAATAAAACAAAGGCAGACAGAATGAATGATGATCTGGGTAGAGGAGAATGTGCACCAGGGAGAAATTATGAACATAAACACCCATTTCACTAAAACTCTAATAAGGATTTTGAATAAATTAAAGTATCTTAAAGCAAAGTTTTACAAAGTTCTTAGTAATTTTGTAGGTTAGCTCAATAGTCTTCAAAGTCGTGTTTTTAGAAATCAGAAACTATTAATTTTCTCCAGAGGTATTGCTAATATGATAAAATTTTAATGTATTTGGCCTTTGTATTTTAAGGCATGTTCATGCCTTTATTTTCTACATGTTTCACCCCTTATGTGTAAATATATCAAACGCATTTTCATCTCCATTTCTAATAGATGTGGTTATTTGAAAAAACACAGCTTGAAGTAAAAAATAAATATTTTGTGGAGTAAGATTGTCACTTTTTTTGTAACCCAGTCTTGAACTTTAAATCTTCTTGCCTTAGCCTCCTACAAACTTGAATTATAAATGCTTGTCATCTATGTGCCTGGCCACTGTTCTTTTTTAATTGAATTTATAATTTACAGAATTTATAATTATGTTTTCAACAAAATTATACCTAATGATTACATGAAAATTTAAAGAGAGGATGTTACGTTGTGTTTGTGGAAGTACCTTCATGGTTGCCTTATGATACCAGGGAAATTGGAATTCATGTGGGGGGTGGAGGTCTTAGAAGCTGTAAATCTCAGCAGCTTCCCAAAAGAAACTAAGAAAGAGAAGGTATTATGGAAAGCCCACCAGAGAAGACCACTCAGACATAGTCTACCTTTAATTGAAATTATTTATTCCAGCTATCTGGGACTATATTCAGGTGTTTGGAACCCAAGTGTAGGCCCTCACGTTTAGCGCAAGGGGCTTGTAACCGAAAAACCCATGTCCTGTTATACTGCTCAGCAGAAGCAGGGGGAGGTTTTGCACAAGCAAACAGCTCAACAGAAGCTAAGATAAGCAGTTATCTGGCTAGAGAGGTTTGACAAGTAAACAATTTAAAATAAGCCAAGATAAATTAGCTGGGTTACCTTGAACTCAGATTCCTAGAATAGAATTGGGCAATTTCCATGGGATTTTTTTCTCTCCAGGAGGTTAAAATATAATCAAATTAAAATAGCCTTAGCAAGAATACAAAATGTAGGGACCTTTCCCATGTCTTGTAACAAAGGCAAAAACATGGCTGATGCAGTTTGAGATAAGTGATTAAGGAGTTAAGCCACATGGCTGAAAACTACCACTTGATAAAGAGGGGAACTTTAACAACAGTAAGGGAAACCAAAGTTTCCTAAAAGCCACACTTACAGTCTGGCCAGCTATTGAAACAAAGACACAGGGAACAAACAAAAAAGGAAAAGTTGCACATTCTGGAAAAGTTGGAAAGACCCAACAAAACCTTATCTCATCTTGTAGGAACTGTTCTAGGGAGCATGAACTCTGGGAAGAAAATATAATATCTCATTAAAAAACTAAGTTTTCCCCTTAAGTTTTTAGCATCCATTAAGGTAAAATCACTTTTCCAGAGGCAGTCCTTGCCTTCCTTAAGTGATTGGTCCCATAGTCAGGTCTTTGATCCTACTGAACTGAAATGTTAAGTCATTACCTAGGCCAGATATTTCATTCTCTTGATTAGAAATTATCTGTTTTTCCTTCAGGAGTTTGTGTCAATTAAATTTGGGTAGACTTCATGGCCATTCTCTTGCTTTTTAATCTATAATAAGATGAGAAAATAATGAACATGATTAAGAACCTTTGGATTTCATAGTCTTTTTCAATTTTGTATGAGCACTTCTTAATTGAATGAAAGTGACATTATAACCAACAGTGAATGTTTTCCAATCTGACTCAGATATTCACATAGTTTCTGCTATGTTAAAACACAATTGCATCAGAAGATCTGAAAAGTGAAGATTGACTTAATTCAAGCTTATTACAATCAGGAAGAGAAACAATTACAAAAAGGAAAGAAGACAGAAGAAAATTTACCTGAAACAAAGGAGGAAAGAACTCCCAAAACCTAGGTGCTTAGGGAGAATAATCAATGTGAGTTAGGCCATTAGAGTGTGTTAATTGTATGTCATTGTCATTTTCAGAAATTAGACTCTTTTCCTCGAGGGAAGACAAAAAGGCTCAAATTTCCAAGATGATTGCACTTTAAAAGAATGACTGTAAAGAACATCATGTAGTACATTTACATAATTCATTGAAGGAATATTTATTTACTTGTCTATATTATTTTATATTTTCCAGAAATTTTCTGAGTGAACACATAGATGTATGAAAGTTTTACTATTTTTCAGCTTTTTGCATTTTAATTAAATTTTTATTTTTTGAAATCATATAATTTTCCCTTCCCTTTTTATGTTTTTTTTATAATTGACATGTATCTTCAAGTAATGCAGTATCTTTCACTACATTTAACCTGTACAATTCTAACAATTTTAGAGTACTAAAGTAAAAGAGAAGCATATTTGAATTTAAAAAAATTAAAGGATGACTGTCAGGTACTATAGAAATATATTTTTGCTTTGTTCAAGTTGTATATCTTAAGGAACAGAGAAAGAATTTAAAAGTGTCAATGCAAGTATATTCAGAGGGACACTTAGGGTTCCAAAAAAGGAAACTTCTGCCTAAATTTGTGTTAACTTGAGGGGTGTTAGGATGCATAACTATATCAATTATAGCATTAATTTTTAAATTACATTAATATTTGTATTATTGATCCAGAAAAATGATTTTACTTTAAATATGCTTGATGATAAATAGCAGCCCACAGTCTCAAATTGATCTACTTGGATTCTTTTGTAACTTATTCTGCTTTAAAACATCACCTTTCCGTCAAATTAAGGTCTCCATATAATTGGAGAAAAAGCAGATTATCTGTTATCATAGACAAAAAGAGCATTGGCTATCCAACCATTGAAAAGATCATATATGTTTTTGAGGTCCTTTGAAGGATGTTAACCATGACCATAAATTGGAACTTAAGGCATCAACAGCTATTTTTGTGAGGAAAAAAAAAATAAGGATTTCATTGCAAACCAAAACTACTTGATTGGTTTGACCCCACCCCTTTTTTCTTAATAAATCCGCTTGCATTCCTATTCCAGTTTTTCTTGCTTATAAACTTTATAACTGTTATTTTGACCTGATTGTGGGTTTAGGATGAGTAACAACGCACACAGGAGAAATTCTTTACAAAATGTTTAAGGACTTAAATCTCTGGGACTCTTTGGAAATGATAGGCATCAAAATATGTGTTTCATTTCTTAAGCAAAAACAGACAAGCATCTAAGGTTATATTTATATTTGGTTTCGTATGACTGCAATGGTAGAATTGAAGATATTTGGAAAACACACTTCCAAAACCACTTAAGTACAAAAAGGTGAGGAAAAAATGACATGAAAGATTACAGTGAAAAGTGGGAGAAATGAGGGAAAGAGAAGCTGTTTTTTGCTATTCTGAAATCCAGGCAACATCTCAGAGAGGAAAATAGATCATTTTATCAGTACTCATCTGTAAGTTTTTCCAGTCTCTTAGTTTTACAGCTATTTGTGCTAATATCAATTATTACCCTAATAACAACCCATTAACCTATTAGTTGACATATATTATGAAGTGTATTTGCAAATGGTGGTATTCCATACATTGCATATATATATTTGTGTACACATATGCAGGTGTGCATACACACACACACACACACACACACACACACACACAGGTCATTCTTCTCTACCTGTTATTAAACATGAAGCTGTCCAAAATGAAGTTATTCAAAGCTTGACCCTTCCTCACTCCTCTCTCCACACTGATACACTCAATTACAACTATGTAGACTGTTCACAAATGAAACACTTTTCACCTCAAATGATACAGAGATGCTTTATTCTGGAACCAGTATGAGTAATACAGGCTTATGAACACAGATTTAGGCCACTTCACATACCCTGCTCTAATGAGATAACAATTCTATGAACCTCATAGTAGCAGAGCAAAGCGATCATAAAATAACACGCTTTTCTAAACATGGTTGGATATGTCTGTTAGGCAGGTTACTGCAAAGAGAAAACTTCACTATAGGCCTTAGATGCTTTCAGACAGCATTCTTAGCCTTAGTCCGGAGGAGGGGCAGTTGATTCTAGAGGTCTGTTCAAACTTTCCATATATTTTTCTTTTATTGACAATAGAAGTTTTTCATACACTATATTCTGGTCACAGATTTACCTCCCCCAAATTTTTCAAATTCCTCCCCATCCCCCTTCTGAATCCAAAAACCTTTAGAAAATAAAGTTTCTTTTAGTCTCTTTAGAAAATAAGCAGACATCTAATAACAGTAATAAATGAAGATAAAGCAAAAAGAAATTAGGGTAAGACAAAACAAACAAACAGAAGGAAAAGAGCCAATGAAAAAGCACAAGGAAACCAAATACACACAGAACACATATGTTCTTACTCAAAGGAATCCCATAAAAGAAAATATGGAAGCCATAACTTATACTCAGAGGACCTGTAAGGTTAAGAGAATGCCCTGACAAAACAGTATGGGACAAAGAACCTCCAAAGATGCTATTAAGTTTGTTTTGTGTTGGCCATCTCTTGGTGAGCATGGGGCCTGCCTTAAAGAGTTGTTCTAAGCTCAGAGAAGCTCTGTTGGAGAAAACTAATTTTTTACTTGTCAGTGAATATCAATTGAAGATAGGGATGGGGGCATGTGTATATTTTTTCTCTCAGGGTTGAGACCCCTTTGGTGCAGACCTGTGCAACTGCTATGCAGAACACTACAGTGTCTGTGAATTCATATGTGTGTGTTGGCTTATCTACGTTTATAGGGACCTGTTTCCTTGGTATCTTCCATCATCTCTGGCTCTTGTAATCATTAAGCTTAATTTTCCACAGGGTTCTCTAGCTCTGTTGGGAAGAATTTTATGAAGACATCCCTTTTAGGACTGAGTTGTCCAAGGTCTTATTCTCTGTACATTGTCAGGCTGTGGGTTTCTGTAATTTTTTTTAAATCTACTATAAGAGGAATCTTCTCCTGTGATGGCTGACTGAGACTGATCTATTAGTATAACAGAATATCCTTAAGAGTCATTTCATGGCTACTTTCCTTTAGCATAACAATAGTGTTTGGTTTTCCTCTAGGTCCCTACCCTATCTATATTTTTCAGTCTTCTAAATAGTGTCAGGTATGTGTTCCATCTCATTGAACGGGCTTTAAATCTAATTAGATAGTGGTTGATTACTCTCACTAGCTTTGTACCACTATTACATTAGTGCATCTTACAAGCAGGTCAGCATTGTAGATCAAAGAGTTTATAACTGAAATGGTCTTTACCTTTCTCCATTGGTAATATGCAGATTATCTTCCAGTACCACACACATGAACACTAGTCCATAGGGATAAATCTTTAGATAGGAACCAGCTTAATTTCTTTTGTTCAATGAGCTATATAGGCCTTGTCTTAGAAAATAGGGCTGTACAATCAGTTTTGTGACTTTCAACCAACAGGTTTGACAATAACCTGGAGTGTTAATGGGTTCTTATGTGGCCTCTTTGGCCAAGAACTCATTAGACATGACATATTTCTGGCCTTAGATGCTGATAAGAGATGTGCACTTGGGAATCCATTTCTCCTATTATTTGGCAATTTCACACCCTTGCCAATAGCAGATCAGCCAGACAAAAACTAAATATAGAAATGATGGACACTTCTATATGTCCTATATGTTCTAAATGACATAATAAACCAAATGAACCTAATAGACATTTACCAAACATTTTTCACTCAAGTACAGATGGGGTTGCCATCCCACAGTCAAAACTCTGATTCATAATTGTCCCTGTCTGAAAGAACTGCAGGCATGGAAATGGAGAGGAGCTTGAGGAAAAGAAGGTCCAGTGACAGGCCCAAAGGTGGATCTAGCTCAAGGGGAGGTCCCAAGGCTACTGAGGCTATGGAGCACTCACAAAAAGGGACCTAGCATGAATGCCTCCCTAAAGATCCAACAAGCAGCTGAAAGAGTCAGATACAGATATTTGCACCCAACCAATGGACAGAAGCTGCTGGCCCCTGTGGCTGAATTAGTGGACAGCTAGAAGAAGCTGAGGAGGAAGGCAACCCTGTAGGAGTGCCAGCAGTCTCAATTAACCTGGACCCCCGAGATCTCTCAAACACTGGACCACCAACCAGGCAGCATACACCAGCTGATATGAGGTACCCAACACATATAGGGCAGAGGACAGCCCCGGGCATGGGTTTAGTCAGAGAAGGTGTAACTGACTCTCAAGAGATTGGAGTCCCCAGGGAGTTTAGAGATCAGGTGGGGTGGGGGTGGAGGATGGGGATGTCCTCATGGAGACAGGGGGGAGGGAGGAGGTATGGGATTTAGAACAGTCAGAAAGTGGACTGGGAGGGGAATAAACTCTGGAGTTTTAAATAAATAAATAAATAAATAAATAAATAAATAAATAAATAATTTTTAAAAAAGAAATACCTTCTTTTCAGTAGCTCATGGAACATTCTCTAAAATTGACCATAAACTAAGACACAAAGCAAGTCTCACCTGATACATGGAAATTGAAATAACACCTTGAATTCTATCTGATCACCATGATTAAAGCTGTGTAACAATAGCAGAAACAACAAAAAGCTTACAAACTCATGGAAAGTTAACACCTCACTACTCAATGAAAAATGGTTCAAGACAGAAATCAGTGCTTTTGAATTACAGCAGAAGTTTTTATAAGACATATGCAGGTCTGAATTGGTTGGGTTCATTTTATCTTGGCAAGCTATTTCATTCATGGCTTTCTCAGTAGCTCTCTAGATTATCATTTCTCATTTACTAAGTCACTAAGTACTTACTATCTGTTATGTCTTCATCTAGAGAGCTGTGCTTGCTGGTCCTTCTCTATCAAAGCTTTTATCACTAAATAGTCACAGAGCCCCATGCCCTCCAACTTCACAATTCTGCTCAAGCATCAGTTCCTCCGAGCAAGCTTTTCAGGCCATTCTGTTGGAAAGCATTGCTCCCTCTAACTCACTTCTTATTCATACTATACATTTTGTTTATAATTTATACATAACATATTTTATTCATTTTGCTTCTTTTCTTCACAACACTGTTAGAATGTAAACTGCCTCCTGCAGGGATGTCATCCCATTTACTGTTAATATTGCACAGCCCAAGTGCACACATGTTAGAGTACAGGCTGTTCTCCACTGCTGCAATACGACTACTTTTAGTTCTCTTTCCTGTCTCATGTCCCAGTGGCCGTCTTCCAGATTGCTTAGGGGAGTCCCTTACACATTAGTTTCTACTTTCAGATTATCAGGGAGAAAAAAAAAATTACACTGGTTAGGACTGCCTGTAATCCCCATAACCATAGCTGAATTTTCCTTCAGGTGGCAATAGTTTCCATGTTCCTTCCGTGTGAGGGGAACTAAGGTCTGATAACTGTGACTTTGTTTCTTCTGCAGGCCCTTCAGTAGGGGACACCTCCACTGGTTTCATCCCTCACTTCCATCCTGTTTCTTTCATTCTTCCAGCCATTCTTGTGTTTTATGAATTCCTCCTCTGTATTCTTAGGTTCTCCTGTCATGAGATAAGCTAATTGCAGAAGAAACATGTGCATAATATTTTCTTGTCATTATACACTAAACAACATATACAGCATCAATCTACATACTGTTCACATTGTGTCAGGAAGTACATTGAGTTGAGAGATAATTTTGAGTATCTGGCAGGACATGTGCATTGCAACTGCTGTGTAAATACTACCCATTTTTATAAGAGACTGATGCACCTGCATGTCCTCATCTGAGGGAGTGAGACTTGCCTTGAAACCAATGTCACTATATTCTTTTGTGAAAGAATTCTCACTTCTTCATTTGTATGTGAGACTATTTCTCCCTAGAACCCTGGCAGATACAGTAAGCATCTAGTAGTAGACCATGCAAACAAAACACTGCTAATAAGCTATATTGCAGGAAAATCAGCTGCATAAAATATTAAACGAAGTATTTTCCTGACCTTATGTATTCTTAATGATATTTTAATAGAATTCCATGTGGAATTGTGCATATAACATACTATTTTAATAAATACCATGGTACATATGTATAATATTTGACTAAATTCAGTTGCCCTTTTCCAGGTTCAACCATTTAAACAATAATTGGAGAGTAAGTAGTTTTATAATAACTTTGTTAAGTACTTGGTCTTTATGATTAATTTATTGTCATTTTATAAAAATTCAAGTGCACCCTCTATAGCTGCTGCAGAAGCAGAAATACATTTGCTTTATTTTGTGTCAGCTGGGTGACTCCTCTGTGTACAACGATGCAGTTCAAACAGAGCTCAATATATGATGCAAACAAGAAGGTAAATCATAGAGCTAGGATTCTAAAAATATCCTGTGATTACCTGCCAGCTCCCCATCTTTCGTCAAAAGGAAATAGCACATGGTCACAGAATACAAATGACCAGTTCCAAAGCTGTGGGGGTGTTCTACAATTAATTTAAACATAAGCTTTGATTTCTGTGCAGTTTAATGACTATATGGATATATTTTGGATAACACGATGTTATCAGTGACATGAGAAAGAATTTTCAGCAGAATGTAAACCTGCCTTCCCACCTTTTGTTCCAGCACACTGCTAAATTCACACCTTATCACAATGTAATCACTATAATGACCCCTCATGTTCCCAGGAGATTCTTAATGAGATTGACTAGGGTTACCAAGAAAAGAATGACTATACCAGAGCTATGGAATTTGGAAAGGAGGTAAAAGGCAAAAGAACCTTTGGCTGGGTTACAAAGATAGGAAAATTAAGACTTTTTTCCCCATATAAATAATTTACTTCACACTGCAATATAATAATTACAATTTTAAAACTGAATAATAAGTAATTATATTTTACTAATTAGAAAAGTAACTTTTTCAACAGTACAAAGTGCATGATAACAAATAAAGGTTAAAGGTCAAAGGTTTACAAATGATACTTTAGGAAGTTTGGTTTTTCTCTCATTTGTGCCCACTGTGACTACAAAAGGTAGAGGAGCTTCCATATTTCATGAGTTGCTTTAAATCAGATTCCTTTGTGTCAGATAGCTCATGACATTTGCTTTCCCGATTTATATTTAATTAGTTTCCAAATATCTCTTTACTCAGTGAATATAGTAGCTCTTCACTTGAGAGGTCTGAGGCAAGTGCTTGTTGTCTTTAGGTAGTACAGTGGAATTTTCCTGTAAAATGACAGGAAAAATAAAGAAAGCCCTGTAAAAATGCTTTAATAAGAATGTGCTTATAGGGCTGAAGAGATGGCTCAGGGTAAAGTACATGTATCTTTCTTAGAGTGTACCTGTATTCTCTTCCCAGCACTCAGATTGAGTGGCTTACAATTAACTGATTACTTCCAGGAGCATCTGATATTTCTTGCCAAATTTTGTACTTGCAGTAATATGCATGTATGGACAGACACACATACATACACATACCTGAGTCAAAATAAATCTTCAAGAATAAAAAAATTACCATGCCTAATATTGTGAAAGTAAAATACGGTAATATCTACAAAGGCTTGAAATATCCCCCCCCCCAAATTAAATTAAAGCATGGACAAATCCTCAATGAAAGAATATTACAGTTGCCCAGTTCAAGATGAAAATGTTCAGCTGTATATCAATGTGTTCCAGATCACACAGGCTCATAAAATTTCTTATTCTGTTTCAGAGAATTTCATTCTTAACAGTTCTCACTGTATAGTAAAATATAATTCATTATCATGATTACAATAGGTATTCATCTAAACATATCTAATCTAGTTGGGCTTATGAAGACCCACATCATTATTAAATTATCTGGTGAGAATCATTTTTAAATAGAAGATAAGCTGAATTTATGAATATTTAAAACAAATTTGGAAATGCTTTTAGAGATAATCTAAAAAATTCCTCTTAACAATAACAGCGACTAATCACAACATGTTTAAAAATGTAGAATTAGATCTCTGATATCAATGTCAATCCGCAGAATTGTAGGCACATTTTTATATTTCTGAGATAGCTCTATGTGCATCTACACTGCACTACTCTTAGGTCAGTATCTTTCCGTCCATGTACAATGAAGAGATAAATCAAATACACTTTTTAAAGAGAAAGAAAAATGCAGAGATGCCCTTTGTGGTGCTAGCCTGCTCAGAGACTGGGACTTCAATTTAGACACTAAAGTACTCATTAAATTTCATGTCTGCCCAGATAGTACTCCTTATATGTATAGCAAGTAATTATATTGAATTAGGTTTTGAGATATCTGCTGCAGTAAGCATATTAAAATATTTCATTATAGAGGTTGTTACTTGATTTATAGGCTGTTGTATTCTCTTGTATTTCTTCTCCAATCATTAGGTAATGTTCTCTCTCTCTCTCTCTCTCTCTCTCTCTCTCTCTTTCTCTCTCTTTGTCTCTCCATATATATATATAATGTGTTGTGTGACACATAGTTTAACAACACATAATTTTAAAAATGTTACTCTGTTGATAACCCCTAGTTCATATCCTCAGCAACGTTTTTTTTTCTATTCAGATTATTTCTACACAGTTTGTACACTATGCTAAAATCATAATTTAATTCATACAGTTCTGTAGGATATATTGACTTCCTTTTACAGCAGATAAGGACCTGTCATTTTATCTACTCAATATGGACATCATAGCTCATAGCTAAGCATGGTATCAGTGTTTAGAATATGATGCTACAAGAAAGATATTCATTGTTGAGTAGTTGTGATTTCTCTTTCATTTTAAAATATCTTTTGTGAATTATTATTTTTATTTTCTCACAAAATTTTCTTTCTGCTCTTGGTGTGGACTCAGGGTCTTAGCCTTCCCTTCTAGTGTATCTCCATTCCTGTGTGTCAGCTTCCAATCCACAGAAACACTATCTACCAGAAACTGTCAGTGGTCACATGGGGCTGAGGTACAGGTAGACAATTTTCACTGTCTTTCCTGTCCTCTCTTCTGATCTCTTCAAACCTACACTTTGTAGAATGACACAGAGTCCCCATGCTCACAGAAAAGCACCAAAGAAGCCAGAAATATTGAATATGTAAGGTTTTCTCTTCCAGGGAAGTGATTCTCCCAGAATCCTGAGCGTTGCTTCTCAGTCAATACAAACCATTCCTATAAAAGATGTTCTATGTACTTTGCAAAAGAGCTTTACTACTATACTTATTACAAACCCTTCCTCTCTAGCTTGAACATTGTTTCTCAGTCAATAGAACCTGTGTTTATGAAACAGGTCCTATATACTTTACAAAAGTCCTGTTCTTTGCAAAGGTGGTTCCACATAATCATGCCTTAAGCTTGCTTTGGGTCAGATTCCAGAAATTTGAACCAGTACAACTAACTAAATCATGCTAAACTGGTTTCCGTTCTTATCTTTCACAGTTTATACTTAGTCACTTAGCAATATTTCTTACAGGAATGTTTCCTCCCACCCAACCTCTACTCCTGGGGAGTCCATCTCTTTGTTTGACCCCAGTTCTTCAGCTCTTTCATGATGTTAGCCTTCTCAGCCTTCCCCTTTAGCTTATCTCTGTTACTTTTTTCCATCTTAGGAATGAAAAAAGCACTCTTAGGAATGAAAAGACACTCTTAGGACCAGAGATCATACCTGTCTAGGATACAGAATGAACAGCAGCAATCAAAGAACAGAACATCCACCCAATAAAGACAAAATCAGATATCTATAGCAAGAAATACCACAAACATAACTCTGGCTATATAGATCCAGCACAAAACCACAGATATGAAAAGTCAAGACTATAGGTTGCCTCCAGAAGCCAGTAAAAGGCCCTAAAATACAATTCAGCTGAAGCACAAGACAAAGATTTCAAAATAGACATTCTGACTATGTTCAAGGACTTTAAAGAGGATATAAATGAATGCCCTAGTAAAAACCATGGAAACACAAACAATTGAATGAACTAATGAAAACTAAAAATATTATTGTTAGTATTCTTTTCTAGCTTCATCCCCACAGTTACCTGGCAACAGACAGGTATGCCCAACTCACTATAAAAGGGTCTGCTTTCTCCCTCCTCACTCTCTTGCTCTTTTGCTCTCTTACTCTCTTACCCTAGTCCCTCTCTGTCCTTTCTCTCTTCACTCCCCTCCCCCCTCTCTCCACATGTTCATGACTGGCCTCTACTCCTCCATTCCCTCTCCCTCCCCCTCTTTCACTCTCTCTTTCTCTCTGTGTCTTTCTTTGTCTCTATTACCCCTTCAACTTCCCTCCTAATGCCCTAAATAAACTTTATTCTATACTATATTTGTCCTGGGGCTGGTACCTCAGAGGAAGGAATGCCTTAGCATGGGTCAACAGAGGCACACTCTTGCTCTGTACCATACTGTGCCTCTATCAAACACATCCATGGCTTCTTTATCTTTTTTATACAATAAAACAATTATCAATACAGAAAACCAAAGTATAATAATGCTGTAAATGAAAGACTTAGGAGGTCAAATAAAAATCTCAATTTGCTGGTAAGCTTTGCCAAGAAATTACAAATATTTGAAGACATAATGATATGTCCTGAAGATAAGACAGAAAAAGTGGATACCCAAACAAAGAGAAAAAAAGTAAAACCTAAAAGATTATAATTACAAAACATTCAGGAGAGCTGGGTCACTATGAAAACACCAAAGCAATGTACAGGGGGTTATGAATTGAACAGATGTGTGTAGCAATGGGGATGGGAAACTGCGGGTAGTCACCAGAAAGTCCCATATGCCAGGAAAGCAAGAGACTTCCAGGACCCAATGGTGATGACATTAGCTAAAATACCCAACAAAGGGGAGAGTGACCCTGTAGAGATCATATCCAGAGGTTAGGCATGGCCCCTGGTTGAAGGATGGGGCCACTCACACATCTCAAAAATTTTTACCCAGACTTGCTCCTGTCTAAAAGGAAATACAGGGACAAAGAGTAGAACAGAGACGGAAAGGCCATCCAGAGACTGCCACATCTGGGGATCCATCCCATATACACACATCAAACCCAGACACTATTGCTGATGCCAAGAAGTGGTTGCTGACAGAAGCCTGGTATAGTTGTCCCCTGAGAGGCTCTGCCAGAGCCTGACCAATACAGATGCTGATGTTCTCAGTTGACCATTGTACTGAGCACAGGAGACCCCTATGGAGGAGTTAGTGGAAGGACTGAAGGAGCTGAAGGTGTTTGTAACCCCACAAGAAGAACAACAATATCAACCAACCAGAACCCCCAGAGATTCCAGGGACTAAACCACCAACCAAAGAGTACACATGGAGGGACCCATGGCTCCAGACGCATATGTAGCAGAGGATGGCCTTATCTGGTGTCAATGGGAGGGGAGACCCTTGGTCCTGTGAAGGCTCAATGTCCCAGTTTAGGGGAATGCACGGGGCATGAGGCAGGACTGGGTGGGTGGGTGAGGAAACACCCTCATAGAATCAGAGGGAAGGGATGAGATAGAGGGTTTGCCAAGGGGAAATGGTGAAAAGGGATAACATTTGAAATGTAAATAAATAAAATAATAAATAAAAGAAATTATAAGGATAGAGGAAGGAGAAGAAAGCCCTTTCAAATGCACAAAAAAAAAAAATAACCATTTTTATCTAAAGAATGAGGTGCCAATCAAGGTTCAAGATGCATACAGAATACCAAATAGATAGGGACAGAAAAGAAACTTTCCAAAACACATGATAAAAACAAAGAAATTAACTAACTAACTAACTAACTGACTAACTAACAAATTGTACAGAGGAAAAAAATGGGTATTAAACCTGCAAGGGAAAAGGGCCAAGTAACATAAACTCAGACCTGACTTCTCATTTGAGACTCTGAAATACAGAAGGGTCTGTATAGATGCTCTGTAAACTCTCAGAGACCATACATGCCAGCCAAGACTATTATACCAAGCAAAATTATCAGCCAGAATTGATGGCTTTTCACAATAAAGCTACTGTTTAGCAGTTTAAATTTGCCTACACAGCTCTACAGAAGGCACTAGAAGAAATACTTCAATATGAAGAGGTTACTGCACCCAGAAGGATACAAGATATAAATCATCACTCTACAGTAAATGAAATGGAGTGATGAAAATCCAAACAATATGAAGCAAGTAACAGGAATCAGTGAACACTGCTTATTGATCTTTTCAATATCAATGATATCATTTCCCCTGTAAGCGAATCACAAAGTAAAATACTAGATTGAAAAACAGTAAGCATCTTTTTGTTGCATCCAAGAAATATTCCTTAACATCAAAGATAAACACAACTTCAGGGTAAAAGGATTTAAAAAAAAAAAAAAAGAATTCTAGGAATATGGGCCCAAGAAGTAAATAGATGTGGTTATTTTAATATCTGACAAAATAGACTTCAAACAAAAATTAATCAGAAGAGATAGGAAATAACACTACATGTTTGTCAAAGGAAAAATGACCAAGAGGACATTTCAGTTTTTAAACATATATGCACCAAGAGAGCCCTAGTTCATTAAAGAAACACTACTACAGCTAAAACCACATGCTGTCACCCACACAGTGACAATTGGTAACTTTAACATCACATTATCACCAATAGATAAGTCATCCAGATAAATCTAAGCTGAGAAATGTTGCAGTTAAATAATATCATTAATAAAAATAGACTAATATCCATCCAAACACTAAAAACTAAACTTTTTTCCTCTGAAGCTTATGAAAATGTCTCCAAAATCGACCACAAATAGGACACTAGCAAGTCTCAATAGATACAAAGAAGCTGAAATAATACTTACTGTACATCCTATCTGACCACAGTAGATAGAGCTTGGTATTAACAATACCACAAATAGCAGAGAGTTTACAGGTCATGGAATCTGAACAACTAACTCACTAGCGACTGAAAACTGGGTCAAGACTGAAATCAAGAAAAAAATAAAAAACTTTTTAAAAGTGAGTGGAAATGAAAATACAACTTTAGTAAACCACAATCATTGTTCTAAGACAAAACTTCACATTATTATGTGTCTACTAAAAACATTCAGAGGACTTGCATATTGTCAACATAGAGGCACACCTGAAAGCTCCAGAACAGCATGAAGATATATTTCCCAAAAAGAACAGATACCAAAAATAAACTTCAAACTGAAATCAATAAAATAGCAATAACAACAAAAAGTAATACAAGGAAATGATGGAATGATGATGAATTCTTTGAGAAAACAAACAAGACTGATAAACTCACAAATTAACTAAAATACAGAGACTAAAAATTCAAATTAATTAGAGTTGAAAAGGAGGACATAATAATAGACACCAAGGAAATAGAGATAATCACAAGAGCATACATTAAAAATCTATATTCAAGCAAACTAGAAAACCTAAATGAAATGGATAAATTTGTTGATATATACAACCTATCAAATCTAAGTAAGGACTTAGGAAGCAATTTAGAAAGACCAACAAATCCCTACAGAAATAGAAACAGAAATTAAGATTTCTCCTTCCCCAAAAGCCAGATGTAATCAGTGCAAAATTTATCTAGACCTTCAAAGTAGTAATGCTAGTATCTTTAAAATTATTCCATATAACACAAATGTTCATGCCTTAATTCTTTTTCCAAAGCTACTATTACCCAATACTAAAACCATATTAGGAAACATCAAAAGAAAATTATAGACCAAATTCCCTTACTAACATAGACGCAAACATTTCTCAATACAATACTTGCAACTTGCAAACCAAATCCAAGAACATCTAAAATATTCACCATTGCCTTTATCTGAGAAATGCAAGGATGGTTCAACATACATAAATCAGTAAATGGGATCTCCCATATAAACAGATTAAAAGACAAACACTACCTGATCGTTGAATTAGAGACAGAATAGATCTTTGAAGAAACCTTTTGCCCCTTTGTGATAAATGTCTTGGAGACATAAGTGTTACAAAGGGTATGCCACAACATAGTATCAACCTAAACAGAGACTCAAAGCAGTTCCACTAAAATCAGGAACATGATACTGACAACATAACTGGTAGTAGTATTCCAAATTTTAAGTGGAACAGTCAGACAACTGAGTGTTGAGTGTTGAAGAAGAGATCCAAACAATTAGGAGACAGTCGTGTTACAAAGCAAACATTTTTATTATGTCCAGGTTAACTTGTTCTCCTGCTTTGTGAGAGGAGAAGAAAAACCATTGGCTAAGCTGCAGCAAGGGCATTCTTATATAGGTCTTTCACAGACTTTTCAAGCAAGCAAAGCTTAGCAAGAGCAGAACTTTTGCAATTAGCAGTAGCAAAAACATGTTACAAGTCTTTAACATCGTTGTGATCAGACACTTTAGAAAGCCTCATTTTTCAAATGAAATTAACCTGATTTTCAGAAGGTCTCTATGGTCTGTTGCTTTGAAAAACAGTCTACATAATAGAGGCATAAATCTTGTTATACCTAAGAAATACAAGTACAAATATCAAGACGTTGGCATCAAGTCTGGAAACTGAACAATAAGAAGAATGGAGTACATGTTATTATACAATCCATATTAAAATCAACAGTGAAGGCAAAAATGGAGGAGTCAGACTCTAACACTGAAGGAGTTCAAGGAGATCAAGTAGGAAAAGAAAAAGTCAAAGCATCTTTATTTGCAGCTGATAAAATCTTCAGCAAAGTAGCAGGTTACAAAATTCACAAAAAATCAATAGTGCTCCTATACACAAATGGTAAACATACTGAAAGAGAAATCAGGGAAACAATGCATAGCACTATATCTTAAAATAAATAAGTAATTAAGTAATAAATAAATAAATAAATAAATATCTCAAGCAAACTTTACCAAACAAATTTAAGACTTGTATAATGCAAGCTTTAAATCATTGACAAAGACATAAGAAGTTAGAAAGATCTCCCATGCTCATGGATTGGTAGGACTGATACGGTGAAAGTGGTCATTCTACACAAGAAAACTACAGTTTCAATACAATTAGAATCAAAAATTTAACCCAATTTATCACAGAGAGTTATCACAAAGAAAGGAGCTTCAGTTGAGAAAATGCCTCTATGAGATCCAGGTGTAAGGCATTTTCTCAATTAATGATCAAGGGGGGAGGGCCCCTTGTGATTGGTAACATCTGTGGGCTGGTAGTCTTGGGTTCTATAAGAAAGCAGGCTAAGCTAGCCAGGAGAAGCAAGAAAGCAAGCCAGTAAGCAGCATTCCTCCATGGCCTCTGCATCAGCTCCTGCTCCTTGGTCTGCTTGAGTTCCAGTCCTGACTTCCTTTCGTGATGAACAGCAGCATGAAAGTGTAAGCTCAGCAAACCCTTTCCTCCCCAACTTGTTTCACTCTTGGTCATGGTGTTTGTGCAGGAATAGAAACCCTGACTAAGACACTCCCCTTGAGATGGATCCCTTGTCAGTGGACTGCCTTACCCTCAGTCTCTTCCCATTTTTGTCCATGCAGTTATTTTAGACATGAACAATTCTGGGTCAGAGTTTTTGATTGTGGGATTGCAATCCCATCCCTCCACTTGTTGCCCTGTCTTTCTACTGGAGGTGAACTCCACAAGTTCCCTCTCCCCAGTGTAGGGCATTTCATCTAATGTCTCTCTCTCTCTCCCTTTGAATCCTGAGAGTCTCTTACCTCCCAGATCTCTGGTACATTCTAGAGGGTTCCCCCACTTCCCAACCCCCTGAAGTTGCATATTTCCATTCATTCTGCTGCCCCTCAGGGCTTCTCTCCTTTCTCCTCCCACCCCCCACCATATCTGATTGTTTTCCCTTTCCCCACCCCCTTCCTTCTCCCACCCATGTCCGTCCCTCCCTCTGACCACTCCCCCATGATTGCTTTCTTCTACCTCCCAAGTGGGACTGAAGCATCCTCACTTGGGCCCTTCTGCTTGTTAACTTTCTTGAGTTCTGTGGATTGTATCCTAGGTATTCTGAACATTTTTGGCTAATATTCACTTGTCAGTGAGTACATACCATGCTTGTCCTATTGGATCTGAGTTACCTCACTCAGGATGATATTTCTAGTTCCATTCATTTGCCCCTGCAAAACTCAGGAAGTCCTTGTTCTTAATAGATGAATAGTACTCATTGTGTAAATGAAACACATTTTCTGTATCCATTCTTCCATTGTGAGACATCTGTGTTGTTTCCAGCTTCTGTCTATCACAGATAAGGCCACTATGAACAAAGTGAAGGATGTGCCTCTGTGGCATGGTAGAGTGTCCTTTGGGTAAATGCTTAGGAGTGGTATAGCTAGGTCTTAAGATAGGTCTATTTCCAATTTTCTGAGGAACCACCAGGTTGATTTCCAGAATGGTTGTACCAGTTTGCAATTCCACCAGCAATGGGGGGAGTGTTGTCCTTTCTTCACATCCTGGCCAACATGTGATTTTTAATTTAGCCATCCTGATTGGTGTGAGGTGGAATCTCATGTTGTTTTGATTTGCTTTTCCCTGATGAATAAGGACTTTGAACATTTCTTTAAGTGCTTGTTGGCCATTCGTGATTCCTCTTTTGTGAATTCTGTTTAGCTTTATACTTCATTTTTTCATATTTTTTATTATATTTCACCTCTTTATTTCTTTGATGAGGATTATAATATTAAGTCTGGTGGTTTTCAAAACCAACTTCTATTTAAATTCCTACTATAATTCATATACTCCATTTTGTTGATTGGGTTGTTTGGTTTTTTGGAAGTTAGCTTCTTTAGTTCTTTATATAATTTTGATGTTAGCCCTCTGTTGGATGTAGTGTTAGTAAAGATCTTTTCCCAATCTGTAGACTCCTGCTTTGTCCTATTGACAGTGTCCTTTGTCTTAACAGAAGCCTTTCCATTTCAAGAGGTCCCATTTATCAATTGTTGATCTTATGGCCTGAGTCACTGGTGTTCTGTTCAGGAAATTGTCTCCACCACCAATTTATTCATGGGTGTTTCCCACTTTCTATTAGATAGTATATCCAGATTTATGTTGAGATCTTTGATCCACTTGGACTTAAGTTTTGTGCAGGGTGATATATATGGATATATTTGCATTCTTCTACATGAATACATCCAGTTAGATCATCACCATTTGTTGAAGATGTGTGTGTGTGTGTGTGTGTGTGTGTGTGTGTGTGTGTGTTTTCATTTTATCATTTTGGCTTCTTTGTGAAAAATCAAGTTTCCATAGGTATATGAATTTATTTCTGGGCATTCAATTTGATTCTATTGATCAATGTGTCTGTTTCTAAATCAATACCATGCAGTTTTTAATCAATAATGCTCTGTAGTTCAGTTTGAGATCTAGGATGATGATTCCTCAAAAGTTTCTTTTATTGTTTAGGATTGTTTTAGCTATTCTGTTTTTTTGTTTTGTTTTGTTTTGTTTTGTTTGGTTTGGTTTTTTGTTTTTGTTTTTCAAATCAAGTTGAGAATTGCTCTTTCAATTGTGTTAGAGATTTTATAAAGAATTATGTTGGAATTTTGATGGGAATTGCACTGAATCTGAAGATTGCTTTTGGTAAGACAGCCATTTTTCCTGTGTTAATTTTACCAATCCATGAACGTGGGAGATCTTTACATCTTCTTATATCTTCTGCAGTTTCTTTCTTCAGGGACTTGAAATTCTTGTAATTCAGATCTTTCACTTGCTTGGTTAGAGTTACAGCAAGATATTTTATACAATTTGTGCTCATTGTAAAGGGTGTTGTTTCCCTAGCTTCCTTCTTAATCCATTTATCATTTGTATTAAGTAGAGATACTAATTTCATTGAATTAATTTTGTATCCAGCCACTTTGCTAAATGTGCTTATCAGCTGTAGGTGTTTTCTGGTAGAATATTGGGGGTCTCTTATGTATACTATCATATCATTCACAAATAGTGATACATTGACTTCTTCCTTTCCATTTTGCTTCATCTCTTTGTTCTCCTTTTGTCATATTGCTGTACCTAGAACTTCAAATACTATATTGGACTGATACAGTGTAGCCTTATCTTATGCCTGATTTTAGTGGTATTGCTTTAAGTCTCTCTCCATTTAATTTGATGTTGTCTATTAGGTTGCTGTATTGCTTTTATTATGTTTAGGTATGCACCTTGTATTCCTGTTCCCTACATGACTTTTAACATGAAGCGGTGTTGGATTTTGTCAAAGGCTTTACAACATCAAATGAGATGATCATATGACTTTTTTCTTTCACTTTGTTTATATGTATTTTCATATATTGAATCATCCCTGCATCCCTGGGATGAAGGCTACTTTAGCATGGTAAATGATATTTTTGATACATTCATGGATAAGGTTTGCTAGAATTTTATTGAATATTTTTTCATTAATGTCCATTAGAAAATTTGGTCTGAAATTCTCTCTTTGTTGAGTCTTTGTGTTGTTTGCTTATCAGAATGACTGGTCTCATAGAATGAATTTGGCAGAGTTCCTTCTATTTCTATTTTGTGGAATAGTTTGAGGAGTTTTGGTATTAGCTTTTCTTTGAAAATTTGGTAGAATTCTGCACTAAAACCATATGGCCTGGGGCCTTTGTTGTTGTTGTTGTTGTTTGGGAGACTTTTAATGACTGATTTTATTTCCTTAAGTGTTATAGGGCTGGTTAGGTAGTTTGCCTGATCTTGATTTAACTTTGGTAGGTGTTATCTGTCTACAGAATCATCCAGTTTGTTTCAATTTTCCAATAATTTAGAGTACAAGTTTTTGAAGCAAAACCTTGTGATTTATTAAATTTCCTCAGTTTCTGTTTTTGTATCTCCCTTTTCATTTCTGATTTTGTTGATTTGGATAATTTCTCTGTCAATTTTAGTTAATTTGGCTAAGAGTTTGCCAATCTTCTTGATTTTCTCAAAGAACCAGCTCTTGGTTTTGTTTAATTTTTTTTTATTGGTCTCTGTTTCCAATTGATTGATTTCAGCCATGAGTTTGACTTTTTCCTCCTGTCTATTCTTCTTGGGTATGTTTGCTTCTTTTTGCTATGAAGCTTTCATTTGTGCTGTGAAGTTGCTAATATAAAATTTCTCCAAGTTCTTTATGAAGACAGTTCTATGAACTTTCCTCTAAGCACTGGTTTAATTGTGTCCCGTAAGTTTGGGTATGCTGTGCCTTAATTTTTATTGAATTCTAGAAAGTCTTTAATTTCTTTCTTTATTTCTTCTCTGACCAAGTGATCACTGAATGGAGTTGTTGAGTTTCCATGACTATGTGGGCTTTCTGTTGTGTTGAAGATCAGTCTTAACATGTAATCTGACAAAGTGCAAAGGGATGTTTAAATCTTCTTGTGTCTGTTGAGGCTCACTTTGTGTTCAATTATATGCTCAATTTTGGAGAAAGTTCGGTGAGCTGCTAGAAATGAGAAATATTCTTTTCATTTTGGGCAAAATATGTTACAGATACCTATAAATCTATTTGGTTCATAACATTTGTTGTTTTATTATTTCTCTGTTTAGTTTCTGTTTTGATGACCTGTGAGAGTCAGTGGTGAGACTGCGGTAATTAAAGTCTTCCCCTACTATTGTGTGTGTGGTTTCAATGTGTGATTTGTGTATTAGTATTTTTTTTTTTTTTTTTTTTTTTACGAATGTGAGTGCCCTTGCATTTGGGGCACAGATGTTCAGAACTGAAATGTCCTCTTTGTGGATTTCTCCTTTGAGTATGAAGTGTCTTTCCACATCTCTTTTGTTTAATTTTGATTGAAAGTCTATTTTTATTAGATATTAAAATGGCTACTCCAGCTTGTTTTTTGAGTCCATTTGTTTGGAAAAATCTTATTCCAGCCTTTAACTCTGTTGTAGTGTCTATCTTTATTGCTGATGTATGTTTCTTAAATGCAAAGAATGATAGATACTGTTTATGTATCCAGTCTGTGTCCTTTTATTGATGAACTGAGTCCACTAATGTTGAGATATATTTATGATCAATAAATCATTCCTGTTAGTTTGTTGTTGGAGGGGTTACTGTGTATATGTGTGTGTTTGGGGGGGGCGTTGTTTCTCTTCTTTTGGTTTTCCTGTGAGATGTTTAATTTCTTTTGTTTTCTTGGGTGTAGCTCTTCTTGTGTTGGAGTTTTCCTTCTAGTGTCCTCCATAAAGCTGGGTTAGTAGAAAGACATTGCTTAAATTTGGTTTTATTACAGAATATCTTGCTTTTTTTATTTATGATGTTTGGATATTTTGCTGAGTATAGTGGTCTGTGCTGACATCAGTGGTATCTTAGAGTCTGCAAGACAGCTGCCCAGGATCTTTTGGTGTTTATAGTCAGGAATAATTCTGATAAGTCTGCTTTTATATGTTACTTAATATTCTTTATTTCTTCCGTCCATTTAGTGTTTTAATTATTATATGGTTGGAGGTTTTTCTTTTCTTGTCCAATCTAGTTGGTGTTCTGTATGTTTCTTGTGTGCTTATAGCTATTTCATTCTTTAGGTTAGGAAAGTTTCTTTTGTGATCTTGTTGGTATGTTCTGGGCCTTTGAACTGGGAATCTTCTACCTTTTTTATTCTTGTTATTCTTAGGTTTCCTAGTATCCCTAATTTCCTGGATGTTTTGTGTTAAAAACTTTAGATTTTGCATTTTCCTTCCTGATATATTATTTTCTTCTATTGTATTTTCTATACCTGTAATTCTCTATTCCATCTCTTATACTCCTGGTGATGATTGTATCTATAATTCATGTTCTTTTTCCTAGGTTTTCCATCTCCAGGGTTTCTTCCATTTGTGTTTTTATTTCTTCTATTTCGATTTTTAGGTCTTGAACAGTTTTATTCATCTCCTTCACACGTTTGATTGTATTTTCTTGTATTTCTTTAAGGGATTTATTTCCTAAGTTTCTCTGTCATCTTCATGAGAATCAAGGTCACACTCCTCAGGATTGGATATGTTTGGATATCCAGGATTTGCTGTTGCAGGACAGCTCAGTTCTGATGATACCATATTGTACTGGCTTTTGCTGATTGCCTTCTTGCACTAATCTTTACCATTCACGTTGTCTCTGATGTTGGCTAGACTGGTAGTCCCTGGGAGTTGCAGGCCTCTAGGACTGATTATCCTGGGTGTCAGCAGGCCTCCCCAAAGGTCCTCAGATCTGTGGGCTGGGGTGTCAAGTGAAGACTCTTGATAGCAGTTAGAGGTATAGACCAGAAAAAAACAGCACTTCAGAAAAACAGGGCCTCACTGATGCTGGGCTTGCTGTAACATGGGCAGGCAGAGTATTGGGGTGTGGGTGACTCACCTAGGATGGAGCCATCCTCCCCAGAGGCAGGCAGGACTGTGGACGTGGAAGTGTATATCTTATACATTTTTTATCAGATCTAGAATTCTCAAAAGTATTTTGGATTAAATTTTTAAACTAAATCTAACATACATAATTATAGCTCTAAATAATTGTGTATTCATTACTAAATTAAAATTTCATGAATTTGGTATAATAGCCCATCTACCCCTACTTTTTCTCAAGCTTTACAGGTACATACGTTTGAAGACAAAATTAAGATTCTACACTTAGGTTGACTTTTTTTCTTTTCCTATATTTTAATGAATTTGACTCTGACTTATGAGATCTTGGTGTTATTTTCAAATTATGGCTAAAAATGTACACTATAATTATAATGATGAGTCAAGAAAAGAAGTTCTACTTCGAGAGTAGAAAGATGGTTCAGCAATAAGATCATTTGGTGCTATTCCAGAGGACATAGGAGTCATTCCCAGTAGCCACAGAGCAGCTTACAACTACCAATCTGTAATTTCAACCCTGGAAAATCTGAAACTTTCTTCTTGCCTTCACAGGCAGAGGGAACCATATGCTACATGGACATTCGTACAGGCAAAACTCCCATAGACAGAGAGTTGTTTAAAAGGAAAGAAGTAACTTTAAATAACCTGAATTTTAGTTCTTACTATTTATGTGAAACTTGGTGGATTATTTAGAGCTCATTTATTTCCATTTCCTTAGTTGGGTACATTATAAAAGCAAGTTCCTACTGAGAGTATAAGCATTTAAATATATGTGAACATACTTATGAATTTTTAAGTTCTATAAATAATGTCAGCAGTGAGAATGATATGGAATGCTGTTAACATCACTGGAAATTTCTCTCCACTACTGATTAAAAAATTCAATATGTCTCATCTGCTAAGAACTTATTAGGAAGCTGTTTCACCGGTTAGGGGTCATCTTTCAAGTTTGGCTGGTACATTTGAAGAATATGATTCTAAGGAAACACCTGGCTGATACTTGATACTGTGTGGGAATGATATTGCCAGCTAGCTATTAAAGGCTGATATTCTATTCAATAACCAAATGATAAATTTCCACTACTCTTCTACTCACTCACTTTCAATTATAATAGAGATACTTGGCTTATGTTTGTATACAGGTATGTACATATAAATCCTATTCTTCAATTTCTTTTTTTTCCATTATTTTCACAAACCTTTTGTTAAAGTCTTATTTTGTCTTCTCAGCTTAACAGCCCATTTTAGTTGCTAGGATACTAATGATTAAGAAGTGAGAACAGCACACATGTTGGCTTTTTTTCTTCATGCTTATCTAGTCGTTGCATTAGATACATTGATGCGAACCTGGCATTAATTTATCTTAGCAAAGAAGAAATATGTGGAATGCAGAATGATTTGTTATCTCATTTGAGCCTGTGCAAGAAATTGAGATGTTCAGCTATTAAAAACAATGACTTCATGAAATTCTTAGGCAAATGGATGGAACTTGAAAATATCATCCTGAGCAAGGTAACGTAGTCACAAAAGAATGAACATGGTATGTACTCACTGATAAGTGATTATTAGCCCAAAAGTTTGGAATACCCAAGAGTCATTTCACAGCAACGGTAGGGCTGAGTGTGAGGTCCATGATGGAGGGGTTGAAGAAAGGACTGAAGGAGCTGAGGGAGTTTGCAGCCCCAGGGAGGGAGCAACATTGGCAACTTGCCTGACCCCTCGATGCTCCCGGAGACTGGACCACCAACCAAAGAATACACATGGAGGGACCCATGGTGCTGGCCACATATGTGGCAGAGGAGGGTCTTGTTATCCATCAGGGGGAGGAGAGGCCCTTGGGTGGAGGGTGTTAGATGCCCCAATATAGGACAAAGCCAAGGAGGGAAGATGAGAGTGGGTGAGGGAATACCCCCATAGAGGAAGGGGAAGGGGGAGGAAATCGGGAGGTTCCCGATTCAAAGGGGAGACCAGGAAAGGGGGAAACATTCGAAATGTAAACAAAGTATCAAGAAAAATAAACAAGTACAAAGAGAAATAAATTGAGATGTTTTAATATGATAAATATGTTCTGATTTCCTGCCCAACTTCCAGTCAGTTTCAATAAAGTGATATGAAGAGATAGTTACACTGCTAGGACTATGTCAACCTTTACTGTTTAGACATTCTTATACATATGTACATACATGTACCTTAGTATAAACACTTTTATCTTTGAAGCAGTAAAAATGGATGGTAGTTCTGAAATAAAGTTTCCTGTGAAAATTATAAATAGCATGGATTTACCCTTTGTTTCTGTTTATTCTGGTGATGTCAGAATCTTAAATCCGTACTTTCCCAAAAGATTTTTAACACACAACCACATGACAAAGAATGCGCTCTCACTTTTCCTGTCTGCTCATGCTCTGGTTTTTTGTTTGTTTTCTGGTGATAAATGTGGTAATTGTCAATGAATCTGACAAGTTTATTTGTTGTGTGTTGTGTTGACAATAAATAAGAGAAGAGGCCATTGACTATTTTCAGTATTAACCTTTGTATTTGCAGAAAATATAAATGTATAAATTAGAAAAATTTACAATTTATTTTAGAAATAAATTGTAAAAATTTAAAAATTTTTCTGCTTCAGATTCTATAATGTTCTGATATTTTAACTGGATTTATAAATTATTATACCACCAAAGTGTGAAAATTTTCTAAGTCCTTTTTGGCAACACATTGGAGGTCAAATCTCAGTGATAATGTGAGGAAACTACACAAGATAAGATCTTGATAATTTGATCAAGTTAAGGAAAAGCTAGCTCTGGTAAGACTTACAGAAGTCTTATGACTACATATATAGTCACATGCCTCAGACAGTATGGTACATCACCTGGTGGCCTGAGTATTCAGGTACTTACTCTAAGTAGTCTTTGGGGCAAATTTACGTTACCATTATTTAGCACTAGGTTTCTTGTTTGTAAGTGACATTTGGTTAGGAGGCAGAGGACAGGAGGAGAACCCATAAGAAGTGTCTAGAGTTAGATAAGGGGGTGAAGGGAGCCACCATGATTTATGCACACATGACCACTAGATAGAAGTATGCAACATTTTAGCAGATATGTTTGATGTCGTAAAAATCAAACACTCATGACCTCCTGAAATAATTAAGATAGAGTGGAGTGTGGAGCTGATGTCATAGTCTGAATATCATTTTCTTGCTATGTAGCAAAATTGCCTTAAGGCAGCAAAATTTGTGTAGTAATCATAATATATTTGCAGAAATGCTAACTATGTAAGTATGATTTGACTATAGTAAGAGATTATACATAGAGAAAATGTTTCACATAGTGAGTATGGATAAAAAATTATTTCATATTTCTGATGTAGTTAGCACTATTAAGAAATCAAAACAATAACCAAATATCTATTTGTGAGACATTCTTTCAATTTGAAGCTTTTTGCATATTTTATTTTATCTTTAATTATTAAAATCACTTTATTTTTTTAACATTCAAATGGAGTTTAGTAGTATATTAAAAAGATTGTACACAACAGAGCAGTTTTATTCTGGGGAGGAAAAGGATGGTTCAAATCAATGAGCATAATACCTAAATAGAATTAGTGTAGCACAGCTTAAATAGATTCTCAAAAATAAATATTACATGACTACCTCAATAGATACAGTAAACAGCTTTGACAAAGTTCAATGTTCACTCACAAGACCCTGAATAAGGATGGAAGGCTCACACTCTAACATGATAAAAAGTATATATTGTAAACTCATGACCAATGTCACTAACAGAGGACAGATAGAAAGTACTCTAAGATTAGGAACCACATATTCAATATAGTAGATTAAGATGTAAGCAGAACCCTTAGACAATAAGAAATATAGTATATATGTAAACCACTTTTCCCATTTTATCCACATACACGTATTCAATGTTCTCTACTGACTAGCTTTCACAGTGCTGAAAGCTGCTGTGAAGGCCACTGTGGAAGAAAATGGGTCATTTATAACACCCACCTAAAGATCCTGCATACTACAACATTGAACGACCTGCCAAAATATACTGACTAGTTTAGTAGTGGTGTGGATATTCTGGGGGAAACCAACTACTTCTGGATTGGATTTAAGGTCCATAGTACGGGAGGGAATTCAAGCCTGGCACTGTTGAACTGTCAAAAGACTATGGCTAGAGAGATCCAAGCTCTTTTGATGTTGCACCAAGTGGATATGCAGTAAAACTGTTTTCTAAACATTTATGTTAATGCCCATAGAAAAGTGCACCCCTCAGTCTTGGTCAAAAAAGTCTCCTTTTGTTCATTTTTCTTTCTTTTTTAACACATGAATAAAAAGTTCCATGAATATACTTGTTCAGCCCCAAGCTCTATGAATCTCAGTCAACTTCTATATTATGAAGCATTTTTTCCCAAGTAACATTCATTATAAGCACACACCATTTCTGCTAAGTCAACTATTCTATATTAAATATATATTTTCAAATACTATCTATTCAGAAATATTTTTTGAGTATAATTTTTGATGATATTTAAGGTTTCATCACTTTATTGATTTTTTTAAAATCTAGTATTCATCACTAGATATTTCATTTTCTTCTTCCTTACCTTCTGATAGCCTTTAAGTATCTCACTCACCTGACTAAGATGATACCTTCTAGCTATGGGATAAGTAGTCCCATTCATCTATACACTTATTTTTGTTGTCTCTAATTTTTAACCTACCCAAATAGTTCTTTTTGTTTAAACATTCCATATGGTATTTTTGAGATTTTACATCTTGATTATTGAATTGTAGGAAAATATTTTCAAAAATGCATTTTCTGTGCAGGGGTTGTATTGTCCATAACCGTTGTCTTACATTTTCTATATAACCTTTTCATTCTTTATCATTTCTTTTGACGCTGATTTTAAAACTTTTAAATGGATACTTTTGTTCTTTTTTATTTTTGACCAGTTTGACACCCACCCACCCACCCACCCACAGACAGACAGACAGACACACACACACACACACACACACACACACACACACACACACAGTGGTTGCATTTATCCCTCACTACCATCATTTGTCCCCTTCTCTTCCCTAGACTTTCCCTATACTTCCCTATACTTCCCAACCAGTTTCTCTATGGCTATTCCACTGAAGAACATGACAAAAACAAATATAAAGATCTTTCTACATTCTATTCTGTGATATTTTTTGAGGCCTCATGAAAAGTATAATAATACAGAATGTATGTGATAATATGGGCCTGAGAGTATTTGATGCCCCAGTGTAGGGGAATGCCAGGGATGCAAGACGGGAGTGGATGAGTAGGTGGAGGAGCACCCTCATAGAGGCAGGAGGAGAGTGGATGAAATAGTTTCTGAAGAGGAAAGCTAGAAAGGAAAAAACATTTGAAATGTAAATAAAGAAAATATCCAATAAAAAGGAATATATATATATATATATATATATATATATTTCCCAATATTGGGATATTGGGGTATTTCCATCGAGCCCAGTGCAAGCATTATTCAAAAATCTTTCTTCTAGAAAGGATTGTTTCCTGCATTTATTGAACTCTCCATTAAGTCTTTTTTAGTCTCCTGTGGTTCCTATGCAATGGGGAAATTCAGACTCAACTCATGCTTCATCCTGATATAACCTAGCAGTAGGATCATTAGCAAACCACTCACTGAAACCATTGCACTGTTGGAGAAGCAAAGCTTTTTTTGTGATAATGAGAATAATTTTTAATACCTCTTGAAAAATGTATACTTCATGGGAACATTCTACAGGGACTCTAATTAAACAATAGTGGAAATGCTTTATCAATACACTTATAATTTGGAAAACAGAAAGCCACATTAACTGTATTTGTGTATTTATCCTTATTTTCTATCAGAATCTTTGTTAGACTCTCCAAATCATCTGAAACACTCATGTGCTATACCTGCCACTTTATATATAATTATTCTTTGTCTTTTAAAAATATTGGAAGTCCCCGGCCATAAGATTCTTAAACATGAAAAGAAATTGCATTTCAAAGGCATTATATACGTTTTAAAGGATATATAGCTTTTTCATGATGGAAAATTGTCATGTTTGAATAATTATTTGTAATTACATGAAAAAATAATTTACAATCCTTTGATTGCCCAGAAAAATATTGCCATTTAAAAATTTTAAATGTTAGTATTTATATTCAACCAGTATATTTTCTTTTAGTATACAAATTGATAACATACTTTCATTCATGAAATATATTTTAAATAATTTAATAAATCTGAAAGATCAAATAATATTTATAAATAAAGTAAAGATAATCTGACAAAATTAATGTCCTTGTATAGTAACCATTCTAATATTTTGATGAACTATTTTAAGATACTTAATTTACAGAAACACACACATAATTTCCATGTAGTACACGATATGAGTTGTTACTTCATTATGTTTTCTACTCAACATTATGTTCTAGACTACATAGATAATATTTTAATAATAGCTTCAGGAAAATTATAATACTAATTAACCTGAAGGTAATAGCTGAGATATATTGGGAATACAAGTCGAAGAGATTTTTTTAAAAATCCCTTATGAACACTTCTAAGTTTATCATTGTGAAAATTATTACTACCTATTCTTTGGTTCACTCCATCCATACATTCTCACATATATTAAGGTTTTAGCATTAATTCTATTATGGAAGGTGCATTATGTGTGCTTAAAAGGATAATAGAAATAAATGCAGCCTGTAATTCAGAATTATCAACCCAGTAAATTGGAAACAGAATTTGACATGCTAGTAGTTTATGTAGAAACCTTCAGGAGTATACACAGAAATGGAAAGTACTTCCTAGAGTTAGAATGAGTAAACTTCCTTAAAGAATATGACTTGAGTTATGTGTATGAGATGAAAGATGTATTCCTAAGAATTGGGGTGAGATGCAAGAAATAGTTTATGATAGTCGAATGGTAATATGTCCAATAGATTTAGTTATCAGTTTTATAGGAATGTTGAATTATTGATAATGATGACAAAACTAAAGTTAGCCCAATTACTGAAACGCTTAAACTCATGAAGAAATGTTTTCAATTAAGTTCATCTTTTTGTTATGATATGTACTCCTTACATGATTAAAACTAGGTACATCACATGCCTTCCTTCTATAATGATGAGATTAGATATTTATTTCAGTAAACACAAGTATGTTTTAATTAAAATGTCTTCTGAGAAAATGGAATGTCACATTTTAAAATAGAATTTCAAGTTGCTATGGTAACTAATAAACTGCATCTATTTATTCAAAATAATATAAAAAGCATCGTTAAAGATGATAAATCATCACCAACATAGCATGGCTATTAGTTACTGGTCTTAAATTGAATTATATTAATAATTACAAGATTGTATATTGTGAGACAAACTGCAGAAAGAGAAGAGAAAAGGAGACAAAGCAGACATATCTTTTAAAAGCTGGACGTTTAATCCTCATTTTACAGCAGAGTTTCTCTTTCATAATTATGTAATCTGTTAAATTGTAATCATATAATCACAATATATAGTCATTTTTTTTTGTTTCTGTGGAAGTGTGTAAGACACTGAATTGTGAGTGTAGCTCAACAAAAAATCAGTAAAAGGTCTAGGAACATTTGCAAGGGAAGTAGGCATTCTTGCGGAATTATCTGGGCGCAGAACTTTTGTCACTGGAAACAAAATGTTAAACTGGTAAATATAATTAAAATATTTTAATTAATACATAAAATACTACTAGATACTTTCTAATAACTTTTGAAATCAAATACAGTAAAGTTGAACAATACATAATTATTTTTATTTTTTACTTATGTAATGTTCCATATTCCCAACAGCATCAAAGAAGGGAAGTCTCCCACAGCCAGGCAGGTCTTCCAGTGGAAGAAGGGGACAACATCCCCCACACAAAACCTTCAACTCAAATTAGTCCTGCCTACAAGATGCATGACTGAGGGAATGGCCAACCAATAACTGGCCCAAATTGAGACCCATCTCATGGGAGAGAGCCAACCCTGACACTATTAGTGATACTCTGCTATGATTGCAGACAGGAGCCTACCATAACTGTCTTCTGAGAGGCTTCATTCAACAGTATATGGAACCAGATGCAGAGACCCAAAGCCAAACATCATGCTGAGCTCAGGGAGTCTTGTGGAAGTGTTGAGGTTAGAAATGAGCAAGCTGGAGGGGTCAAGGACACAAGACCTGTATTGGCTGGTTTTGTGTGTCAAGTAGACACAAGCTGGAGTTATCACAGAGAAAGGAGCTTCAGGTGAGGAAATGCCTCCATGAGATACAGCTGTAAAGCATTTTCTCAGTTAGTGATCAAGGGTGGAGGACCCATTGTGGGTGGTGCCATCCCTGGGCTGGTAGTCTTGGGTTCTAGAGGTAAGCAAATTGAGCAAGCTAGGGGAGGCAAGCCAGTAACTAACATCCCTCCATGGCCTCTGCATCAGCTCTTGCTTCCTGACCTGCTTAAGTTCCAGTCCTGACTTTGTTTAGAGAAAAACAGCAACATGGAAGTGTAAGCCTAACAAACCCTTTCCTCCCCAACTTGCTTCTTGGTTATGATGTTTGTGCAGGAATAGAAACATTGACTAAGACAAGACCTACGGAGTCAACTAATATGGGCCCATGGGGGCTCATAGAGATTGAACCACAAACCAAAGAGCATGCATGGGCTGGACCTAGGAGTCTTGCACATTTGTAATAGATGTGCAACTTGGTCTTCATGTAAGCCCCCTAACAATTGGAGCAGGAGCTGTCTCTGAGTCTATTGCCTGCCTTTGGATTCCTTTCCTATAGCTGGGATGCCATGTCTGTCCTCAGTGAGAGAGGATATGCTTAGTCCTGATGAGACTTGATATGTCAGGGTGGGTTGTTACCTGGGTATGAGGGAGGATCCTGTTCTCTGAGGAGAATATGGAGGGATAAAGTGAAGGGGACATGAGGGAAGGAGAGGAGTGAGAGGGTGTGATCAAGATGTAAAGTAAATATATGAATAAATTTTAAAAAAATAAGTCAGTCCTAGTATTTCATCTTGGGTAGAAAAGGTTCCCAAGAGGCCCTCTTCTTCCTTAGGGTCCTATGGAGAAGTTAACGGTTTTAGAAGAAAAGAGTATTGTTTTTTTTACAGGTGTGTCCACTGAAAAATAACCCATGCACCAGTAAATAAACTCCCACCCATGTTTGGGCAAGAAATGCCAATTAAACTCAACAAGAGAAGGCATGAAGCTAGGGGAAGCCTTGTTGGAAAGGTTGTGGTTGGAGACAGACAGAGTTAGGAGATTCTGACAGGGAGTAAAACCAACTAAATTCTTGATATAATTATATGAATAATGTCAAAAATGATAAAACAATGTCAATTAAACTCAACAGTGTATATACAAAGTCAGAAGGTTGTGGTCAAGTATATGCTTAAAAATTTAAGAATATCAGCATAAACCTTCTAGGATAAGCACAGAGCCTAATAAAAAATTCCAAAGTTTATAATTATACACATTTTTAGAGAGACATGAGGACACACTCTCTCTTTTCAGGATGCTTTGTGTATGTACGATATTATACTGGCTGTTCTTTGGCAACAGTTTTTCTATATGCCAGATGGGGAAAGTAATATTCATTATAAACAATGAAATGATTTTAGGGATTCTGGCACAGAACCTGACAGATACTTTTTCCTTCCATTTTCAAGCTTAAAAATAGTCAAAATATCCTTTCTTGTTATACATAAAATTTATAGAAGCATATTACTTAATAAAAATTTTAAGGAAGAAAAGTCCTATTGGTATAATTTTGTTTTTATAGCTTTTATATTTCCTATGATACTAAGAAAAATTATAATTTTCTTCATTTATAATATCTTTTATTTTAGGATCTATGATGTATCTATGACTTCCTTATGGTAATAAGACACAGACAATTCTTATTGTAATTTATTTACTATGTATTTATTTAGCATGTATATATGTGTGTATTCATTCATGTATGTATACATGTATGTATGATCATACATGAAGCCTGTGTAGAGGTAACTCTTAGGAATTGTTTTTCTCCTTCTACCATGTGGGATTCAGGGATCAACCCACTGAGACATTTTGGAAGCCCAAACTTCTTACAGAACAAATTTATCCAAAAATATTTGTACATTCTTTTGAAATAGGATACGCATTAAATATAAATCAAATGAATTAACTGTTGTCACTAGTTTGGGAAAAGTGCTTACTGGATAGCATATGTTGTCTAAAAACACAATCTTCAGATTGGGGAAAGATCTTTCCCAACTCTACATCTGATACAGGACTGATATCACACATATACAAGAACTCAAGAAGTTAGACACCAGAGAAACAAATAACTCTACTAAAATATGGGGTACAGAGCTAAACAAAGAACTCTCAACTGAGGAATCTCAAATGACCAAGAAACACCTAAAAAATGTTCAACATCATTAGTCATCAGGGAAATGAAAATTAAAAGGATGTTGGTGAGGATGTGGAGAAAGAGGAACACTCCTTCACTGCTGGTGGGATTGCAAGTTGGTAAAACCACTTTCGAAAACAATCTGGAGGTTCCTCAGAAAATTGGACATAGTATTACCTGAGGATCCAGCTATGCCACTACTGGGCATATACCCAAAAGATGCTCCAACATATAACAAGAACACATGTTCCACTATGTTCATAGCAGCCTTACTTATTATAGCCAGAAGGTAGAAATACCCAGATGTCCCTCAACAGAAGAATGGATACAGAATATGTGGTACATTTACACAAGGGGGTACTACTCAGCTATTAAAACCAACGACTTCATGAAATTTTCAGGCATTTGGTTGGAACTAGAAAATATCCTGAGTAAGGTAACATAAACATAAAAGAACACACATGGAAACGAAGGGACAAAAAGTGGAGTAGATACTAAAGGAAAGGCCAACCAGAGAATGCCCCACCTTGAGATCCATCCCATCTGCAGACACCAAACCCAGACACTATTGTTGATGCCAAGAATTGTTTAATGACAGGAGCCTGGTATAGCTGTTCCCTGAAAGGCTCTGTCAGCACCTGACAAATACAGATGAGATACACTTTTTTTAAATATTTTTTTATTTTTATATACATGTTTTTTATATACATTTCAAATGTTTTCCCTTGGAAACCCCCAATTCTGTTCCTCCTCCCCGTGCCTCTATGAGGGTGCTCCCCCACCTACCCACCCAGCCACTCCTGTCTTCTCTCCCTGGCATTCCCCTACACTGGAACATCTAACAACCTCAGGCCCAAGGGCCTCTCCTCCCCCTGATGGACAACAAGGCCCTCCTCTGCCACGTATGTGGCCACCATGGGTCCCTCCATGTATTTTCTTTGGTTGGAGATCCATTCTCCGGGAGCTCCTGGGACGTCTGGCCAGTTGCCACTGTTGCTCCCTCTCTGGGGATGCAACCCGCCTCAGCTCATTCAGTCCCTTCTCCAATTCCTCCATCCAGGACCCCACGCTCAGTCCAGTGGATGGCTGCGAGCATCTGCCTCTGTACTTGTCAGGCTCTGCCTGAGTCTCTCTGGAGGCTTCCATCAGCAAGCACTTCTCAGCATCCACAAGAATATCTGGATTTGGTGGTTATATATGGGATGTATCCCCAGGTGGGGCAGTCTCTGGATGGCTTTTCTTTGAGTCTCTGCTCCACAGTTTGTCTCAATATTTCCTCCTGTGAGTATAGGACCCAATGGAAGAGTTAGAGGAAGGACTGAAAGAGCTGAAGGAGATTGCAAACCCATAGGAAGAACAACAATATCAACTAAGTGGACCACCCAGAGCTCCTAGGGACCAAACTACCAACAAAAGAGTATACATGGATGGGTCCATGGCTCCAGCTACATATACAGCAGAGGATTGCCTTACCTGGCATCAATGGGAGGGGATATATACATATATACACAGCAAGTAAATGTATTTTCTTTAAAACAAAACAAAACAAATAAACAAGATGGACAGCTCCTGAGGAATAAGACAGAAGATTATCCTCTTTCCTTCACACACACGTGCACACATATATAAATGCATCTGCACATACTACATACATACACAGACACACATATACACTTACATACAGTAATTATTGTGACATTGTGAGGCAATGAAATATATAGATTTAAAAAAATCGTGATAATTTTAGGAAAAAACTGAATTTTAATAAATATCTACTGCATTCTTAGTAAGTGTGTTGCTTCATATCTGTCTGCAGTTTTCTCAATCATGAATCAGTTAAATATCTGTTGTAAAAAATTAATGAACTAATATTCCTGATAACTTTAGCAAATATTGTGTGATGCTAATGGTATACACTCAATGAATATTGTCATTTGCATTTATAATCATTTACTTTGTGTGTGCAGTGTTGCATGTAATATGATTAAGAACATAATTTACTTCATACTTATGATTTGCTTGGATATCTTTGTCACTACTATCTTCACACAATAGATAAGGCTAAAGAAAAATACATGTTCTTTTTTCAGGCTACATTTTTAGACTATATGATTTTCATATATATAGAAATAATGTATATATTTATGATTTCTCCCAGTAATATTTTAATATGTCAAATAAATATTTTCCTTACACATTTCAGTAGTTTGAGGAAAATGACTAGCAAGTGATTATGATTTCCTTGAGTACTACAGTCATAAGAACACTTGTACTATCTGAGTCTATATTTAAAACAATGTACTAATATTATGCCATACATGCTATAAAGAATAAAATAACTAATATTAAAATCATACCATATCAAAGACAATTTTACCATATTATACAGATATTTCCAGCACCATATAATTTGTAACTAAACACCGAACCAATGAGCATGAATAATTATGTACTTCAACTGCAGATTTACATAATAACCACTTTCTTCTACGTACTTATATGACTTCAGTATATCAGAGCAAGCACTATACTAGCACATTTATAAATTATTTAAGGAAAAGCTTAATGAGAATACAGAAAACACAAATTTAGATAATGTTTATCATATTTACTCACCACATGTAAGACCAGTCTTCATAAATTGATTACAGGGTGATATATTTTTCTATATATTATACTGTATATTTAACAATTACTTTTATGGGAATAGAGAGAGAGCTTCATTGTTTAGAACTTTTGTTTTTCTTTCAGAGGACCTGAGTTCAATTCCCAGAGCCCATGTTGGTTATTCACAACTGCCTGTAACTCCAGATCCAGGGAATCCAACATTATCTTCTGACCTTCATGGGAACACACACACACACACACACACACACACACACACACTTCCACAAAAATAAAAATTATTCTTATAACAAATAATTTTTATTTGTTATATGTATATGTTGTCTATGTATTCTTTTTTCAAAACATCATAAATTCCCACAGGACAAATTGTATTTAGCATTGAATAAACACTGCTGCATGATTGGATGAAGTCGATTGAAGGATGGACTCCTGGAGGTCCTTCTTGGAGGATGCTGCTATGCCTCTGAGACTTAAAGTATTAACTCCTGCTAACTCCTCTAAGTCTTGAATTCCCTCTTATAAAGCACTCTCACTAGCATGTTCTGTCATCTGACTTCCAGATTCTACTGAGTACACTTATAGAGATACTATATGGGCACTGTGTCTTTTTTTGTCATAGATTCATATATTCATATAGTCAGGAATTTCACCAAGTGACTCTACGTTATAAGGTTTAGATTTACAAGGTCAATCTTTGATAGTAAAATAAACAATTCCTTTCATATCAATTTTCTCATTAAAGACAATTTTCTCTCCACAAATATTTGCTGGTATCTTTTTCTAAAGAAATGTTTACCCATTTAAAAAATCAAGATTAAAGTTACCAAATTAGGATATGGTAAGAACTTTATTAAATATAATTTCATTTTCAAAGTCCTGTTTTGTCTTAGATGACTACTATTTAAAACAAAGTAGGTTTGCAGTAAAAATGTAAAGAAAATTATATTCTTCGGGTTCACACAAAAGGCATCACCAAGAATACAATCTCTGTTGCTTTTTTTCTGGAGATATGCTATATAATTAAATTTTATCTTTATAGTAATGTACTGAACTCAGATGACAAATGTCAGGCCAAACAATATTAAAACAATCTATCATGTTAAAAAGCATTATACCAAGTTATAGAGCAAACTCAAATTTCTATAATAAATAAGCTCTAAGTTCTGACTTTTCCAGCTAAGAATCCTGTCTTTTGGTAAGCATAATCCACTTGATTAGGATAACCTGTGATAACCCTTATGTTGACTGTCTACTAATGACCAGAACTCCATTTCAAATCAACATGAAGGCTTCAGGGCCGTTAAAAGGAGAGAAGAAATGTAATAACAGTGGCCCAGCTGATTTGCATGCTTTGTGAAGTTACCAGCTGCTGTTCAATAATAAATGAAGTCATCACTTTCAGCAGTCTGGAAAATCAACTAGAATAATTATGTTTTCAGTTTTGATTTAACTGAAAAACAGTTAATGTGAGGGAACAAACATTCTTCCAACTGAAGCAAACTGAACTCCTCTTGATTCAACCAGATCAAGTAGCCTAATTTATTGATTTATTGTTCTATCTATCATCTATCTATCTATCTATCTATCTTTATCTATCTGTCTATCTATCTATCTACCTACCTCCCTACCTCCCTCCACTCAAGTGTAAAACACCTTAGGGGGCATTGAAGAGATGGCAAAATAAAATTCAAAGAGCTCCATTGTCTGGTATAGTATTTAATGGTTGTGTTTCTGGATTTACCACTAATTCTTGAACTTATTTCATATAAATAAAATGTTTATGTAAAAGTTAATCTCTAGGTTGCTTGATTAATGCATTAAATATTACCATTAGTACATAAAATATCAGAATGAAGGCTAATGCTATCACTGTCCCCATTTATAAAATAAGAAAATTGACATGTATTGACTCACATAAAGCCATGTCATAAATGGCAAGTCCTGGACTTCCATAACCTTCCTGAATCAGAAGAAAATTTATTTTACCTGAAACACTTATTTTTTTATGGAGTTTCTATTAATTTTGCTACAAGCATAGATTAATATTTCCACTGTTATTTGGTTTCACATATATTGTGTAGGTGCATTTCCGTGAGCTTGAGGTTAACTTGGTCTATATAGCAAATTCTGGGTCAGCCACTGTGGTAAAATAAGACTGTTTCAAATGAGAGAGATATTATCAAACAAATAGTTTAACCTTCTTTCAACATAGCAGCCACAACCAAGTCTCATATGTATTTATGATCAAAATATCCCACAAGACATCATTAAAAGTACTTCATGGGTAATGTGCTGTTGGTCTGTTTCTGCTTCACTGCTGGGGTGTTAGAACACCACCGATATGCTGCTCAGGGGAGGCAAATCACAGAGGGAGTGTTAGGCTACAATTTTACCTCGCTGCTAGGGCTGCCAACATGCTGCTCAAAATAGGCAAACGCAGTCTAAGATAGGGATCACAGCCCCTGTTTCTCTGAGTGAAAACCAGAATGAACACTACTTCTTACCCTCACAGTCCTCACACCCCAGTCCTTAATGAAGGAGACAGTTCTTGCTTGTCCAAACTGTTTTATTCATAGGGGATAAGGATGCCTATGTCCTACTCAGAGTGAAAGAGAGATGCAGGGAGAACTTTTTGCAGGAAGGGATGCCCAGGAAAGGAAGCTCAACTAGATATCTCATTAGCATGGGGAACTCTAGGTTTTTATGCTTTGTAACCAGTTGTCATGGTCCTCTTAGTGGGCTGTCATGGTCACATGGCAAGTAGTATCCCAGGAGTGGATTCTAATAACTACCATTTTCAATTATAAGATTTATCAAGATATTTTGAATCTGCTTTGACCTTACCAGGTTTTTCTGACTGGTGGCATGGTTCCACTTGCCCCACAATGTACAATATCTATTTTTCTGATTATGTAAATGGGTAGTTGAATAACAAAGTATAGTTATTCAGGGTCACAATAAACAAATTTGCTAGTGTGGATATTGAAGGCTATGTAACTTATACAATATGATACTAAGTAAGTAAGTAACTCCTGTGTGCATGCTTTCCAAGTAACATAGAGCTTTAGAGTCAACAGCAGGCTTTCCATTTGTGTTTGTATTTCATGGTGAAGTAAAGGATAAATAATTACTATTGGTGCTCTTCTAATTAAATGACATAAAAGTGAATGGAGCATGTGGTTATTCTACAGAACTTTAGCTATCAAAGAAGGATAATTGGTAAAAATGTCTATCTTTATTTCAATTTGAAAATTTAATGTGTGGGAGACCCATAGTACAGAACTTGTGACCCATAATAGTAGTTGTATTTAATATATGGTAACCAGCCTTTAATAATCACTGCAAATATAGTAGTACAAAAAGCCAATTTTATAAGTAATATAACTTAATGAGAAGAAACTACAATAAAATGTGAAGAAAGAGAGGAAATAATTAAGTGGATTTAATTGAACTGTAGGCATATGCAAATTAACATAAAATTTGATATTTTAACTTATTTCAATATATAACAAATATATACAGTGCAGAGTGAAAGAAGTGGTTTTATATTTCACTAATGGTGATTTTTCTAATTTTTAAACCGTATTTATAATACACTAGGCCATCTGTATCAAAACCAATATTCTGCTGTCTTTGGTCCAGCAACATCAATATCATGCATCTTAGTTAATGAGTTGAATCCAACATCCAAACAAATGCAAAAATGTTCTAATGATAGGATTCTTACATAAACAATCATTTATTCTATAAGAATCAGACATGCCTAAAACCAAATGGCATCAGCAATTTGTTGTACAAAGGAAAAATCCTTCCAGCTGTAAAAAAGGAGTATATATTTCAAGTTTCTAAAAGACTTGGTTCACAAATGAAGTTTATCACAATGATTATTAAATTATTGTATGTACTTTCTGGTTTTCTTATCTGTTTTTGAGACAGAGGCCATGGAGAGGTGATGCTTACTAGGTTTCTCCTCATGGCTTGTTCAGTCCACTTTTTTATACAGTGCAGGGCCAATAATCCAGGAATGGCACCACCCACAATAGGCTGTGTTTTCCCCATAAATCAGTAGTCAAGAAATGTTCTACAGCTTGATCTTATGGAGGCATTTTTTAAATTAAGAAACCAGGAAAGGGGATAATGTGTGAAATGTAAATAAATAAAATATCCAATAAAAAAAAATAAGGTTCCTTTCAGATGATCTTAGTTTTTGTCAAGTTGACCTAAAACTAGTGAATGCAATTTTGTTGTATATAACACTGTAATTCTGTAATGCTTTTAACATTTATTTAAATCCATGCATTTAACTACCATCAGATTCCTGGCAAATATTCCCTAAGGTTCTAGGATGTCCTGCGTGTTAGAACCTGGAGTCAAGATGTCTATGTATGCAGAGAAGCAATCTGAAAGAGAGTCAGAAACTCAAAGACAGCAAAAGTACCACAAGATATAACACTTGACCAAGTTTCTAGAACATTCTTGGTGAAAAGAACTCCTAAGAGAACAAGCCAAGCTTGATGCTACTGAGAACTCTGAAGATATTGGATATGCTAGTGATGAAAGAAAACTATCAAAAACATATGTCACTGGGAAGGTCAAACCAGATGACAGATCAAACTTAGCCTAGACTTTGGAAACTCTTATTATTCCTGTTGGGTTTAATTAAGTTTGGAGGACAGACTGGGTGATCACATCCATCTCAGTCCATAACCATGATGTATTACATCCTCCTGACAGAATGCTAACTGTTGCTTGGAAGCCAAGAAAAGAAAAGACAGTTCTAGACAAACAAGATGAGGGAGAAAAGAAATCAGTGCTTATCATTTTCATGGACATAACAAAATCCTCTACTGAGAAAATAACTGTAGTATCTGCTTTATTTGCCTCTTGGGTTACAAGAAAAAGAAAACTCAAGTTTTTTGATATTTATTGCATAATTTATTTATTTGAATGTTTGCCCTTTAAAACACATAAAAATTTTAAAAAATTTAAACATTCAATGGAGAGTAAATTGAATAAATTTATAATTATTAACCAGAAAGTTATATTGAAAAATAACCAATGGTAGCCTCCTGTTATTTGAATGTAAAATAGCCCACATAGAAAGTATTTGTGTGTTCAAATTAGAGATTCTCAACCTCTGGATCATCACCCCTTTGGCATATCTTTATCTCCAAAACTGTTTATAATCTGATTTATAACAGCAAAATTGAAGTTATGAAGTAGCAAGAAAAATAATTTTATGGTTGGAGGTCAGCAGAACATGACAAAATTGTATTAAATTGTTGCATCTTTAGGAAGGTTGAGAACTACTAGTTTAAGTAGTTGGTACCCAACAATGATACTGTTTTGGAGGGCTGTGGTACCTTTAGGTGGTACAACCTCCCAGTCTGAAGTGGGTCACTGAGGACAGAGTTGAAGTTTGATAACCTATTAACTTCTTTCCTTTTCCTGTAAGAGTCATTCATGTGGCATGGTTTTTGAATACATAAAGAGGTCCCAGAGAACTGCTAAGGCCATGTACTGTATAGTTGGAGCAAAGTGCCCATGGAGGGGCTATGAGTGGCCATTGGTGAAGGGAAGACTGCAGTCCGATTGGATACCTCAGGCTACTGAAAATACGAGGACTGTGCAGTGTCTGCCAAGGAGAATTTCTGGTGTGGAATAGAGATAGTCTAAGAGAGAAGATTTGTTTTTGTTTTTTTTTCTTGCCCAGATATTAGTTATTTTAATTTTTCTTATGAGCAACACAATTAAGAAAAAATTTAAAAAGTACATTTAAAAGAAAACAATTCTTCCCCCCCATTTTAAATTTTTTTTCTACTTTATTTACATTTCAAATGTTTTCCCTTTCCAGATCTCCCCTTTGGAACCTCCCTATTCCCTCCCCCCTCCCCTGCCTCTATGGGGGTATTCTCCCACCCACCCACTCTCCTCTTCCCTCCTTGGCATTCTCCTATACTGGGGGATATAATACACTCAGGTCCAAGGGCCTCTCAAGAGAGAAGATTTGTATGCTACAGATGGCAGAACTGGAGCCCAAGCCATTTGGAGCCAAAAAGACTACATACAGAATGAGTCAAAGATGTTCAGCTCTGTTTTTCTATTGCCATAACAAACACCATTACCAAGATAACTTTAAAAAGAAATATTTAAATTGGAAGTCAAAGTTCCAGTTGGGTTAATCTGTATTCATCATGACAGGGAGGATCACACTAGGTAGGGAGGCAGGAGTGGTTCTGGAGAAACAACTGACAGCTTGTATTTTATTTGCAAGTTGGAGGCAATGAATGGGGGTGGAAGGAACTTGAAAATATCATCCTGTGTGAGGTAACGCAGTCACAAAAGAATGAACATGGTATGTACTCACAGTTAAATGGTTATTAAGTGAAAAGTTCGAAATACCCAAGAGTCACTTTGCAGCAACATTAGTGCTGAGTGTGAGGTCCCAGATGGAGGACTTAGAGAAGGGACTGAAGGAGCTGAGGGAGTTTGCATCCCCATGGAGGGAGCAACAGTGGCAACTGGCCTGAACCCCCAGTGCTCTGGGAGACTGGATCACCAACCAAAGAATACACATGGAGGGATCCATGGTTCGGGCCACATATGTGGCAGAGGAGGGCCTTGTTGGCCATCAGTGGGAAGAGAGGCCCTTGGGCCTGAGGGTGTTAGATGCCCCAGTATAGGAGAATGCCAAGGAGGGAAGACAGGAGTGGGTGGGTGTGTAGGGGAATACCCTTCTAGAGGCAGGGGGAGGGGAGATGGGATAGGGCATTTCCAAAGGAGACACTTGGAAAGGGGAAAACATTTGAAATGTAAATAAAGTATTAAATTAAAAAAGAGAGAGAGAAAGAAAAAAAGGTAAACAGAACAAAAGCTAGATATATAATCTTTTAAAAAGTTTTCATTATTATTTTATACATATGGTATTTTTAGCATTTGAATTCACTAAAATGAAGGTTATGGTGTATTTAAACAGCAAAATATGCAGACGTAATGTTTGGGAATACAAGTTATTTTTCACGTTGGAATGAAAACAGGTGGTGTGTGAAGACTAAGTTAATCTTTTTGATTTACAACGATTTTCATGTGCTTGCCTTTACAATGTTCCTCACTGAACAAAATAGAAATAATGTCTGTTAGTCATTTAGTTTGCTTTATGTTATTTTAGAGTAGTGAAATGAACTGATTCATAGGATAAGAGGAATCTCATGAAGGCAAAGACCAGGAGCTGGGCAGGTTGTAATGGGGAGGTTATTTGGGTACCAGAGAAATTTCACAATAGAATGTGGATGACTGTGAGGACTGCAGAAGACATATCTAAGGAACAGCATATCTTATCCATTCGGTTAATTCTAGCTTCTAGAGGAGAGTGTATTGAATAATACTGGTATTCTGTAGCCAACTGAATGGATTATTAAAGATTCAGTTCAACCCTAACAAAACGGCACACTGAAAACAACTTGATCTTAGTATGTTACCGAATTCACAATAAGTTATTTTAAATATTGGATATTTTCAACTTTAAGCAAGGCTGGAAAGAAATTGTTAATTTTCTGCTAAGTTATTTACCATGAACCATCTCTGGCTATCATAGAGTGGCATAGGTGCATTGTAAGGGTGAGTTCAATTTTAGAACATTTATTTATCTGAAAAAATACGGTGACAAAACTAAATTTGAATTTTCTAGATTGCTAATAATATGGTCTTTAAAAGTTGGGTATGTTTAGATTATATTACTTTAAGGCTGATTAGCATTTCTTTTAGTTATCTAACCAAAATAGTTATTAAAATAATAAACTATAAATATCAAGAAGTAGTTCACAGTATTGTCAGTAAGTGGCTAACAGAGGAAAAACAGTATTTCTGACAAATTGTTCACAATATCTAAGCTTTGACTGTTAGAGCATAAGTTGTTCTCACAACAAAGGCAGACTGAGTGTATCAGCCTAGCATGCATACATCATAGAATGACTGGAACAGTTATATAGTCAAATCACAATATCTCTGGCACGTGGTAGGGTGGTTAATTTCTATTTTATGCTTGGTTGGATTGAGAAATGCACAAGAGATTAGTTAAACATGCTGCTAGGCATGTCAGCAGGAACTATTCAGAGATAACTCAACCATGAGGACTCAGACATAAAAAATGGTTTAATGATGTGTTAAAAATGTTAATGCACTACTAAGTAGAGGTAAAACTATGAAAGCGTGTTTCAAGATATGTCATTTGGTTTATGTTCTAGAAGGTGTTACCATGTTCTGGTCCCTTACTGGCACTGTTTTCTCTCAGCTTCCTATCCAAAATGATATAAGCTCTTCCACCTTACTTACCTAGACCTGATGGAATGAGTTCTTTGAAATCATGAAGAAAGTACCCTTTCCTCCATGAGACTTCTTCTCTTAAGCATTTGTCCACAGCAACAAAGAAACTTTCACAGGTGAGCATCTGTCCTCAAGACAGCAATTCAGCTGCTACCTGATGGTGTCATGGGAAATGCAAAAATAATCTTTGCTCCAAAGAGACAAATTTTATTTCTTTTCATATTTCCTTAACAGGAGCTGGAAAAAAAATGGCTGCACTTGCCTGCAATTGGAATTAAGAATCAGATTCACCAGTGAATTAACATTTGTTAAAATATTTTGGTTAACTCAGAAAGGGATGGTCAGACTTTTTTGCATTGAAACCAGCCTGTTAGGTAGGTGTTAATTTTATGTACATATAGCTAATAACTAAAAACTGTATAAGATTAGCAAAAAACTTGAAGACAACTCAGTGACTATGTATGTATGTATGCACCTATCTATTTATCTATCTATCTATCTATCTATCTATCTAATCTTTCTAGTTTTGTAGTTCTAGGAATTGAACCAAGGGTCTCATGCTTTCTATATCTCCAGACCAAGGTGATCATAATTGGGATATCAATGGAGATTATTTGGCTTTTCATTTTCTGCCTATCTCTGCCTCTCAAGTTGTAACTGTAGTTATTAAAAAAAAAAAAAAAAAGAGTCCATGAATTTGAAAAAGAGCAAGCAGATGTATATGAGAGGTTTTGGAAGGAGGAGGGGAAAATGAGAAATGATGTAATTACATTATAATTACAAAAACAAGAAGAAAAATAACTGGACTGTGACATGTGTTTGTGTATTTGTAATGCTCAGCAGGCACATACAGGCAGGCATGGTGTCACACACTTGTGCTTTTAATTGCAGTGCTAGGAGGCAGGGACAAGCAGAGCAATTGGATTCCCTCTCCTGTCAGCCTAGTCAGGGAGTCCCAAGCCACTGAGAGACCTTGTTGCAATAAACAAGATAGATTCCGCCTGAAGTCCAAGAGTTTTCTTCTTGCCTCCACATGAGTGAACCCATATGTGTGCACCCCCTACACAGAGACATAGACATTCATAAATACAGAATGCTCAGTCGTAGTTTTTCACATTCAGAGTTTTGTTTAGACATCATTTCCAAGTTTGGAAATGCAGTTTTTGTTTTTCAAATTTAGGAGCTTACATGTGATCTCTGAATCCTTTTTTTCTTTCAATTTTTAAGATTACATTAAAGAAGAGTTTTTTTTAAAATCTAGGTAAATTTACTATTCTCCTTAGATTTATTTTAAAATCAAAACTTATACCATTGCTTTAAACAAAATAAGATGTTTCTGCTAAACAAATATAAGAGTAGATATTAAAATAATTTCACTAAATAAATTCACAGGTTATTAAGCTAATGATTTAATTGTTATTAAAGCTTTATCAGATATGTTATTGAAAATAGGATAATATAAATTTAATAAATGTACAAATAGTAAAGTGAGATTTTTTTCTTAGTAACTAAAATGATCAAAAAAAAATGATTGTCTCACTACTTAATTATTTTTCATTCTGTTTACTATATAAAATGATTTTTTTTTTACAACGGAAATGATACCACATACCAGAATCCATCCAGAAAATTCAGTGAGATAACACTTAAAGCATTCATGTTGCTTAAACTCATTTTATATTTCTTAAACTCATTTTATTATTTTTGCTATAAAAATAATTATTTCTGAAACTCATTTTATTATTTTTGCTACAAAAAAAATAGAACTTTTTTACTTGTTTTTTACTTGTTAGTAGGTTGTAGATAGGTGCAGCTTTCACTAAAAATATTTTCCCTCCCTTTTGTTCATTCACACTGAAGCCCAAAACTGAGTGCTAACCTTCCTAAGAACGCATGATCCAGTCACCAAATCTAACCTTTGCTTGATATATGATGTAGTGCAGACGGCCATCTGATTTGGGGTGCATCTCAAGTTCACCCTATTTGAATAAAGATTCATCCAGACACCCGCTTAACATAGAATCCAAAGCCATCGACTGCCTCTGTTTTCCACTCTTGTCAGTCACAGCACTCTCTGATATATTTGAACTAAACGTGAAGAGTGAAGAGATCTCACCTAAAATAAATAAATGTATGTAAAATGGAAAGACAGTTCTTGAGAATCTGTCTTCCTGCTCTTAGCAAATATAAAATACAAATGTTCATTTTCTACCAGTACCACACAGAGAAATATTGCAAGGCTTTTGGATTCTCTGCAGGGTTTTAATGCAAGGGGCAGTTGTAATCTGACCTAATCCATGGCTTGTTGGATACATAAAGCAGCAAGGCAGCGATTAGCAATTTATAGGTAGCTGTTTAAATATTAAAAAGATGTGAATGCTAAACCTGTATTGTAGTCAACATAGAGATCTTATTCTAAGTAGTTTGACTTTTATTACTTAGTGGAAATACCAGTTAAAAGGCATAATATTACATGCTCATTAACATAACACTTCTATTATGGCGATGAGTCTAAAGCAGAGGTGTTTATTTAAAGCATATTAAATTCTGATGTCCTATAGCTAAAGAAAATTATGATGTTACATGTAACCCAGTCCACAATTTTTCTAATTATTTAACCAGCACTGTGGGACTAACTTAGAGTGGTATCAATGATCCATGAAGACAGAGAAGCTTTTCTCTTCCCTTTTTGCATTCACACTTAAGCCAAACACTTATTGGTACCTTTTCTAAGAATCCATAATCCAGGCAGCAAACTTAACCTCTGCTTGATGTATGATGTTATCCATACTGTCACATCTACTGAAATGGGGTTATTGAATACTTTACATGTGAGTGTTTTATCTTATGAAACCTCTTCTCTAGAACATGAATAATTAGCTCATGTTGAGAGAGGAGATTTGGATCACTCTTGAAAGCTTGGCTTTTCACTGATGGCAATGAATGATTTTTCATTAATCCCCTCTTTCTTTCAGCCCAAGTTTCTAGTTCGTGGTTCTGCTAGCATATTGGTTCATTAGTGAAACAGTTTTGGAAGAAAGTGAAGGATACTTGTGTCAGATCAATGGCGACTGATTGCAAAGAGAAAGTTGGGTCAATTAACCCATTCATTCTGTGAATCTAAGTCAAGGTTTTAGAAGGCTACTCTCTAGCAGCTTAAATACATATTAGTATAAATGGTACAGCAAGCTGATTTTGAAAATCTACTATTAAACACACAAAAAGTAATTTTGCAATGGCAATATACACAAATTTCAGGAAAGCAGATTGCCACGGAAAACCTCTCTTTTTACCAAATTTAGGAACTCTTGTAATAGTAAAATATTTAGATTTGATTACAGTGCACACACATTCTATTATTGTTTATGCTATGATAATGCACACAAAAATAGGAGAACCAATATTATGAATCATTTTTATTATTCATAATTTTTGCTGATCTATTGAACTATGTATTTTATAGTGAAGTTCTATTAAATACTATAAAATGAAATACTATCCACTCTTATTCTCTTTTCTTTCCCTTCTCCCCCCCTCTGTTCTTTCTTCTCTTTCTTCCTTCCTTTCTTCTTCTATTCAATTCCTAAAGATGTCAGAGATTTAACCCAGACCCTCTCTACCATGTGACTTTATCCCAGACTTTCCTGGAGCTTTATGCCAGGCTATCCTTTCTTTAATGTCCACCACCTATTGACTCTCAAGTTACCATTTGATGACTACCTTGTATATGAATTTCAGTGTCCTAGAATATTACTGAGTCCTTTTGTGGATTATTTTGTGCTCGAAAATCTTGTGTTTAACTAAAGCTCATTGTAAATAAATGTTCCCTTAACAGTCTTAGGCTTTGGAATAATAAGAACTGAAATTCTGGGTGGTGAAGGAGATGGGGGAGAGGGGAAGCAACTTTGTGTTGGGAGACCGGGAGGGGTGGCAGCATTTGGGATGTAAATATGTGTGTGTGTGTGTGTGTAATAAAAAACTAAAATGTCAAAAATTATCAAAATTTGTTAAAAATTAAGTAGATAATTTATTAAAATTGTTCATAATACAAAATCTCTTATAATGAAGGGAAATCCATTTACATTTGAAAACATAACCTGAATTACTTATCAATCTCAATAGAAAATTCTATAAATGAGAACCTATCCAATTCGTAGGACTATTCTCAAACATGCTCCACTTCAGTATGGATAGAGAGAGATTCTCAAATAAGACGATTTTACTTCTTGAAGTCCAATTCAATATGTGAAACTTCTCATATTTATCAGCCATCAACATCAATACGGGTTTGTAGATAATTTTAGACAGCTTTATGAAAAAATAAAATGATGAAAGACTGATATCTTATAGAAAACATGTAGGAGGGGCTGGCGAGATGATGGCTCTGGGAGAAAGTGCTTACTGTACAAATTTGAGGACTGGGATTCAGATCCACAGAACCACATAAATGCAGAAAAATGTGGGTGTGCACCTGCAGTCTCAGCCTCAGATCCCCAGAGCAAGCTTACTAGTGAGATTCACCGTATCTTCTAACTCACGCTTTGATGGAGAGATACTGCCTCAGTGAATAACATGGAGGGAAATAATGATAGTTCTGAATGATTCCTGACATGGTCTTCTCTGTTCATACAAATGTGTGCTTTGAACCCACTTTATGTGTGTGCCTAAACACACCTGAGCACACACATGCAAATATACACACACATGCCACACATGATGAGAATTAAAAAAGAAAAAGAGAAATGCCTATGAAATGCACAAACATTTATGAATATTTTTACTATTGCAAGTAAAATGAGGGTCAGGAAATTGATTCTTTAGAAATTTAACACCATACAATTGACATTTGCATGCACTTGTGTAGCTCTTTGGAGAAAAGTTCTTTTTTTATTTTAATTTTTAATTTCACCCAGTATACTAATACAAGCCATAATCTAAAGATACTTAGGTTGACATAGCTTCTATATTCAAGCAAAATATAGTTAGTTAAAAGTGCAGATAATGTATGTTACAGATTTGCTAATTCTTCTAAACATATTTTAAAATATGTGTAAGTTATATTTATTAATAAACAAATAATTTATTTGCTTATCATGTATGTTATAAATATGTGTGAATAGCCATACTAACCCTACTATGTAAAATGTACTATCATGCCTGAAGGCTAACACAGAGGGACATCTCTAAGATTTGAATGACAAGATGGATAACATAGGTCAGGCCAATATCCCATTGTAAATATTTTATTTACTATTATGCATAATATGTAAGTAAAGTATATAGCATTTTATTCCAGATAATTGGCTGTTTTATTCCTGAAAAACTATACAACATGCCACTTTTTAAAGGAAATTATCATATTCTCATTTGAAAATACTTTTTTGATGGAGATGTAATAGATGTAATAGAAGTTAAGATGTAATAGAAACAGGAAACTGGAGTACATGTTAAAATATTAATTGCACTCTGTGTGTGTGTGAGAGAGAGAGAGGTGGGAGGGAGAGAGAGAGAGAGAGAGAGAGAGAGAGAGAGAGAGAGAGAGAGAAAGAATATATATATTCATATGCTCATGTATGTGCCATGGGATGCATGTGGAAGACAGAGAAAAACTTGTAGGAATTGGCTTTCTTTTTCTATTTAGATCAAACGCAGGTAGTCTGGCTCAGAAGTAGGTGCCTTTATCTATCCATTGGGCCATCTCATCTGCCCAGAATAAAGTTTAGAAGTTCAATCTGCCCTTGACTTTATTACAGAACTCTGACTATCTGTTCTCTCATCTTAACTAGCCAGTGTGATAACTTTACTTCCTTCAAACCCAAAGAAGCTTAGGAATATCAACACTAAGTCATAGAGAAGAACATCAGGTGAGAAGGAAGATGCTGATTCTACATAGAAATACAGAGGATGCTTTTAGACAGAGGCCACAGTCAGAGCCAGGAACATGAATGACCATGTTGGTAAACAACCATTTCCCAAAGCAGATGATAAACTGTCCCTGCTCATAATAATTTCACTCAGTGTATACAGCTTGGCAAGATCTTAGACATAAAATACACAAGTATGATAAATATCACAAATTGATACTGTATGAATTAATACTGTATTAATATATTGAAAAATTTTGACTTGAGGAAATGACTGGAAAAGAAAAAGACAAGATAAATAGCAAGAAAATAATTTTTGAATGGACATGCTTAATCTTGAATGATATTTAGATCCATAGATTTTTACTGTGTCAGAAAACAGAAGATTAATTACATTCCAGTTGTTTATTATTTTCTAAATTCAATTAGATTGCTTGTTATTTAAATATAATTTATCACATTTGAAGTAATCATTTGAAGTAATTTCTGAATTATAAATTATACTATTACTTACTCTTATCTTCTCTCCATGCACAATGAGACTAAATATTTCTAGTGTTTGCAAAGAAAATAATTATAACCTTTTAAACTGAATATATAAATATAGTAAATTTGTGCATTTAGATAACAATTAGATTTTAATAACGCTGTTTAAAAGAGAGGAGCTCTCCTCCCTTTGACCTTCTTATTCCTTAGTTGCTTTGGGTTTATGGATTTTAGCACTATTATCTTGTACTTTATAGCTAATGTCCACTTATAAGTGAGTGGAAAATAAAATAGACATCAAAGGTGGATAGAAAGAAGGAACTGGGCGAGAGAAGGGTGAAGAGGGGAATGAGTATGGGGTTCAGGTGTAGAGAGAAGGGAGGCAGAAGAGGGCTGGAAGAAAGAATTGAAATCTGAGGGGTGCATCTCTGGGACTAGCCTGAGTGACCCCATTTGAGATCCATCCTATTGGAGAGAGCCAATTCCCGACACTATTAATGGTACTCTGCTATGCTTACAGAAAGGATTCTAGCATCACTCTCTTCTGAAAGGCTTCATCCAGCAGCTGATGGAAACAGATGCAGAGACACACAGCCAAATATCAGTCAGAACTCAAGGAGTTCTGTGGAAGAGTGGGGGATAGGATTGAGTAAGCCACAGGGGTCAAGGACACCACAAGAAAACCTATAATTAACCTGGGCCCATGGGGTCTCACAGAGACTGAATCACCAACCAAAGAGCATGCAAGGGCTGGACCTAAGCCTGCTACACATTTGTAACAGATGTGCAGCTTGGTCTTCACGTGGGTCCCCTACCAGTTGGAGCAGGAGCTGTCTCTGACTGTTGCCTCCTATTGGATCTCTTTTCCCTAGCTACCCTGCCTTGTCAGGCTGCAGTGGAGGAGGATGCACCACCTCGTCCTTCTACAACTTGATGTCCCAGGCAGGGGTGGTACCTAAGAGGAGGCTTCCCCAGAGGAGGAGGTAATGTGGGGAGGGATTTGTGAAGGTGGGAATGGGGGAGAGGAAAGAAGGGGGTATGTGACTGGGATGTGAAGTGAATAAATAAAGAAAATAATTAAAGAAAAAATAGTGGAGGCTAATACACTGAGCCATATAGCTGCATTGCAATACATGTTTTGTATATAATTTAAAAGTTCAACATATTTTCTCTTGAAAATTGACATTATGATGCTGAGTTTCTTCTAAAAATTCATAGAAAAGTAAGTATAATTTTGTACAAATTAATATTTTCTTTCAACTCCCTTTTGACTCATAAATGCTAATTTTTAATGTATTTGAATTACCTCCTTGAGAATTTCATATGATCTTTGATCATGGTCATCCTCTCTCCCACAACTCCTCCCAGATCTATTCCTCCTTCTCCTCCCATACTGTCTTGTGTCCTTTCTGTTTGCTTGTTTCTCATCAAATCCAATTTGCAGTACCAAAATATTTTTGAATGTATGGCCTTCCACTGGAGCATGATACATTATCAAGAGAAATGTAGAATATTGAGCCTTTCTTTCCCAGCAGCTAACAAGTGGTTTTGAGTCAGCTTGATACAAGCTAAAGCATAAGATGAGGAGCCTCAATTGAGGAAATACCTCCATGAGAACCAGCTGAAATTGATAAGGGAGGGCTTGGCCCATTGTGGGTGGTGCCATCCCTGGGTTGGTGATCCTGGGCTGAGCAAGCCAGGGGATGCAAGCCAGTAAGCAGCATTCTTCTATGGCCTCTGCATCAGCTCCTGCCTCCAGGTTCTAGCCCTGCTTTAGTGCCTGTGTTGACTTCCTCCGATGATGGACTATGATATGAAAGTGTAGTCTAAATAAACCCTTTCCTCCCCAACTTGCTTTTTAGTCATAGTGTTTCGTCACAGCAAAGAAACCTAAACCAAGAGAAGCGCCTGAAAGTACTTGGCTAGGGATGGAATTTGTGCCCATCCCCCTCTCCATGCTTCAATCTGGACTTGCCCTGTGCATGCTGTTATGCCTGCTGTGAGCTCATATGTTCAGCTGTCCAGAAGATGCTAAGTTCAATTGTTATATATACTATTTTAAATTCTTTCAGCCTTGATTTAGCTAGAAGCCAATCAGAATTACAATATTAAGCATGAAATGAAATAAACTACTGCACGAACTGCTCAAGTTCTGTCAATCATGGGGCTCTATATGGGAATTATAGTACTTTGGAAAATATTGGTTGCCAAAGAAATTAATTTTATGTTTCTTTTCCATTTGAAAATCAAAGCTGGTTAACTACTATCTGCTTCAATTTTAAGGAAAAGGAGGAAACCATTTAAGAATATTAATGTTACAGGATTAAATTATTAATTGCTTAAAATGAAGCCCACTTTTTTTTTAAAAAAAAAAATAATGTAGCGTCCAAAGTGATTTTATCATATCAGTTCATGAATTTAAAAATGATTCAAAAAAATTTCTGAAGCATGAAGAAACTATCAGTCATTATGTATTAACATAAACGTAACATAATTTGCTGTCTACTGAATTTGCACTCTCAGTTGATTATATGAAACATTTGGTAAGAATGGGGTCTTATCTACTTTTCATATGGGTTAACCATAGAGACAGGATGGCTTTCTACTCCAAACATTGAAAGCATTTTCATCATATCTATTGCATTTTTTTCCTATGTATATGCTGATTGTGTGTGTTTAGTTTCTAAACTGAGATGCACTTTTAATTCATTATATTAATTTAATGCCTATCTAGTGATTATGGTTAGACATTAATATAATTGTAAGTGGCTGGGAAGGTTTTAGCATATGAATATCTTCATGTTAATGTATCCGTGTAATTATTATATGGAAAGAGATATCAAAGTCCAGAAACTTCTCTGGGGCTGTACTCCATCATCCTCCAGAGACAACCAATACTCTGATGTCCCCTCCTATTACCTGTCCTTCACATGATGTTAATTGCATACTTAATGCTTCACCTATATTATTCTTGTGCAATGTGTCTGTGATATTGTGGTTTAGATTAGTTTTCTGCCTTTATGGAAGTGTAGGTCTTTTATAAGTGTGTATTGTTAAAAACAAATTCATCTTTATTTTTTTTTTTATTTACCAAGTTCAAGTTAAATACCTGCCATTTGTCAATTCTCTCTATCTCCATCTATCCATCGTTGTCATCTATCATCATTTCTATGAAGCATCAAATACCTTTTATACAAGTCTTGGGTCAATTTTGTCTCTGTTTGATCTTCATGTTCCTTGTATTGTCAGAACTATTAGTATTCCATTTTCATGAAAAGGCAGCACTGACTAAATGTTGCTTAGTCTTGCATTCTTGGAACTATTATGCAGCATATCTAGAATCATTAATGAAAATGTTCTGATTTTTTTCTAGTGCTGTTTTTGGTGCAACACAGAATATTGTTGCATTTTTAGTCTGATTAATTTAATCCCGCATGGAAGGCCTACTTGTTTATGTTGCTCATTGTGATGTCATTTGAACTAGGAGAAACAGACACAGGACATTTCTCATTTTGCAGTTCTTCTTTTATGTGACTATTTTATAAAACTTAAAGTTAGTTTCTTGAATGATTAAATCCAATAAACTATTTAAAGTAATCTCCTTTATAAATTCTATATACTTTAGGCAAAAAAAAAAATGCTTCAGAATATATATCAAAATTCTCTATCAGTGTTGTCACACACACAATTATTCAGTTAATATAGCATAAGCAAAATTATAATAATTACAATTAAACATATAGTTTTAAGTACTTAAAAATCTAATATCTGCATTTTAACTATGAATATTTTAAAGAACAATTTCAAGTTTCAAAGACATGGTTCAATGTTTAGTATTTTTTTATGACTCAGTACTTGTTGCAACTAAAAATAAATATCATACCTAGTAAAGAAAATGGTTTCTATTTTTTCTGACCCAAAATATCTTTTTATTTTTCACAGAATAAGAATTGAACCATAGCTTAAATAGCACATTTTACATCTTCTCTAAGAAAGATGGAAAGAAAGAAAAAAGAAGACCTGCCATTTTAAAATCATATCCTTATAAAGTGTTTGAACACACACACACACACACACACACACACACACACACACACGTTTCTCTAAGGAATGATTGGGAATGTAAAGTAAAATCACAGTGAGATTACCTTCCCGAGTTATCTTAGATTTCAACTCCTTTTAATCCTCTTCTTCATTTGAGTTTAAATCTACAACATAATTTGACAACTTTCCTATGCTTTGCTAAACATTGCACCAACATTTACAAAATTATCCCAAATAGAGTCTCAATACACTCTACTATCCAGACACCGAATACATTGTCATGTTTTATTGTTTGTTTTGTTTTGTTTTTGTTTTTTTATCTTCCTATTCAAATGAGAGCTCAGGATTCAATGACAGTACGATTTACAGAATCCCACTGAGTCTAGAAATTCATGCATGATTATATTATTTTGAGCATGCTATCATTGTCAGGGCAAATTAGTGTACCAAGAACATGGCATCTGCTCATGAATTTCACAAATTCATTTAAAAATTAACTCCTTTTGGTCATAAAGGAGTCAAAAGTAGTGAGCTTTTCTCAGAGATGAATAATAATCACAATTCAGTCTCAGAGTTATTAGATCATTTGTACAATTTGTTTTTCTGTAGTCCAATGAGATTTAGGCCATGAAGATATTCTACACAAAGGCACACTAAGTACACTGATTGACATAACATCACTGTGGCACAGTCAACCAAGAGATGGTTTCAGAAAATTACTTAGTCTGTGTATGGTGCTTTAATAAAACATAACAGACTAGATAACTTATAAAGAAAAAAATATTTTTCAGAGTTCTGAAGTCTGAGAAGTTGTAAGATCAAGCACTAGCACTTTTGGTATCTAGTGGGACACTTTCTTCTCATTCCCAGTGGAGCCTGGTATCAGAATTATCATACTGCCATATTGGAAAAAGGAAGAGACCAGTACTCTGTCATCAGATGGAAGATGTGGCAAAGAAGGGCCCCACTTCCTAAGGCCCCATAGTAAGTACACTAATCTCATCCGTGAGGAAGTCACCTTAATCAACAACCTCTGAAAGGCATCTCTCAGTTATGACCTATTCATTTCAACATGGGACTCGGAAATGTCACAGTTAGATACTGTGGGGTATGATTACTACAGATACCAACTCAATGACTGTTGCTCTGTGTACTTCTCAGATCCATAGGTGCCAAAAGATGGATAGAACAAATCTAAAGATATAGGACATAAGCAGCTGGGACAAAGTGGAATTTTTAATGTTTACTTTATACTAGAAACGTATGTTATAGGTTGGTATGGAACAAGGAAGTAGACAAAATGGCTTAGGTATCTTAGTTTTCTTTACTGGATATCTCAGAAATAAAATAATGAGGATAATATTTAAAGTGGCCAAATGACAAAGTTGGGTTCAATTTCATGGTTGCTCTTAGCTTGTCTGATGTTGAATTGTGCCTCTCAGAGTCCAAATGTTAGGACTATAACACACTAAGCTCCAAATGCCAGATTATTCCTTGAGAATAGCCAGGTATTTAGAAGTAAACGAATTACTTCATAATTTCTTATCCTCTCACAAAGGCTGACAAATTTTATGGATGTGAGTTTTAATAACTTTCTAGACATATTTATTCAAGTGTTTTCGAAAAACAATCTATGACCATGGTATTCACACTTGAGAGAGAAAAAAATGGAGGAGTTTGGGAAAACATGACTATGTGATCTGGCAATTGGTCAAAGAGCGACAGCACACAGAAGCCACGAGCCTTATAGGATGTTACATCAGACGTCTAAAGGCACAGCTTAAAGACTGACAGGAGGAAATATTGAACATGCAGAGAATCCACTTTCTGGGTATTTATCATGGAAATTTATCATCATAAAGAACTCTAAAGGAGAGGCCCTAAATGGAGATGTTCAGAACAAAGAAACTATACTAGTTTCTAACATATTGCTGTTGTAACAAATTGTCCCAAATGTATTAAATTAAACAAACAAAAAAGCTTATCTTATTATTAAGGACTCAGAAAATCAAAATAAAACAACAACAACAATAACAACAAAAACCCTCACTGGGTTGTAATCAAGGAGTTCCTGAAATAGATTCCTTCTGCAGACATACAGCTCAAAATGTTTCCTTTCTTATTATCCTTATTTCTGGAAGTCATTCACATTTCTTGGCCCATGGGTCCATGCCTCTTTATTCAAGGCTAGCTACTTGGGTTGAGTCTTTTTATACTGCCATTCTTGGGCTCTGTTCTGTTCCACATTCACTTTAGAGATATTCAATACCATCACAAGGATTATACAGAGAAAATCTTATAAAACATTTCCTTCCTGTGGATATCTCTAGATATCATTACGATGAAGGACTATTGTTTATCCAGACACCATTTTCCACTTGCTTCTCTACCATAGGAAATAGTCTGAGTAGATGATGTCATTGCTTCCCCTTTCCCTTGAGGTGGGAATCAGTGAGCCAGTCAAAATACTTGGGGAAAAAAGGTTGGGGGATTTGATAGCTTTGGGTTGTTGTTTTCCTCCAAAGGGTTTTAATTGCTAGCAACGGGAGTTTCTAGTTTCTCAAATTAGTCCCTAACACATGACTGCTTGCCTCTGAGTTCAGATAACTACACTCTCCTCAGTAGTTTTTGGCCTAGAGATGGAAACAGCCCTCCCTAACAGCCTGAGGTTGCTACGTTTACTCTGTGATGTTCTTCACACTCGTATCCTGAAATCCTCTTTTAACTGAGTGATCCTTGGACTCTGACCTAATAAAGGAAAAATATGTTTATCAACTTGTTTCTAAGTGTTATTTTCCTATGTACTCTCCCCTTTTGTCTTGTAAAAAAGTGAAATTTATATACCCCAAATCCTATTTCGCCCACTGGGGGGCGATATTTCCTCTTGTGAGAGTGTGTGGCATTTCTAGCAACAGAAGTAGACTAATGGGATTTAAGGATTGTCTGTTTATATAATCAGAACATTGATTGTTGGGAAACTGAGAGACACGATTATCCAGTTGCCTCCTGTCTTCTTAGCACACTCAGTCATGGAAACCATATGTTAACTGTGAAGGTAGTCTCCCTTTAAGGCGTTTTTCTTCCTCTTCTGTAATAAGAAAGGGGAATTTCATATCCAAGATTTAGAAATAGACAGGAGTCCCATGGACCAAAACAAGAATGTTCCTTCAAATTAAAAATTGACACACTTCCAAGCAGCTGGAAGCTAAGTCTATGACTTCTACACCAAAAGAATCAGAATTTACTGGGGTTATTGGTCTCTTTAGTAGGAAGGCAACTGTTCAGTAAGCCTATTACAAAGAAACCAGCAAATCACTGAGAGCTTCCTCAGCTGAATCAATGGAACTCTGGGGAAGCAAACTTTCTAAGTCTACAGGAAGGGGCTTGGTCAGTATCAGACAGAAGTAATTATAGGAAGATTAAAGGATCTGTTTTCTCAACCTAGAGCTACCAATGAACTACAGAAATAGAGACTTTGCAGTCACGCAATACATAGCTAATCTTTTTACTTCATTTTAAGAACAATGGTTGTCATTGGTTCTTTAGAGTTCAGGAAGACATTAAGACTGAACCGATATGTTATGATTCTTTCTGGGTATTTGTAAGCTCTACACCTGTCACCTGGGCCAGAGACACAGGAGTGAGTGCTGAAAAGCCAAAGTCCCAATTTTGTGGAATGTCTGTGGTGTGTCCCTTTGGATTCATAGTACTTGATCTTCTGAGGAAAGACTCTGTATTGCCTACTTTAGCAAGCTATTCTATTCTCTGACATCTAACTGGTTTGGTACAAAAACAACCCCCAGCTGCGGCTACGTGGAAAAGAAGGCAGCTGCTTCCTGCCTCAGTTATTTTTCCCTAAGAAATCCTTTGAGTGAAAATTGTGACCTTCTCATCCTTTTAATTAGTTTCTTTAATAAGCATTCTTCGGGTGAGTTTGACTGTTAGACCTATGTACTTCAAGTTCCCTGAGTTATACTCTACTCCTGATATATTTGATTTTTCTGTATGCCCAATTCCAAACTGATATACCTCTTTTTCTCATATGGATTCTACTGTACTATTTTAAATGGAATCATAGAGGAAAATATTTCTATTTATACAAAATAATGTTCAGCTTAAAACCCTCAATGTTTATCGTTAACTTGAGGAGAAAAAAAAAAGCATATGTTTTGACCTAAATAATATCTGGACTACACAAGATAACTTCATTCCCACAAGAAAAAACAAACAAACAAATAAAGTTTGTTTTCACAAGACTGTGTGATAATATAAACTCTATTACACTAACAGATAAGAAATTTGAATACTTTTTCTTTCTATTTTCACTACTCTGATGATGCACAGATAAAAAATCATGTACATATCTTTACTGCATAGGCTCAATATGTTGATATATTCTGTCTCTCTGTGTCTCTGTCTCTCTTTCCATCCTGACTGCAGTTCTGCAGTCTCCCCTCTGTCCTCTCCTCACTGTCCATCTCTACCCTCCACCTCCATTATGTTCGACCTATCCACTCCTCTTCTAGTTCTCTTCAGAAAAGGGCAGGTATCCCATGGATATCAACCAACCATGGCATACCAAGATGCAGTAAGTCTAGGCACCTCCTCTTGTATTGAGACTGGATGAGGTAATCCAGCAGGACAAAAAGTGTTTCTAAAGCAGACAAGCATCATAAACAGCCTCTGCTCCCACTGTTAGGTGTTCTACAAGACCAGCCTACCCAACTAGAACATATATACAAAAGAATTCGTCTGTCCTATGCAGGCTCCCTGGTTTTTGGTTCAGACTGTGTGCCCCTATGAGCCCAGGGCGGTTGATTTTGTAGGTTTTCTTGTGGTGTACTTGACTCCTCTGGCTACTCCAATCCTTCCTTGCTTCTTCCTCAGATTTCCCCAACTCTACCTAATATTTAGCTGTGGGTCTGCTTCCATCAGTTGCTATGTGAGGGCTCTCTGATAACAATTGGCCTATGCACCAATCTATGAGTATAGTAGGAATATAGGAATTATTTTCTATCATAGGTCTCTGGACTATCTAGCCTGAGTCCTGACTCTCTAAAAAGTATCAGGGGTGGGTTCCCTCTCATGCATGGGCCACAAGCTGGAAGAGTCATTGGTTGGTCACTCCCATAATTTATATGCCTCTGTTACCCCAGCAGGTCTTGTAAGCAAAACAAATTGTAGGTTGAAGGTTTGCTGCATTGTTGTCCCAATTCCTATGCAGGAAGTTTTGTCTGGTTACAGGAGAAGGCCAGTTCAGGTGGCATATCTCCTAACTGCTAGGAGTCTTAAATATGATCACCCTCATAAATTCTTGTGAGTTTCCATTACATCAGATTTCTAGCTTGTCCCAGAGATGCCCACAATTCATTATGTCTTCCTGTACTTTCCCTCCATCCTCTCTTGATCCTTCCTGTTCCTGTATCCATCTCCTAACCCAGATGGCCCCTGCCAGTCCACCTGTGATGTCTAGTCTATTTCTCCTTCACAGGGAGATTAAGACCCCTCATGGAGACCTCCTGGTTACTTAGCTTCTCAGGGTCTGTGGATAGCATGGTTATCCTTTATTGCTTTTATTCATTTATAAGTGAGCACATATCAAGTTTGTCTTTCTGGGTCTGGATTACTTCACTAGAATGATCTTTTCTAGTTCCACCTATTTGCCTGAAAATTTCATGAAATCATTGTTTTGAATAGCGGAGTAGTATTCCATTGTATAAATGTACCACAATTTCTTTATCCATTCTTCGGTTGAGGGACATCTGGGTTGTTTCTAGTTTCTGGCTACTATGAGTAAAGCTGCCATGAATATACTTAAACAAGTATCCTTATGATAGGACGGAGCATTCTTTCAGTATATGCCCAGGAGTGGTATTGCTGGGTGTTGAGAGAGATCAATTCCTAGTTTTCTGATAAAATGCCATATTGATTTCTATAGGAGCTATACCACTTTGCACTCCGACCAGCAGCGAAGGTATGTTCCCCTTGTTCCACATCCTTTCTAGTATGAGCTGACACTTGCATTGTTGATCCTAGACATTCTGATGGGTATAAAATGAAATTTCAGAGTCATGCTGATTTGCATTTCCCTGACGGTCAAGTATGTTGAACATTTATGTAAGTGATTTTCAGTCATTTGAGATTTCTCTGGTGGAAATTTTTAGATCAGTACCCCATTTTTAATTTGATTGTTTGGTTTGTTGATGATGATTTCCTGAGTTCTTTACATATTTTGGATATCAGCCCTCTGTCAGATATGGGATTGGTAAACTCTTCCCAATCTGTAGATAGCTGTTTTGTTCTAGTAATAGTGTTTTTTGCCTTACATAAGTTTTTCAGTCTAATGAGGTCCCATTTATTAATTGTTGTTCTGAGTGCCTGCACTATTGGTATTCTGTTCAGAAACCACCCTTTTGTTTATATGTTACCCCATTCTCAAATATAAAACAGAATCAAATTCCAATAATAATAATTAATAATAATAATAATAAAAACAATAAATTATATCCCATTTGATTTGAGTATATTCTTTTTATTGTTCTGTTTCTGAGTTACGACAGAGTAAATCACTTACTTTTCTTGAACTAAAATAGACTATCAATACTTATTAAGTGAAATATGGATTGAAACATACTTTAAGTCTCATGTAATGAATACAAGATTTTTTGTAAGTAGTCAGGGGTTTTCAGGCTCTGCAGCAAGTGACTTTTACCATTGCTCTGTCTCCCTGGCTCATGTTGACAATATTAGCATTTTATGACATAGTTTTAATGATAAATATAAGTATATATTCAGCATAAGTATAGATACTAAATGATTAATGATTATACTACTGAAATCAATGATCATAACATTCTATCACATAGTGACCAGTTTCATTCTTTCTTATTCTCCTTCATTATAGTGAATTTTTTGTCTCTCTCTCTCTCTTTTTTTTTTTTTTTGAGATCTAAATGTTTCAACTATGCTACATAGTCTATGAGCTTACAAAGAAGAAATACCTGTTTGATAATTCAGAATGTCTTTGGTCATACTGATATATTTCTATATAGATTAAATAGAGATGAGTCTGTACATGTACAGTTATTAGCTCAAACATTGATCAATTTCTGTTCATTTATAGGACATGTGGATTTTTTGTTTGCATGAATGGTGTCTCTGTTTTCTTTATTTTCTTTATCAGAAAGATGAACCCTAGAAAATAAAATAAAGAGATATTTCTAAAATTAACAAACAATGCAAGTATCTGGGTAGTGCTGTTACTCTTTTATTGTAATTAATATGTATTATAAAGAAATGAAAATTAAAGATGTAAGCTATGTGCCTGAATAGTATTCATTCCAATAGAAGAAATGAGAGCCAATAATCCTTCCTTGATTCTTCAAGTCAGTCTGAGTTTACATCTGTTTAATTAAATTTTTATGAAAGAAATTTAATATTTAATTGCAATCCATTAAAATTACTATGTTTAACCCAGCAATACTTTTATTATACCTTAGATAAATTTTGGGTGGGTGTTGGCATTTTGAGCTCCAGCAAAGGTTTAGTTAGGTTTGGGATGTGTTTGGTTTGGATTGAGAGGTGTATTTGTGAGGGTCAGTCTACTCCTTTGCATTGTCTTATCTCTGCTAGATTCCCTTTTGTACACATGGTTTCTCATATTGTTCTCTGTGACAACTTACCAACTCATGAGATTGATTGAGTTCTGAGCAAGAGAAATGTTTTATTGCATCAGAAAACTGAAGTGTATGCTAAATAGTGACTTAGGAAATTATGTTTTATGCTTTTTATATTTTCATGTATTTTATTTGTCAAGGCAAAATAATAGTTTATTTCTTTAGCCAAAAATCTGAATGTAGGAAGCATATGCTTCCTCAGCTTTCTTCAGACCAAGCTTCACTGCTGCCTTTATTTTCCTGACTACTCTGCTATGTGTGTCTCCCTCCTTCCCACGGCCTTTCTAGTCACCACATTAATGATATAGACAGAAGTAGAAGAAAAGGGAAGATGGTCAAAAACAATTGCATTTTTTCCTTCAAAAAATCAGTGTATTCCTTCAGGAAATAAAGCTTCTTGCATAATATTTCACATTCTTCTGGCCAAACTGTATCCCAGGAAAGCGGTTTGATATTGGCAATTTTCTCCTAAAGTCTAAACATGAAGACTGGGTGCTCATGGGGAAGGGATACTGGACCTTTCGGAAGTTGAGCCTAGTGGGTAGTCTTTAGGTTATTCAACATGGTCTCTCCCTTTGCCTCTTCTCTCAAGGTATGAGTTCTTAGGAACATTTCTTCCTTGATATGGAATCTTAACAAGAGCTGAGAACAATTGTGCTACCTGAGCATCTTGGACTTGGCCAATAGCCCCTTCTCTGTCACCTTGTTGCAGTAACATGAAACTAACAGACACTCTAGCCTTACACTTTATAGAATATGTAAAAGATGAATAATTACTGGTTTTCTATACTTTGAAGAAGATGTAAAAGATGAATAATTACTGATTTGCAGATAGTTATAACTAAGTCAGCTACCATAATTTACACTCACATGATTCCTTTGGTGTGAACTCAATGCTTCCAGTCAAATAAATGCTTTGATTTTGCTTCATTTTGCCTTGGTATACTATATTAAAGGCAGACTGCACAATATTTATATACCATGGGACATGGTAAATAAAATGATTCTGAATATATAATGACAGAATTTCTCCAGAATTCAGACAATGAGAAAATGTATTTTGCAAAACTATGACATCAGATAATATATTCAAAATATAAAGTAAAAGTATTATATGCATTATTAGTTTTTTTCAGAAAATAAAATCTATTTAAAGTTAAAATTCTACTGCTTGACACTTCTTTAAAAAATATTTTGTCAGTACATCCAAAGGAATGGAAAAAGAAGAGATGAAACAAGTTCAGTGCTTTTCACCTTCCAGACTAGCTCTATTAGAGATACAGAAATCAGATAAGAGACTTGTCAGATTTCCTAGACAGAGTAAAGAGACATGAGGCAGAAAGAGATGAGGGTGTGACATCAAGGGATGGAACTGTGTTTATTTGCACACAATGAGGGACAGCCTCAATCCTGTGGGAAATTGAAGTGTCTGCCAAGGTAAAAAGCCAATTTTGTCTTTTAATAAGGGTGAAGTGAGAGGCTTGAGAAGGGGAAAATCGTTGTAGCTATGGAGTCTACATGTGGTTCTACTTCAACTTCAGACAGGATAATGCATAAGACTCAATTTTCTGGTCACAAAACAGGACAACATGGGTTACTTCAACTGAAAATTTGATCTGATCTGATAAAATGTAACATCTGATGATTCTTAATGACCCCTCCCCAGTACTGCAGCCCTGTTTGTGTACTCTCTCCCAGAGACTCTGGGAGAACTCAACAGCCAGGGGCCACAGTATACTGGACCTCTATTCTAGCATAGAAGGCTAGTTGTGAAAGTTTTGGTCCATGAGTCTACTTTGACACTAAACAGTCTACAGTAACATAGTACCATCGAGCCTTCACAGGACCAAGGGCCTCTCCTCCTATTGATGTCTAACAAGGCCATCTTCTGCTGCATATTCAGCTAGAGCCATGGGTCCCTCCATGTGTACTCTTTGGTTGGTGATTCAGTCCCTGGTAGCTCTGGGGGATCTGATTGGTTGATTTTATTGGGTTGCAAACCCTGTCAACTCCTTCAGTCTTTTCTCTAACTCCTCCATAGGGGACCCTGTGCTCAGCCTGTGGGAAGCTGCCTGAGTCACACCCACATTCGCCATTACAAGATAGCGCCTACATCTGGCCGAGGACAAGTTGTAAACAGGCTAGTGCGCAGGTACCTGGTAATTTTCCACCTCAGAGTCTCAGCCTCTCTCGTGGCGGCATCTGGCCTGATGCGGGGAGCCAATGGGGAAGCTCCATGTCCAAGGCAAGCGCTGTGACCTATATAAGGGATGGGTGTTCTATTGTTCGGGGTCTCCACTCGTGGCAAGCTTATGCTCTCCCTCTCAAGATGCATTAAAGCTTTACTGCAGAAGGATCCTATGTGTGCCGCGTTGTTCTTGCTGGCGAGACAGTAGCGCGGGACATCAGCCCAGTGGTTGGCTGTGAGCATCCACCTCTGTATAGAGACAGAGACAGCTATAACAGGCTCTTGTCAGCAAGCACTTTTTGGCATCTGCCATAGTGTCTGGGTTTGGTGTCTGTATGTGGGATGGATCCCCAGGTGGGGCAGTCTGTGCATGGCCTTTTCTTTAGTCTCTGCTCCACATAGGAATTATTATACCACAGTGTTGTGCTGGTCTTTGTCAGCCATTGGCTTGGGGCATGTCACAACTTGATGGCATTCCTGACCACAAGTGTGATGCATAAGAGAATGGCTCTACCATCTACAGTAAATGTTCCTGGTTCTGGAAAGAGCACACAGTACCAGATCATAGTACTGTAACTATTGGTGTGGGAACTGGATCTACCTTAGGCCTAGGGAATATAGGAATAATCGATAAACATTGGAGGTACTTTCTTGATTCTTTCAGAAAAATATAGCAACAGTGTTGGGGATTGAACTTGCACTTCAGGAGCCTCTATTATTGAAAATGTAACAAATCCCTAGCTTCAGACTCCCAAAAAAATAGACCTGGAGACCATCTAGTACTGCCTTAGTAGGAAGCATAAAAAATAATCAAGTTTTATAAATGCAGATATAAAATAGTCTCACTATGAAGACTGTAATATACAACTAAGCCTCAAATTCCCAGACAAGCGATAAGTCAACTAGTGCAAGACTCATTCTAGAAATACCTGTATTGCATCTACATTGTTCATAGCTATAGATCCCGAGAATGTGTTATTAAGCAGCAGGGATAGGGTGCTTGCCCTATTTTAAATACATCAGCTCAGAGAAGATGATAATTTTCTTCACAGATTAGTTTAAGACATAATGGCTAAGTAACGTTCTAGTCAGGATAAAGAATATGGCATGGAATGTCAGTCTTTATGTTCAGAAGGCCCACATATTAGTGATTGTTAGAAAGTAGGCATTTGATCAGTGGGTTCATTGTTAATCGGTATTCTGGAAGTCAAAAAATAGATTCATATTAATAAAAAATAGTGACAATCTGCGACTATGATAAATTGAACAGTTGAACTGTCAGTGGAGAATTTAATGATTGTCAGAAAGATCTACTGGTTGAAATGTTTTGGAGCCCATCTCTCTCTTTGCACAAAGAAATCCAAAATCTAATGAGTCTGGTATACTTTTATCTTACACTTGGCCTCTAGTAGGGTGATAGCGAATTGCCATGAGATGACTATGTATACAGCATGACATTGTTTTGTCTATGCTTTGTACAAAATGTCCTTGGAGACCTTGAAGAGACAGGGTCCTACTATTTTGAGGTACAGAATGGTTTGTGTGAATTATTTTGTGTACTAATGACCATATATTTAGTAGTGCCAGGCATGTAACAACATTGGTCTGAAACAATTCTCAATTCTGATCTAACAGCAAAACTGTGAAAATGAAGAGAGGCTGTGGGAGAGGAGCATGCTATCTGAAGCATTTTGACAGATGCTGTAATCAGCACATACAAAAATAAAAACTAAAAAAACTGAAAGTTATACATGACTAAAGCAGGCCAAATTATTACTAAACCATCTTCTACCCTGTGGAATTTACCTTTTTGGAAAACAAATAGACAGCACATAAATAAATACCACTATATACAAATTGGTATTGTTGCATACTCAGGAAATACTCCTGAAAAGATCATGTTTGACCCAAGAATTGAATAAAATATGTTATAGTAAGTTATAACAAACAACAAAAACATAGATGTTGTAAAGGTTTCTGTCTAGTATCAGGATTTGAGAGAGCTTTCATGTTAAACCACACATAAACCAATTTGAGAAAACTAAGAGGCTGCTAGCCTTGAAAAATGACTATGTCAAGAAAGGAAACAAGCAGCCTTTGCTTCCACAGAAGAATTACATCATCTTCAATAACTCAGGAGAGACAGTAGTCACTTTAACTGACCTTGTAGATTAACTGTGTAAAATGTTTATAAATGTACACAGTATATAAAACAGCTATTATAAAGCAAAATAACTTACTAATTATAACTTTTGTCATTCATAAGTATATAGTTCAATAATTTTAGGATATTTGCCAGGTTGTGTGACTGTCTCTACAATGGTCTCCCCTGAAAAAAGCCACATAACCATTACCACTCTCCCACCATATCCCTCTCCACCCTGTTGTTTTGCCTAGTCCCCAGAAAACACTGATTAACTCTGGATATTTACTAGCAATGGATTCTATGTGATTTGACCTTTGTGGCTCATTGTTCATTTAGCATAAAACTTTGAAGGATTACCCTTCTGTAACATTCAACAGTACTTCATTCCATTTCATCTTGCACATATTTTGCTGTATGGATAAACCATGCACTGTTTATTTATTTGTTGGGTGGTTGACCTTCAGCTAATCTGACTTTTTCCTACTATCAATCAGATGATTGCTATAGGCATTTGTGAACATATTTTGGTGTGGAGATAGGTTTGTTTGGGGTGAATATCTAGGATTAAAATCACTGAGCCACATAATGTCTAGGTGTTACGCCTTCCTGTGAACAGCAGGACTGATTTCCAGAGCTGCTGAAACTTGCTTTGTTCTGAAAGTAACATAAGAATTTTATGATTTGAAGTGTAGCACTTCTCCAGCCAAACTACATACTCCTCATTGAAGGAGTTTAGTTATCAGATGTTTCAGAATTAATCCATGAAGTCTTTGATTTCATGGATAGATGAGTTAGCTCAATGGATTTCGATGAATTTTTTTTCAGATTCTGTTTCCTTGTTGCAATAAAAGAGCAGCATTGAATCACCATATACAACAAGATATAATGTTCTGTGTTGTTCTAAAATCAGTGGCAAGATAACTATGACTTTATACTTTGGAAACCATGAGCCAAAATGTGACTTTTCTTCTTTTAAGTCACTCATCTCAGATACTTTGTCACAGCAATGCAAAGCTGACCAATATAGAGAAGATTAAATTTTCTACAAGGTAAATATTTAAAGTTAAATTTTAAATGTAAATAGATAATATTGAGGATAGAAGGTTAGCTTATATTCCTTGAATTTGTATTTAGTAAAATCTGCTCCTACTTCATTATGAATCCTTGAGGTAAACCAAGCAAAGAATCTTCCTCCCATTTTATCTACAAATACTGTGTGCTCATTGTCTTTGATTCGCCTAACTTACGATTTCATGGTTTACTATTGCTGAAAGTAATCACATTTCTAAAATGCGCTAGATGGAATAATTGTTTCCAAAGATTACCCAGGCCTAATCCATGTGACTTTAGAATTTATTTAGCATTGTAGACATTCAGATATGATTAAATTAAGAATCTTGTGATGAAAAGACCTGGATTATCCTAGATGGGCCCTGCATATGAATCTGCAACAGAAGAAAGCAGTATGGATTTTGAAGCACAAGCTGCCATGCTGGCTTTGAAAGTACAGAAAGGGACTTTGGACAAAGAATAATTCTCCACAGGATGATGGGAGAATCTTGAGAAACATAGACAGTTCCCTAGAAACTGGAAGACAACCACCTTAGTGTTGATAAGGTTCAACTAATTTCATGCTTTGACCTTAAGTACTGCAAGAGAATAAAAAGCTGCAGTTTTAAGTCACTAAATTTGTGGCTATTATTACAAGAGCTAAAGAAACTATTGTATGTACATTTGTACATCAATAGAGTTCTTTGGAGAATAGTTGTTTTTATTTATTTATTTTGTCTCATGTGTATTGTGTCTTATATGTTTGTCTGCATCACATTTATGTTGGTATGCACATTGCATGTATGCCTGCTGCCCAGAGAGGTCAGAAGAGGTGTTAGACCTGGAACAGAAATTAAAGATAATTGTCACCCATCATGTGGGTGCTGGGATCTGAACCCAGGTCCTCGGTCCTCTAAAAAAAATCAGCAAGTGTTGTTAACCACTGAACTATGTCTGCCCCCAGATGTTTCTATTTTAAAGCAGGGCTTTATGCAGACCAGTGTAGTCTGGTCAAAGATGACTTTTGTGAAGTACTGGTTCTGCAATCTAATGTATGCCACATTACCAGTATAGGAACGGTAATTATAACTCTAAGAGGAATCTCATTTGTAAAATAGGTCATAGAAATAGGCATTTCTATTCAGAATAGATGTAAGCTTTAGGTCTTATAAAAATCATACATTCATCATGGCAGTTAACCTGAATTCCGTAATTAGGAAAGTGTACGAAGGACTTTAACTTCTGAAGGAATGATGTCCAGGATTCGATGGAACAAAATATATATATTTCCACCAGCCACTGTGTAGGTAAGGATGCTTATTTATTGTCAGATGGATTTCACCAAACAGCCTATGATCTCAGGAGATATGCTTTGGTATCTTTATTGCCTGTTAAAATATACATTGTCTAATGGTTTGTAAATTCAGGCTTAACATAAGAAAGTCATCAAAGTGTGCTAGTGTACATATACATATACATATATATATATACACATATATATGTTTGTGTGTGTGTGTGTGTGTGTGTGTGTGTGTGAAATATCAGAAGTTTTTTATATGGGAATTCTAAAAGATACTCTTTGTTCAGAGCTGACTAATAGACTATTAACATTGCAATTAAAGAGTCAGTTAATTACATTGATATACTGACAAGACCTCAAATTTTGAAGTAAGCCTGTGTGGATCTGGATCCTTATATACATGCCTGTTAGGCAAATGATTCAATGATGTCATTTGTCCTTCATCTATTTCTTTTCCCTCCTTTATAAGCTGGTATTACTCAATGAACAGACACATACGGATGCTATAACTAATGAATGAATTAAAGCCAAATAAAAAATAGGTCCTACATAAACCTGCTGACTTGGCCATAGTATTACATCATATTACCTAAATGAGAATTGCTTCATATTACTTTATTTTTACCACATCTGAGCTACACCCTTTCAGTTTGTGAAGTTGCATTTTTGATGGTTTGAGGACACAGAGAACCTGTACAAGCTGCCATGTGTCTTCTTTTCAAAACATTTTTGTTAAAACCATGCAACAATATTTAATTCCCATAACCTAAGTGAAAAGCCGACTACTTGCCCCATTTACTCAGCCCACTGAAACAGTGCTTGATCATAAAGACTTCTGCAACCTGCACGCTTTCCTGAGGGTAACATTCTAGAAATACCATTTGTGTGCATGCTATCTCCTTCGCTGAGGCAAACTGGCATTGTTTCTTATGACAGCTCTGAAGTAACTCCTGACAGAGCTCAGGTTACAAATCACTAGCTCCAAATCCAGGTCAAATAGATCAAATACAGAGAGATAGAGACCATGTGAAGAAGCCTTCAGGACTGGATGGACAGAAAAAAAGGAAATGGAATAATGTACTATATCTTTTGTATGAGTGAATGTACAATGTCATGTGACTCTATTCAAACAATGTTTACTTGTAATACTTGTTAAACTAGCATTTTTATTTCATATGTGTAAAAGTATCATCATCATAAAATGCCCTGAAGTGGGTATAATTAAATGCATTTTGTTCTTGGAGGAAGAAAGAATGAAAGACAAGTACAGACAGATAATCTGGATTTATGTCTATTCATCATCTAGACTCCCAAGTAGCAAATGGATGTGTCAATATATATTTCATCATTTTTCTGACTTTAAACACGTAAGTGGTTTTCAATACTTTGATATTAAAAGCAATGCCACGTCATTAATCTTTGTCATAGTTTTTGTTGTCCTCAATAGGATAATAGAAAAGAACTCCATAGGTCAAAGTGTATGTATTATTGCTAAAGACTTTTTTTTTTTAAATAGGTGAAATGAAATTGCTTCCCAGAAAGAAGGTTCTCGGCTCTGTTCCAACCAGGAGTGAGTGCCAAACCTGAGCACTTACACCACACTCTCATTCTTGAATCTTTGTGTTTTCTATATTCATTGCTCGTAAATATTTATTATATCAGTTATGATTACCTTTTAAAGTAAGAGAAGGTGTGATTTCAGACATTGTTTTGTGAGAGCCTTTCACCCATTACAGCATTATTTTCATTCCAATGTAGTATTTCCCTTGAGTAAACTCTGCTTCTGATTTTATTTATTCTGGTTTGGTTGTTTCTTTGAGATTTAATTCATAAATGTAACATTTTGCTCAAATTCTTCTCCATTCTCTCCCTGTCAGATATTGTACTTTTCTACCATTTTCCTTTCCAACTTTCTGTGTTCTTAAAAAGCAAACGACACTGTAATTAGGGCAAAATGGCAACCTACAGATTGGGAAAAGATCTTTACCAATCCTACATCTGATAGAGGGCTAATATCCAATGTATACAAAGAACTCAAGAAGCTAGACTCCAGAGATACAAATAACCCTATCAAAAAATGGGGAAGTGAGCTAAACAGAGAATTCTCAACTGAGGAAACTCGAATGGCTGAGAAGCACCTAAATAAATGTTCAACATCCTTAGTCATCAGGGAAATGCAAATCAAAACAACTCTGAGATTCCACCTCACACCAGTCAGAATGGCTAAGATCAAAAACTCAGGTGACAGCAGATGTTGGAGAGGATGTGGAGAAAGAGGAACACTCCTTCATTGCTGGTGGGAATGCAAATTGATACAACCTCTCTGGAAATCAGTTTGGCGGACCCTCAAAAAATTGGACATAATACTACCTGAGGACCCAGCTATTCTACTCCTGGGCATATACCCAGAAGATGCTCCAACATGTAATAAAAACACATTTTCCACTATGTTCATAGCAGCCATATTTATAATAGCCAGAAGCTGGAAACAACCCAGATGTCCCTCCACAGAGGAATGGATACAGAAAATGTGGTACATTTACACAATGGAATACTACTCAGCTATTAAAAACAATGACTTCATGAAATTCGTAGACAAATGGATGGATCTTGAAAACATCATTCTGAGCCAGGTAACACAGTCACAAAAGAATGAACATGGTATGTACTCACTGTTAAGTGGTTATTAGCCTAAAAGTTTGAAATACCCAAGAGTCACTTCGCAGGAACAGTAGTACTGAGTACGAGGTCCCAGATGGAGGGCTTGGAGAAAGGACTGAAGGAGCTGAGGGACTGTGCAGCCCCAGGGAGGTAGCAACACTGGCAACTGGCCTGACCCCCCATATTTCTGGAAACTGAGACACCAACTAAAGAATACACATGGAGGGACCCATAGTGCTGGCCACAAAGACTGCAGAGGAGGATCTTGTTACCCGTCAGGGGGAGGAGAGGCCCTTGGGTCTGAGGGTGTTATATCCCCCAGTATAGGAGGATGTCAAGGATGGAAGACAAGAGTGGGTGGGGGGGTGGGAAGGGGAGGTGGTTTGGAAAATATCCCCATAGAGGCAGGGGGAGGGTGGAGGGAATGGGGAGGTTCCAAAGGGGAGATCTGGAAAGGGGGAAACATTTGAAATGTAAATAAAATATGAAAATCAAAAAAGGAAAAACAAACAAACAAACAAACACCAAATACTATGACTGTAAAATATATTTAATTCTGCCAGTATGTGCAGGAGCATGAGGCAATCTACAGGAATACAGGTAACCTATCAATGACTGCGTCCTTGATGAAATCCAAGTCTTCCTGCCCAAGTAGCCATAAACTGCTAATACCTTCTTAGGCAGAGGTAGGGATTTTTAAGTTCCTTTTATTGTATAAACTGTAGAGGAATTTTAATCCAGCAACACGGCTGCTCTGGCAAGGGATCACATCTAAAGATCTATGTCTGTGTGACCTGGCTGGCTGGAAGACAGAGACACCACTTTTAATCCCTCTTCCCGGAACACAGACATGCCCTCAGTATACACTTTTACTTCCAAACCATGAAAGTCAGGTTAGTTTGTGGATGAAAGCAGCCACGTTTGAAAGTCATGTCTAATTGGGGGGCAGACAAAGCAACAAATCAGAGAAAGATTTGACAAAATGAGTCAGAGATTCAATATGCCCAATTTTCACGAGAATAGCCAGATAGCTTTAAAAGTGCAGTTGGTTGAGAGTCAGTGCAGTGAGTGCAGTACAATGGAGTTGAGTTCGTTCATGAGTTCATGTAGTTCAGTGCAGGCCAGCAGAGGCAGTTGAAGCCAGAGAATAAGAAGGAGCCAGAAGATTAGAACAAGTTGTCAGAGTTAGTTCAAGTTCAACGAGAAGTCCCTATTTGGGGCAGCTCCAATTGAATTCATTTTATGTTTACATGTACATGTTTTAGGAAACGTCTATAATAGAGTGTTTCCATATAGCTACTTTAAGAGTCTTTAGTGTTAGTTACCCCTCCACACACAGATATACAACTTAACCCACCCCGTTTCATGATTTCCCTTCCCATCTCCAAATCACTTTTGTTCTATCCCCTGCCTGTGAAATTCTCCATGGCTCCATATTAGTTTCCTGTCTTCTGTGTGCACTCCAATTCAAATATACATATCCAAAGAGTGAAAGTTAGCAACCACATATCAGGGAACATAGGCCACACCTGGATTTCTGGGTCTTAGTTAAATTCCTCAGAATGATTCTTTCTAACTCATACATTTATGTTTATTTGTCTTTTACAGCTGAATGAAATTCTGTATATCTACCTGTCTTACTCGGGGTTTCCATTCCTGCATAAACATCATGACCAAGATGCAAGTTGGGGAGGAAAGGGTTTATTGAGTTTACACTTCCATGCTGCTGTTCATCACCAAAGGAAGTCAGGACTGGAACTCAAGCAAGTCAGGAAGCAGGAGCTGATGCAGAGGCCATGGAGGGATGTAATTTACTGGCTTGCTTGCTTCTCCTGGATTGCTCAGGCTGCTTTCTTATAGAATTCAAGACTACCAGCCCACAGATGATACCACTCACAAGGGGCCCTCCCTCCATGATCACTGATTGAGAAAATGCCTTACCGCTGGATCTCTTGAAGGCCTTTTCTCAACTGAAACTCCTTTCTCTGTGATAACTTCAGCTTGTGTCAAGTTGACACACAAAACTAGCCAGTACACTACCACATTTTCATTTTCTATTTATCAGTTAATGGGCATCCTAGGCAGTTTCAAATTCTTGGCTATTGTGAATAGAGCAGCAATGAACATGGATGAACATGTGTCTCTGTAGTGGGTTATAAAATCCTTTGTTTATGCTCAACAGTGGATAGCTGGATCATATGGTAAGTCTATTTTTAGTTTTGCCAGAAACCTCCACACTGATTTACATAGTAGCTATACTAGTTTACACTCCCACCAGCAGTGACTAACCGCTCCCCTCCCCAAACATCCACACCAACATCTGTGTTTTTTTGTTTCTTTGTTCTTTGTCATTCTGACTGGGGGAAGATAATATCTCAAAGTAGTTTTAGTTATCATTTTTCTTATGACTTACGATGTTGAACATTTTTACAAATGTTCCCCATTAAATCTAAATTTGTTAGCCATTTTTATTTCCTCTTTTGAGAACTCTTTTTAAATCATGGCTCAGTTTTAATTAGGTTGTTTGTTTTCTTTATGTTTAATTTTTTTTTTTTTAGTCCCATGTATATTCTAGAACCTAATCCTGTTATTTTAAAAACTATATCCCACATGTTTGATTTGTCAAATGAAGAGTCAGGAGCCAGATGCTGGGGTGAAAGTCTGCTAGCTCAGAGAGGCAGAGAAAGCACCCAGCTGACCTTCCTACTCCACTGACATCCCAGGAGAAAAATGCCCCTTCTCCTTCTTTACACTGCCTTAAATACCCTTTCACTCAGAGAACCTCCTATCTCTTTCCTGGGTTTTCCTGTATTCACTTACTGTACTATTGTCCTATCATTGACTTTATTTAGCTCTCATTTACATACAGCTCTTGGGTTAAAGGTATGTGCTAGGGCTGAGCCACACCACAAATACTTGTTTACTCTAAACAGAAGCTCTTGGATTAAAAGAGTGCAAGGGCTGAGCTACACCATGACAAGAAACAGATTTTTCTAGTTCACAATCTTGGGTTTCACAATGTGAGCAATTATCTTGCAATATAATCTGCCAGATGTAAAGTTATTTTTCCATTCTCTGGGCTGTCTGGTCACACACGCAATGATACCCTTTAGGGGGCATAAATGGTTTTGTAGGGATAATTTCTTATGCACTATTTAAAGGCATTCACTTGTCAATAGAAACCTAATGGACACTGAGGAGGAGAGAATAGGCAAAACATCATATGAACCTGAGAAGAGATAACTAATCAGTCACATGGCAGACATAAAATGGATTTATATACATTAAGAGCTAGATGGGGAGCAAGCCTAAGCTAGGGCCAAAGGTATAAATACATGAATAATTTTCCATGTCATTATTTGGGAGCTAGGGCAGGCTTAGAAAAGCTCAAATATTTATGCATTTTAATTTCATGAGGTCCCAGTTATTAGCTGTTGATATTAATGTCTACACTGTCTAGCCTGTTTCCATTTCTCGCCTATTAGGAATAGAACAGCTATAGTGTGGATAAGATATTTATCTCTGTAATAAGATACAGCATTGATTGGGTATCTGCGCAGGAGTGGTAGTACCTGATTACACAGCTAGCTTGATTAACTTCTAGCTTTTGGGGGGACCATTCATATCAGGTAGTACCTGATTAACTTCTAGCTTTAGGGGGACCATTCCATATCACTTTTCACAGTAGCTTCAACATTCCCAACAATAACTAAGTGGTCTCCTCTCTTCAGTTCCATGTCAACATTCCTTGTCATTTTAAAAAATTATCTTAGCCACTCTGAACAGAATATGATGTAATTTTAAAGTATTTTTAATGTTTATCTCCCTGATAACTAAGGATGTTGAACTTTCAAAGAATAGTTTTCATTGTTTTGCAATTCTTGAGAACTCTTTGTTTAGCTAACTGTCTTATTTTTGAATTGGGTTGTTTGTTTTCTTAGTGTGTACTTTTTTCCATTTCTATATTCTAGAGTTTAATCCTATGTCATATGTGTAACTGGTAAATCTTTTCCCAATCCTTCTCTACTTGAGTGAGTTTGTCCCCCGGGAGTGGGTTTTGGGAGTTTATATCTTCTTCCACTTCCAGGTGGCTCTCTTTTGTTTTTGTGGCTAAAAATGTGATGTCTCAAATTCCTGTTTCAGCTACCTGCTGCCATGCTTCTTTCTAAAAGTATGAATCTCTTCTTTGAAATCATAAGCCAAAATAAAGTCTTCTGTAAAAACAAACCTACTCTCTTGGTTGCCTCTTCACTCAAGTGATATTGCTTTTACTAAACAGATTCTCTTTAATTTTGTGAGGGTCCATTTGTTATTTGTTTTTCTTAGTCTTTGTGCTATTGGACTTCTTTACAGAAATATCTTTCCTGTGCCTATCATTTGGAGTTTTCCCCACTTTCTTCTATAACACTTTTAAGGTATCAAATCTTATGCTGAAATTCTGGCCCCATTCAGAGTTGAGTTGTGTGAAGGTTAATGTGAGAATCTAGCATCATTCTTCTTCATATAATACCAAGTTTCCCCATAATATTGGTGAAAGATGCTGCCTTTTCTCCCATGCACATTAGTGGCATCTTAAAAACAAATCAGATGGCTATAGGAGTTTGAGCTCACATATCACTATTAATGGATTAGATGAATTAAATTAATATATTGGGTTGTGAGCCTAGAATTTAACAGCTGAACCATCTGGGGAGGAAAATGATGTGAGGATCAGGGGTGGAGAGAGGGTAGAGATAATGAAAATTGATGGGGGGTCTTCCCTATGATGGGGGCTACTAGATGTCTATGGGATGACCCTAGCTGAGACTCCTACCAATAGGGTATATTGAGGCTTATGTGGCCACCTTCTATAGCCAGGCAAGACTCCCAATGGCTAGAGGGAACAAAAAACCTTCCACATAATCTTCAACCCAAAATCTGTACTGCCTACAAGATATTCAGGGTTAAAGATGGAACAGAGATTGAGTGGATGACCAACTCATGACTGACACAACTTGAGACCCATCCCATGGGAGAGAGACAGTGCCTGACACTATTAATGATACTCTGCTATGCTCACAGACAGGAGCCTAGAAAAACTGTCCTCGGAGAGGCTTCATCAGGAGTTGGTGGAAACAGATGCAGAGACATACAGACAAGTATTAGGCAGACCAAGGAAGTCTTGTAGAAGAGTGGGAGGTAGGATCATGGGAGCCAGGGGTTCAAGGACTCCACAAGAAGATCTAGAGAGCCAACTAACTAGGACCCATGGGGCTCACAGCAAAACCACCAACTAAAAAACATGCATGGGCTGGACCTAGGCTTCCTACATATTTGTAGCAGATGTGTAGCTTGGACTTCATGTGGGTCTCCTAACAGTTGGAGCAGGAGCTGTCTTTGAGTCTGTTGCTTACCTTTGGATTCCTTTTCCCCTAGCTGTGCTGCCTTGTCTGGCCTCAGTGGGAGATAATGCACTTAGACCAGATGAAATTTAACGTGCCAAGGTGGGTTGTTAGCTGGGTTTGATGAAGGTTCCATTTCTCTGAGGAGAAGAGGGAGAATACAGGAAAGGGAATTTAAGGGGGGTACTGGGAGGAAAGGACTGAGGGGGTTGTGATCAGGAGTAAAGTGACCAAATAAATAAATAAATTAATGAAAAGAGGAAGAATAAATATTGTGAAACTGGCCATTCTACCAAAACCTTTCTACACATTGAGTGCAATCTTCATCAAATTCCAATATAATTATTCACAGAGCTTAAAAAGAAATCATAAAATTCATATGGAAACACATAAGATGCAGGGTAGCTAAACAGCCCAACTATCCTGCAAGTGAAAATACCAGCATTGCTATCACCATGCCTGATTTCAAACTATACTACAGAACTATATCATCAAAAGAGCATGGTGCTGAAACACATAAGACATTGATCAGCAAGATAGAATTGAGGTTTTATTATATGAAACGGTAATTATTCTCAATAATAATATTGTTGAGTTTATTTTTTATTGTGACTTCTTTGAGTTTATTTCTATATCCTGGTATTTCTATCTTTCTCTTCCAACCCCCTCCCCCCACACACACACATGCGCACACACAATAGTAGCTTGATGGTTGTACAAGATGAAATAGAGTTAAGAAAACTAGATGTTACCCAAGTTTCCAAAATCTGTCATACAGTTATCATATGGTTGTTTGTCTCCATTTTTTCCTTCCCTTTGTCTAAGATGGTTCAGTTTTACTCTATTGTTATGACTCAGTAAATGCTATCTACCAATTTCTGTCTAGAGATTCCACATTGCAAGAGCAAGCGTTTTATTGAGTTAGGACAATGTCCTAATTATATTTGCTATTTCATTAATGCAAATCTACTTCTACTCTATAATTCCATACAGTGTTTATTTTGGTTGTTTTCTTTTATTTATTAAAAACAGAATTCTCTCTATCCAAATATTTAACTGCTCAGGACTGATAGATACCCATTCCATACCCCCACCTTGGAATCTCCCACATTTAAGGCCTTCAAAATGTCTCCTCACTCAAATATTTATCCTGAGAACAATTTTTACTGAGAAAGCCTTGGCCAAATTTCTACTGCAGGATATAGGAAGTGTGTTTCTGTAAGATTAGAAAATAATTTGGTTATCATTTTGTTTATTCTTCCAACCCTTAAGGATGAACTTCTTTCCTGCTGGGTACTTAGAAATATTTGTAGTTCTTTTTCCAGCCTCAGAAGGATTTCCCAAAGTTATAATGAAGTTCACCTTTAGGTGTTGACTTCCCTAGAAATGTGCTCCCAGTGGGAGCTTAGACTCAAAGGAGAATATTGAACATACAGAGAGTCAGAATGCAACTGAAGAAAGATCATTAACATGTGTGTGGTAAAGATCCTGTCTGTCATTTTACTACATGAGTGTTCATGAGCCTCACATATAATATTCACAGTGATCCTGGTAGTAACATGTCTACAAGGACTGTTTTGTGTTATCTTCTTTGTTCAACTCATTAAAATATGGATTAGATTTGAATATTTGTCGAATATGGCTCACTGTCATTTAGCAGACAAAATTACTGCCAGAATGCTATAAATCAACACTCTTGCTTCTATAGTCATGGAGACCTGAGCACTGATAAGTTCATAATCTGAGGAGAAATTAGTGAAGAAAATGAGTCTATAACTGGAATGTTTGAGAGTCACCAGCATAGAAAAAAAAAAAAAAGAAGAAGAAGCTGTCATCTTGTTTAAGAACTCTAGCAGCTATAAGCCACCAAGATGGTCCAGCAGTGAAGATGCTTGTCTTTTAGTTTAAAGCCCTGGGTTTGACCCCCATGTTCCAGATATTAGAAAAACCAACACTTGCAAGTTTTACTCTGACATCTACAAGCAAGCCATAGACACATGAGCATGTATGTATGGGCACACACTCTCACTCACACAGATAAATGTAATAAAAACCTTTCTTTTAAATTAGAATTTTAACAGTTCTGAATATTAAACACTCTTATAATACCTATTCATACACACCCATCTGCCCGAAGAGGCATTGTCCTATAGTGTTTAGACCTAAGGAAGGCTAAACATTTTTATTCATCATATTCTGTTCCATTTTTAATCTGTTTTTTCTTTGTAGAAGCCAGTGCTGTGAAAAAATGGCAAGACACATAATAAATGCTTGTAAGTTTACTATCCAGAGATCTTATTCTTATAAATTTGTCCTAAAACATCAAATCACCCTATTTTATGCCTACTCTTTTCTTTATGAAAATTTAGACATAAGCTATATTCACTCTAGAAACCTTTGGGTCTTTTTCTCTTCCTTTGGTTACAGTTTAAGAAACATGCATGGTGGAGTCCAGATCCTCTCATTATGTCAAGAGTTCTGCTCAGGGGTATGTTCTAATGTGGTTTTTGCTACCTACTCTGATATTATTTAGCAATTACTTGAAAACTTTTCTCAGTACTTAGAGGGAGAAATATATAGAGTAATTTCTAAGGTTTTCCCACAGTGACATACTCAAAGCAGTTTTATCCCAAAGAGGATATAAGGATGCTTATCTTATTAGTTGACAGTTTAAATTTCTATATGATATGACAACTGCCTCATCACAAGGTGATCTTTAAATCCAGACAACATTTTCCAACCAATATGAAGTATATTTTTGATTTACTAGGGCACGGTACAAATCCTTCACAAAGGTAAAAATATTTGGTTAGTAGTATGTGTTTTCATAACAATTTATTTAAGAGGAGAAAGGGAGACAATGGGTATGAAGTAGATCCCATCTTGTCTGGCATAGATGCTCATTAAGAATTGGTGATTATTTTTTGTACGCTTGACAGAAACCAAGTAAGCGATTATTCATTATAGCTAAAAAAGATTTAGAAGAAATCATTATGATTTCTAAACTTCTTAGTAGGCTCTGTTAAATTTCTTGACTTATTTCTATTAACCCCCTATTATTTTACTTATAAAATAATTAGAATTTTCATATCACTAAGTAATTGAGAATTTATATATAGAAGAATATTGTGCTATTCTTTTCATCTATTTAAATTCATTTATTAGTATGCCTCAGTAAATTGGACAGACTAGGATTGTATTATTTGAAAGAAGCATTATTTACAAATATGTCTATAGTTTATTCTTAAAGAAATTTAAGAAATGGGCCAAAATACATTTTTAATTTTTTGCTACAGAATTTTTTAAATATTAAGTATATAAAAAGGAAATACATTATGAACAATAAACAATTCTAACCAAATAAAATGACATCAGTAATGTTAAGGCTATGTTTTGGTAAGAAAAGCTTATGAGTGATAATGGACATATATGCATTCATATATATATATATATATATGACACAAGAGTGTCTAGTTACAACTATGAGAAACAACAAAAGTTGATAGGCAGTTACACAGAAGATTACATAAACAGAGGAGAGGGCCAAGACACAGTAGCCACATAGAATACCACTTTAGTTCAATACCCATTAATAAAAATCATATCTTGTAGACTGCTGCACCTAGGGATCTATCCCATATACAGACACCAAACCTAGACACTACTGTGGATGCTAAGAAGTACTTGCTGACAGGAGCTTGATATAGCTGTCTCCTGAGAGGTTTTACCAAAGCCTGACAAATACAGAGGCAGATGTTCACAGCCAACCATGGGACTGAGTACAGGGTCCCCAGTGGAGGAGTTAGAGAAAGGGCTGAAGGAGCTGAAGGGGTATGCAAACCCATAGGAAGAACAACAATATCAACCAATATCACCCCCTCCAGAACTCCCAGGGACTAAACCACCAACCAAAGAGTACACATGGAGGGACTGATGGCTCCAGCCACATATGTAGCAGAAGATGGCCTTGTTGGGCATCAATGGGAGAAGAGGCCCTTGGTCAAAGGAAGGCTTGATGTCTCAGTGTAGGATAATGTCAGGGCGGGGAGGCAGGAGGGGGTGGGTGAGCACCCTCATAGAAGCAGGGGGATGAGAGATGGGATGGGGGTTTCTGGAGTGGAAACAGGGAAAGGGAATACCATTTGAAATGTAAATAAATAAAATATACAATAAAAAAGAGTTCCTTTTAAAGAAGCTATAATTTAATAGTCTAAATGGAAATATAGGTCTAATAAATATACTAATTACAAACTTAAAGGATCATATCTTGGGGCTTCTCTAATCTTGACAAGAACAATACTATGGTGCCATTTAAGAAATGTGACATGAGTTTTTGATTTTAGCCATTCTGACTGGTGTGAGGTGGAATCTCAGGGTTGTTTTGATTTGCATTTCCCTGATGACTAAGGATGTTGAACATTTCTTTAGGTGCTTCTCGCCCATTCGAGTTTCCTCAGTTGAGAATTCTCTGTTTAGCTCTGTTCCCCATTTTTTGATAGGGTTATTTGGATCTCTGGAGTCTAACTTCTTGAGTTCTTTGTATACCTTGGATATTAGCCCTCTGTCTGATGTAGAATTGATAAAGATCTTTTCCCAATCTGTAGGTTGCTGTTTTGTCCTATTTACAGTGTCTGTTGCCTTATAGAAGCTGTAATTTTATGAGGTCTCATCCATCGATTCTTGATCTTAGAGCATAAGCCATTGGTGCTCTGTTCAGGAACTTTCCTCCTGTGCTCATGTGTTCTAGACTTTTCCCCACTTTCTCTTCTATTAGATTCAGTGTATCTGGTTTTATGTGGAGGTCCTTGATCCACTTGGACTTGAGCTTTGTACAAGGAGATAGGAATGGATCAATTCGCACTCTTCTATACATAGGGGAGCAACAGTGTCAACTGGCCTGACCCCTCAATACTCCTGGAGACTGGATCACCAACCAAAGAATACACATGGAGGAACCCATGGTGCTGGCCACATATGCGGCAGAGGAGGGTCTTGCTGGCCATCGGGGGAGGAGAGGCCCTAGTGCCTGAGGGTGTTAGATGCCCCAGTATAGGAGAATGCCAAGGAGGGAAGATGGGGGGGGCAATACCCCCATAGAAGCAGGGGGAAGGGGAGGGAATAGGGAGGTTCCAAAGGGGAGATCTGGAAAGGGGGAAACATTTGAAATGTAAATAAAGTATCAACATAAAAATAAAAACAACAACAACAAAAAAAAATGTGACATACCTTTTTAAACAAAAGATACTGTCTTACTTTTTCTGTTGCTGTGACTAACCATCTTGACAAAATCTTCTTAAAAGGGAAATAATTTAATTTGACTCACAGTTTGAAGGGCCATCATAAGGACATCCAGATGACAGGATCTTAGGGCCCTTGATCACATTGCATGTGTAGTCAGGACATAGAGAGCATTGGGTGTCTGTGCTCATCTCAATTTCTCATTTGCATAGAGCTCAGGATCCAAGTAAGATAATAGTGCTCCCCACAGTGGGCAGGGTAGGATTTCCCACTGCATGTGATCCCTAGCAGTCATGTCTAGTTGTCTATCTCTGAGATGATCCTAAATATTGACTTGACAATTGAGACTAGCCATTTCAGGTGCCCAATAAATTCTGTTGTGTTCTTCCACAGCACTTCAGCGTTCTTCCTCCTTCATCACCTCACGGTTAAACGTATCCTTCCAGAGCAAACCTTCATTCATTCTTAGAGTTCACAGAAATCACAGTCATGGTTAGTGTTGTGATTCTTAGACATGGACTGTTCTCCTGTTGCAAATCTTCAATGATGAGACCTTCCCTACTCTATTTATTGATCAAGGAATAGTAGCTGAATCCAATCCTCTCAGTAATCCAAATCTAACCTTTTAGTTATTCTGGGTATTTGCCAAATAATTCACAGTTCCTCTCATAGTGCATGTAAATGATAGTAAACACCAGGAAATTTAAAACATATATTGTTTACCACCACCTACTTATTCTCTTCTGACAAAAAAATAGGACAGAGTTATACCAGAACATTCCAGCATGTGGAATAAGAAATTTTCAGACAAATCAAAGCAGCATAATATGTGAGATGTGACATGTCCCTTAGGGGAAGCCAAGCCCCAGTTTTCGTTGGTAACAAAATGCTGAACGAGCCAGTAACATGCACTTTCCGTAGAGTTTTGTTGCCTGAGTTGCATGGAAAATAGAAATACAAAAGCATCAGTATGTTTGGAAGAAGTAGATTTGTTTCTCAGATAGTATTAGGTTGTCCATGATAATGAATCTCTCTTTGTATTATTTCATTCCACTGTAAGGAGATTCTCAAATATCTGTTGGCCAATCTCACGAACTGTGATATGAAGGTGTTTTAAAGGAAATTATTTTAGTCTATGGGTTGCTAGGAAGTGAAGGGGCATTTGAAGCTCCAATATAAATAATAACATGTTTAGTTAGTAGTTCAAAATACTGAATGTTTAACAAATTGTCTTTATAGTTTAATGTTTGGCGATACTGTGTGACAACTGGTCCCAATTCATTTACACTAAAAGTATATTTCTACAGTTCTGACCCATAAACTCTTCTTTCTCTCCTGTTCCTGTCTTTAAACATCTGTTTTCTGATAATTATTTAATTTCTGAATAAGAACTCATTATTACAAACAAAAATATTAGCTATTTCAAACCCTACTAGTTTAGTCTAGCATCCTCTTCTCTGGGTCATCAAACCTCCACAGGGGCAAGTGCATCCCCTCCCACTGAGCCCAGATAAGGCCATCTTCTGCCTCATGTGTAGCTGGAGCCAGGGACAAGCCCATGCATGCTCTTTGGTTAGTGGCTTAGTCCTTGGGAGCTCTGAGAGGTCTGGCTAGTTGATACTGTTGTTCTTCCTGTGGGGTTGCATTCTCCTTTAGTTCCTTCAGTCCTTCCCCTAAGCTCTTCCATTGGGGCCCCAAGGCTCATCCAAAGGTTGCCTGTGAGTATCTGCATCTGTCTTACTCAGGTATTGGCAAAGTCTTTCAGAGGACAGCCATGCCAGGCTCCAGACTTCTAGCACTATTTGGCAGCAGCAATAGTGTCGGTGTTCGGTGTCTACACATGGTGGGGTTGTCTCTGGATGGTTTTTCCTTCAATCTCGCTGTTCACTCTTCTCCTCATGATAAAAAGTGATTGAATGTTTTTACTAACAGATCATGCTTGAAATCAGTCAAACTACTTAATAACAAATATTTATTGAGTACTTTTTTTGTTTTATATTGACCTAGGATCTCAACAAAAGTTCTTCATGCTTACTGGTTCCCACATGTCTATGACAAACCACTAACAACTGTTGTGAGAAGTATTAAAAAAGAGAACCAACCAGCATGTTCCTGTGAAAACCAGCATGTTCCTATGCTCAGGTGGCAACCTGGACCGCAGCAGATCTCCTGCCGGGAGATCTCACTCTCTCAGCCCGCCCACTCTCCAGAGCTGAGTCCCATGGTGGATCTCTGCCGCCAGGCTCACACCATAACTGCCTGCCCCATGGTCAGCCATCTCAACACCCAATTACCAGGTAGAATCTTAAGCACATAGTTAACCAAACAGATTTATGTACCAATAAAAACACAATTTACAAGATGCCAATACAATACTTTCAGAGCCAATTGATAATGATCAAAGCTGCCCACCTATATTAGACAACTTATTCCAAACTTTTAACCTTTACGATAACATAACCATCTGTGGCGCTATGCCAGTTCATGTCTGCAGCCTTCTTCCTTCTGTTCTCCAAGAAACTCTCTCTGGTCCCACTCTTAGCTCCGCCTCCCTGTTCCCTGTCCAATCACAGGGCTCCTGTTGCCCTAATGTAATTGGACAGGGAAAATCTTTCAACAAACCACTAACCACAATTCTGGAAGGCACTGGCATCTTCTGGTAGAAAAGCTGTGCTCAGTAAGTTACAACAATTAGGAAAAGTAGCCTAATAAATCCTGACTTCCTTTCTTTCCTCTGAAATGAATCGTTATGGTAAGATGATAGTTATTGGCCATTGTTCCTCCACATTCACTTTAAAACATGGTGCTCACTACCATCACTAATTCAGGACATTTACAGAATCAGAAAAATATGCAATATGTAGCATGCCCAGTCTGCTTGGCACTCCCTGCCATCTGCTACATAGTTCCTTTTGTCTCCCCCGCTTGGCTTTAAAAATCAAGCAAGCAGAGACAGTAGCAACAGTCTTAGTGAATGTTTTTTAAATTGCATTAACTTTACACTTTGGTCTTTTGAAACCACATGCTATTAAAATATTCCTCAAATATAAGTGACAGTGTTTGTGTTCCTGGGAGAGGGAAGTGGGTCAGAGCTGAGGGTGTTCAGTGTCAATCCTGGATTTGTCATTTATCACAATAGACATGCACAAATTAAAATCTCAATGTGACTTAGTTTCCCTTCAAGTGTCATATACAGCATAACTACAACACAGCAGATATGTCTTGAATGAGCTGGAAATCAAAAGAAAGTCCAAAGCTGCCACCTTCAAAGAGCTTAGGTTATAATTGAAGATACATGAAATGGGTGGCAAGAGGCACACAAATCTGTACACAGAACAATTCCTCAGATTATTGATGGTGATGATAAGTGTTACAGAATTTTAGAAGCCCACATATAAGATTTGGTGACATTCAAAAGCTAGTGTGACCTTTTTTTCGGCCAAAACACCATGATGTAATTGTCTCTGTCAGGTTCTCTCTCTCTCTCTCTCTCTCTCTCTCTCTCTCTCTCTCCCTCCCTCCCTCCCTCCCTCCCTCCCTCCCCCTCTCTTTTAAATACATAAATATAATTTAGCCATCCTCTTGATGACAGCTTAGACAATATACTGGCAATGGCTATCAGAGTTTTAAAAAGCCTATTGCAAAAATTTTATGACATGTTCAGGCTAGAATAATACATATAAAAACACTGTTTACATAGTAATCAAGTGCACTAAAGGATTGACTAAAGGAGGGAGCACAAACACATAATCTGCTCCCACAATATTAAACAGAGATAAGCCTAATTTTCTCCACAAATGAATTGATAACATGATTGATTTGAAGTATATTACACTGTATGGAACTACTTATTAACCCAAAGACAACCAATTGTGGCTAAGAATAAATAGTTTTCAAATGATTTCCCTAGCAACTTCTCATCTTGGTACTCATGCTGATTTTAATAAAACAAGGCCAAAGAAGTTTTGGCAACTAAAACATGGAGCTTAATTCTGCAGAGCAGAGCAGGGTCATGGAGGGCCTTCTCCAAGCTGTTTCATAAGAATATTTAATATCCACAGGAAGCTCCTTAGGATTTGATGCTCCCACAATCCTGGCCATCTCTTCATACTTGCCCTCCTACTATCCAAGTGGAAAAGGAACAAATGTTAGTTTTTATTGTTTATTAAACACTGTATCTATTATTTCACACATGCTTAGTATTGTAGAGATGTCAAGTCATAATCATATGTCTTCAATACTTTGTGGTTGACTACCCTAAATTTTTTAATATGTACTTTTAAAGTCACAGTAATCGCATTTCTGAAATACTTGGGTGGATGGCATTAAAGAAGAAAGCAGAAAATTCATCTACTCTCAAATCATTAGCTTAGAGATATTAGATATGTGGGAATGCAGGAAATTTGGCTAGGATAATTTTATCTTTGGTAGAAAAGGTTCTGTAAATCCCGAGATTCTTGCTTTTGTTTAAGAAACTAAAATGAAGTGTTTTGGGCTAGACCTTGAAGATTATAGGTTAACAGAAAAACAATTTCCTCTATGTCTCAATTTCATCGATTTGGATCTAATATGTTCATATAAGTCTGTAAAGAAAGCTATTGGCATTTCCCAAACTCTAAATTGAAGCACCAGGAAATAGGAAGTATTTTATGAGTGTATAAATTGGCTTGTACACAGTGTGCTCAGGGACAGATGACCAAGTCAGCACACTTGAATTGCTCATCGTCTCTTTAAAGTCTGAGTCATGTGGGAAACAATCATGTACTAGTGATCATAAAAGGAAGTGGGTATTTTTTTTCTTTAAAGTATGTGCCTGGAATAGATGAATCACCCCTTCTGCTATAGGAAATTTGTAGATATAAGTTCTAAACATATTTACTGGACACTAAAGAGGCTTAGAAACATGGAGTTGAAATGTGTCATTACTCAGAGGTCATTGGTGTTAAGAAATGAACAAGAGCTAATAAAATGGAGAGAAAGTATCTTTTGTGAGTAGGTTTGCATGCTTGTAGTAATTACTCAAAATAAATGGAGAGATTAATATTAATTAGAGAGGGGGTTTAGAGGGAGTAACAGGGGGAGGAAAAGAAGGGGGTGGGGTCATCAGAAAGAAATGGAGAGAGGGTTGAGGGTTTATAGCAAAACACATTCCTAATGCGTGCTAGTTCCTATCTTCCAATCAGAACAGCAAAAGTAAAACAAAAATCACAAGGACAACAAAAGGAAACCCTGGGAAAGCTCAAAACATCATAGACAAAGTGACTAAAGTCCAGGCAATTCTCTTCAAAATTCATCTGCGCATGTGTGAAGCAAATGGGAGTGAACTAGAACTAGCAGAAATAACAGAGGGATAACCTACACTTATTTTAGAAATAATACAATAATGATTTACAAAGGCAAGTTTCCAGGAGTTTGAAATGAATTTCATTATAAAGTGAATTAAATAAATAAGAAATATTAAGGAGGCTGATCGTGGCAGTAATGGATTTTAAGTTTTATGAAATGCTGCGATAATTAGGTCAGAACTTTCAAGTGGAAGTAGAGTGATCATCTTTGGAAATGCAAAATAGTCACTGAAACAAAACACAGGATGTGATTAAAGTCTTCAGATAAGTACAACAGTGGCACAAAATAATAACCTTTCATTTGTCCTCAATTCTCTATAAAGTGATGTGAAAATGCTTTTTTAGGAAGAAAAATAATTTATGATAATTTCTATGGCTGCTGAATAAGAACACTTGGATGTGAGCAACTTTTGTTTCTCTTTTCAGGTTGAAAGTGAGTGAGTCTACTTTCCATTTACATAGTTCTTAATGAGATATCTTCATCGTGGTCTCAAGTGTCTGGTATTTGAGGATCTTAGGGTTCTTTAATTCCTTGCTTGTAAGACAACCAGTGCCAAAGAGCAAAGTCCACTTATAGAGTGTAGAAACTGAAAATATTCAGCAGAAGATGTATGCACCAGCTACGTGGATAGTCTTAGAGAAGAATTACAATTTTGCAAAGCAGAACAGCACACTAGCATAGAAGTGTTTAAACCATGCACTTTCTGACAGAATGGTGCTATGTATGATCAGGATGATGTGTTGGGAGCAATGATGTATGGGATCTCTAGGGCAAGAGCTTCAAAACATGTCTTAATCGGGCTGATGCCAAAATCCACAATGCCCACTCTGCACATTTCACTGGAGTGGAACAAATAATGCTTATAACAAGTTTCCAATTTTACATGTGTTAAACTAAAGAGTACCTTTTGCTTTTACTTGTATCTCATTTAAGAACCTCTAATATTGTTTAATAAACGTTGTTGCATTTCTGAAATTATCTCTTATTTCATTTTCCCTTAAGAGTAGTTTTTTTTCCTTAAGTATTAGACTGGGTCTCCAGTGAAGGACACACACACACACACACACACACACACACACACACACACACATTAATAGAATCTCTGACTAATGCATAAAGAACTTCTTCAAATGTAACCATGGTTTCATCATTCAACATCTCTATTGTTAATTCTTTATTGTGTTGGAGAAAGGCGAACAGCAGGACTTTTTGATATTAGGATAAAATGAATGTACAATGGCAGGATATTATACAAAAAGAAGCTAGCTGAACTACGAATACAATGATTTTATTTTAATTTTCAAGGTTATATGCATTCTTAGGTCAAGCTATGGCTCTAATTCAGGTTTACCATGGAGACTGAAAGACTGATGAAACATCAAAGCGAATTGTCAGGATTAATGCTTAAATATTGTGATTACATTCCTACTCAGGAAAAGAGAGATAATTTTTTTTAATTCTGTTCTCATAAATTTATATGACATTAAATATTGCATCAAACATCTTAATTTACATACTTAGATTTATTTATCTGTTTAGATCACACCACTGTCCAATTGCTGCATTTAGTAAAAATGAAGAAAGGCTGTCAGTGTGTGGGGGGGGATCTTAGATAGAAATGACAAAATGTGATCTTAATTCACTCAATCGCAGAGAAGTTTCAAGGTGGACCTGAACTTCTCAGGCAGCTACCTGGCTTGTACCTGGAAGGAGTTCATGTTCTCAAAAAAGGCACAAAATAAGAAATATCACTGTACCTTTTTAAAATAATGCAAGAAAATATTACGTGATGATGAAGTTAAATTGTAATGACATTATGTATTGATATTGTCAGATAGAGGGGAAATAATTGATTGCATTAATTATTGTAACATGAATTAAAAATTAAATTCACAAACTAAAACCTTCAAACATATAACTGAATCCACATTTGGCCTGTCAGCCAAAGATTTATATAGAGAAGATTTTTGTGAATAATTACCCATGTTCTCCTAAATATATTTAAACAAACAAAGAACACATGTAGGGTTTTAGAACACTGTATTAGAAATCCCAGTTAGCTTTTAGATTATCAAAAAATTTGTATGCATTCTATATAGAGGAATATTTATTTTAGTGACCATCTGATTACCTATGAAGGAAAATATAGATTCCAGAATGAGATTTTAAAAATTTTAGAGGACATTTAAGCTACAATGAAGTGTCCATGCCTACTTTTTAAATAATTTCTGGTCGTGATAAATGTTCCTAAAATATCAGACATGTAGATCATAGGAGCAAATATTCTATTCATATCCTAAGTCAGTATAAAAATTTTAAAAGTCGTTTTGTACATACAGCTTTCTTATAATGATTACTGATTTTTAAAAATTCACAATGGGGTCATGGAGTCATGCCATATATTATAATAGAAAAGGTCTTCTAAATGACAGTCACTTATTCCAAAGGTCTTTTTAGGTGAGCATTTGTCTCCAAAGAAATTAAAAATGTCTCATATATTTCAATCTACTATACTTTCCATTACCACTTATATAATTATTGATGAAATCATTTGAAGAGAGTATATATAGTTTTATTCTCTTCCAAATACATATTCTAGGATGTACAAAGAACCTGCTTTCTTGCACCGACTTTTAAAAAATGGTAGTTTCATGTTTTTAGGTTAAGTTATTTAAAGTGTCTTCACTTTTAACAATGGAAATTTAAATATGAAAATGCAGTAGCACTTAGTTTAAAGGTGTCCTTTGATATAATGGCATTTCAATTCGGTTTCCTTTCACAATGATTAAATTGTGAAGTGAATGGTCAGAATGACTCTTGATGTGAAAAAATTGTGCTTGCAGTGATGTCATTTAAGAATTGATTTAATTTTAAAAAGTAGCAGCATAATGGATATGATGTCATTAACCTTGAAACCAAGTCCTATAAATAGCCACGGTTGACAAGGAACAAAGGTCACCAATCGAAAGTTAAACTCAACATTTTTAGCAATCTTTAAAGGACAAACTACAGTCACTAATCATTACAAGATAATTATAAATTAGTCTTCACTGAACAAGCTTGTCCATCTATAGAGTTCTTCTGTCCTTTGACAGGTAAGTTGTATTGGAGTAGATTGTTGATATTCACCTGCCATCTACACCTTTACAGTCTATTGATGAATTGGTATTTTGGTCATCTTATCCAGATGTGGCACTGCATGTAGTTCTTCCTAAAATGCCTTGTCTTCTCTAAGCAAATCTTTTGAGTAAAACTTCTCAAATAGATAACATCAATGCAACTCTGGAAGTTTGTATATTGTTCTAACTTGAATAACTTAAATGTATTTTCTTGTTATAGAATAGCAATTAATTGAATGACCTGAAAGATCATTAGAGGAAGACAAGTACAGAAAAAGTACATTATTCTGTAAGAAGAAAATAGATAAGTGCAAATACTACTTTGGAAACTTTTCAATTAATGTGATCTTGTAATGCATTATCTAGCAAAATTTAAATTTGTATATCAACTATACATATGCAGTTAGGAAATAGTAGTTCCCATTTAAAGAAATGTGTAAAATATAGAAAATATATAAAATCAGATAGAAAAAGGATTGAAAAATATTTAGTGAATGAATATAGAACATCTAATGGAATGCGAAATCAATAAACAAAAACTCTTATTTATTAGTTGCAAGATAAGTTTTACTGAAAGAACAAATTCCTGTTTTATCAGCCAAATTTTAAATTATTTTGACAATTTAAAAATATGCATGGTCTGTCATATACAGTTTAATTTCTACTTAACATATATTCATGTGGAGATTATTTCTTCATAGCATAACATATCATTTGCAATGAACAAAATCCTAAAATAAATATTTATGTCCTTCAACAAGCTATATCTACATATCTGTATCTATGTATCTATCAATATATCTATATATTGATGAAATTCTTAAATGTGGTCTAAGTATTGAATATATAATCATGTAAAATTGTTCATTAATAGTTACTTTTTTCATATTATTGGGAAAACAACTACTTTTAATACTAATAAAATTTTAGTATCCCATGGCAATTTTAAAAGTCTTGGTATACAGCTCATCATATAATACATCTCTCTGTGGAAATGTTATTATGTAAATATTATCACAGAAAGTAACTGATTTTAATAGCAAGCCTTTTACTTAAGATTTTGAAAATAATTCCTTCTAAGACAATATAAATGCCTAATACTGTCAGATTGAAATACTTTCTTTATATTGATAGTTGGCCTAAGATGATTACAATAGTGGCTTACAGAAAAGTCTCTGAGAGGTGGAGGGGCACACAAATAAAGCTTAATTCAATGGAGAGAAGGCAGACCTGAAGGTTATTCAAGTGAATAATTATGTTTACATACTTAATAATAAATACTTCATTCACATTTTCCTATGTCCCATTTATCAGCAGCCATATTGAATCATTAGAGTAATACTTTAGCATACATTTTTTATATTGTCCAATAAAAATAACATCTTAGAGGAATGTATTTAGATGTTGTTTATTTAGATAAATCATTGACATTAAATACTTACTGAAGTTACTGCTTAAGGTCGTGGTCAATTATTTTGTATTTGTCATTGTAAATGACAAATGTTTGTGTAATGGATCATTGACTACTTTAAATAAGATGATTTTAATTATATAAAGCACCCACACACACACACAAACACACACATATACAACACTAGAATAATTATATTATTAGTGGCATTTTTCCATGTGCCTCATGTATTTTTTGAAAATTTTCATATACTGTGTGAGAAAATCAGTATTATCTGAGCAAATACTTCAGCTGGTATCCTTTCATATGTTGGTTAAGACATTGTAGTGGGTTTGACCTTATGCTGCTTGTATTCTGTTAATTTGGATCCCCATAACTGCTCACAGGATTGTCTGCCTATAGCTTCTGGGAACCTGCTCCCAGTTGGTTCTGATTTGTAGATGAAAATGCCAAAAGCCACAGCTTGGAAGGACAGACACAGCCAGGGTTTTGGATTTTCCCAGGCTTGGGACTAGGAGAGAGGTAAAGGAGACGGGAGATCCATCATGATGTGAGAGTGTAGAGAAGAAGAGAAAACACATGACTAAGAAGACACAGAGAGGCATGGCTGCCATTAAAGGAGTCAGGAGAGCGAGCCCGAGAGGGTTGCCCAACTGGGTCCAGGGCAGCCAAAATTGAATATAGAATTTAGTAATAATTCAGGATTATGGGCAGGAAGGTGGATTAACGTCCTGGAGGTTAGAAAGTGGCCCAACTATTGTTCTGTTTAAGGCTTATCAAAATGTAAAGGTGCGTGGGCGTGTGTGTGTGTGTGTGCATGTGTGTTTATCTTTCATTCAGGGACATAGACAATTGAGATACGTACCTAACCCACTGACAGAATTTATTTATTAAATATTTAATTCAACAAGACACACTTGAGGCATATACTCTGTAGTCTAAAAAAGACAATTCCGATTCACTTTCTCCAAATAAACATAGAAAGACTGTAAGAGCCAGAAAACCTTGAAGTTGTCTCTGAGAGCGTATATTCTAGAATGACAGAGAAAATTCACCCATGATACCTCAGCAATATGGTTGCCTAAGTAAGACCTAACAAATCCAATGTCGATAGACATGTTAAATCTGAGAAAGAATATTTCACAGGGTTCTACCTCTAAAAAAATAAATACAGGTAACTAATGACTACTGAGAGAAGGATATTTTAGCCTCTCCCAAAGAAGGAGGCTCCTTATTGGTTGATCAATACAAAAGTGGTCAGCACTAAGATCATGTACACTCTAGCCGCATTAAATGGACTCAGCATTGTGTGCGTATAAATAATAATAATAATAACAACAACAACAATAATAATATGTAATTGACAGAGAATGGAAGAAGGACATAGGGTTTGGAGGGGAAAAGGGAAGAGGCAAATTTCACTGATCTAGAGGCAGTATAACTTGGAAGAATGGAGCTGATAAATGAGGAAGACTAAAGTCTCATGCAATATCCAACTTTGTTCAGAGCATCAGACAATTTGTACTCTGAGGACCAAAAAGATCCAAGTGTGTAAAGCATCCAGTTACAAGGACAAGCCACACATGGTAGACAAGCCCTATGTTTCAAGAAAAACGCATGTGGCAAAAACCTGTTTTTCCATAGAGCCATATAAACAGATAACCATAGCCAGTTGTAATGAGTAATCTGAAATAAACTCATTCCTATCTGCTACATCTGGGAGGCACACAAAAACACATCCCAAGAACATTTTTTTTTTCCATTCTTGAAGAAACTGAGGTCAAAAGACTCTTCTATTTTTTTCTAGTAATGTTTTTCATAATTCTCCTCATGTTACTCCATTCTTGAACCATGTTTCAACAAGTAAGAAACATAATTTTATTGTTATTAAAATTAATTAAAAGGAAACTTTTCTCACATTTATTTTAATAACATACAGCAGTCACATCCATCTTGATAATTAATAGAGGTATTGAAAGCATTCTAGGTATTAATTATTAAGCTAAATGATATAGTAGCTGTTTTCATGTCAATATCAAACATACATAGTTTTGTTTTGTACTTTCTTGATCAAGCATTACAGAATCAAGAGCCTGGGACAGGTATCTTTATGTATTAAGGCCATTCCTGCTCATACACATTAGCTTTATTAGGACTTATAATTTTTATTTCAGGTACTGTGACAAAGTTTTTCCAGGTTTCTTTAGGTCAGGAATGACAGATGCTAATAGTGGTCATCCCTTATTGAACCTTTCATATGAGTGCATTCTTTTTTTTTATTTTTTATTTTTTTGGTTTTGTTTTGTTTTTTTGAGACAGGGTTTCTCTGTATAGCCCTGGCTGTCCTGGAGCTCACTCTGTAGACCAGGCTGGCCTCGAACTCAGAAATCCGCCTGCCTCTGCCTCCCAAGTGCTGGGATTAAAGGCATGCGCCACCACTGCCCGGCTGTGAGTGCATTCTTAGTCCAACAATGTAGACATTATCTTATCCCTATTTCACACACAATGAATTGAGACATACAGAAAGATTCAGAAGTTTGCTTTACACCTGCTGGAAAGCAGCAGACAAGATTTACCCAGGCAATGTGCTTAAAGCATTCTTCCAGGATTGTGTTTAGTTCACTGCATATTCATCCTAAGACATACTAAAGCAGGTTAGCACCTTATGCCTAGCTATTACACATTCTCTGGTTGAAGTTCTGTTTTGTCTATACCTGTGTAAATCCCACATACTGCCAGCCAAGCTACTTCCATGCCCTTACCTGCTTGTTTGAGTCACACATCTTCTGTATGGGGTGAATTTTCAGATGCTTTCCCTGCCAAAATCATTAGGAGGAACTTTGTACCTCACATGTGTAACTTTTGCCTGCTTTCTATTAACTATAAACTACTTTTGTATTCTGTCTCCTAAAGTCGCTTAACTCCTTCAGAGTCAGGAAACAACATTAGTATATATGGTATATACATGCAAGGATGCACACATACACGCATGCACATATATGAGGCAAAGAGATGGTGACAGCTGCTGTCTTTTTCAATTGCTCCCCACTTTCTTTTATGAGATATTGTCTCTCATTGGACCTGAAGTTTTCTAATTTGACCAAACTGGCAGGTCACCAAGACTACATTCATTCAGCTGTGATGCCTGGCCCTAAGACCTTCCATACTGCTACTCCTAGCTTTTACCTAGGTTCTTGTGCTCACACTGTAAGTATTTTATCAACTGAGGCATCTCCCTGGCCCCAGTTAAAGGACTTTTACAATAATAAGATATGCATAATGAATCATAGTAGAGCAAAAAGATGAAAACTAATATTTAGCAATTAAAAATTCAAGTATTGCATTACACTATTTATGAAGATAAAATTTAGAATTTGGTGTGGATTTGTAAAGAACAAGTCTTAGTCACTCAGATGATATGCCATACAGAAAAGTCACCTTAGAGAATTTACGTATGAAAAGAAACAACATAAATTTTATTTTGGATACATTAACTTTGAGGAAAAAGAAAGACATTTAAACAGAGACATAACCATATCACTGAGTCTGCAAACTTATTTGTTCATTACGCATGCCATTTTAATGTTAACATTTTTTTAGATATTCTATATTGAGAAATGGCTCAGTAAATTGCATTAAAATGGAAATAGCATGTGTTCAAGAAATTCATTATATTGATTTTTAATTAACAAACTAAGGCATCGACAAATATTTAATTTTGTTAATTCCAATGACAATTCACTTAAAATTGAATAAAATATATTAAATATTTGATAAGAAATATATTTCCCACTGTCAGAGAGGCACAACGGATTTTTAGATGTATTTAGTTAATGTCTAGAGACACAGACCTAAATGGAAAAATACTTAGAGTTTTAATTCTTGTCCTTCATTCTTCAAAATGAAATTAGAAATCAGACCAAAAGTATTTGTGAAAGCATTTTAGAATTACTATTTGTGTATACATGTATGTGCCACTTATGTGTCCATATTCATATGAGTGTGCATGTGTACTTGAGGTTATGATTGCATGTATGAGTGTGTGTCTGAATATCAAAGATAAAATTTGGCATCTTCCTCAGTGACTCACTACCTTATTTTTTGAGTTACGATCTCTCACTGAACCCAGAGCATACCAATTTAGCTAGAATGGCTGACTAGTGGGCCACAAGGGTCCTCATGTCTTGTACTTCACCCTTACATCCAGGACTAGGGTTGCACACCTGGACCACCATGCCTGACTTTTGTAGTTGTTTGGGATCCAACCTCAGGTCCTCATGCTTTCATGGAAGACACTTTACTGCAATATCATCCCAACATCAGACTTTAAGATTTTGATGAACTATGAATGTTTAACCTTTAATGGAAGATCATCTTATGAAGTTTCAATAGTGTGTCATAAAATTATTATTTTTTCAATGAAGAGACTGTGAGGTTTCCTCTTGTTTGTTTAGAAAAGTTATTTTTAAGTCTTTAAGATGTAATTAAATATAATTACATTACTTCCCCTTCTCGTTCCTCTCTTGAAATCCTCCCATTTCCTCTCCCTTCAACACTTCACATTTCCACATTATTTCCTCTCAAATTCATGATCTCTTTTTATTATCATTATTGCATATTGTTATATAAATATAACCTCGTGAGTCCATTTAATATTGCTTGTAGACATATGATTTCAGGTTTGTCCACTTGGTATTGAAGAATCACCTACAATTCAATACTGGGGGAAACGAATTCTCCCTCTAATTAGAGAAATTTCACATACTAATCATTGTAACATTTTAGCCTATTTGATAAATGAACATGTTTATTCCTTTAAAATAAAACATATTAATCTTTGTTTCAATTGTTTTGACAATTGAGTAGAAATGAACCTTTGAAATTGAATGCCTGAATATTCTAGAGAGCTAAAAGTTACAAATTCAAATTTCTGGATTTAGCATTTTGCAACGATTCCATTTGTTCCCTGACCAGCTATAAAAAACTAGAAGTATCTTAATTTCCATAAGTGTCAAATACCATAGAGGTCAAAGATAGATAACAGCAAATATGAGGGATAAAAAGTTAGGAGGTCTACATAGTAACGAGAAGGTTGTCGATATTCTTGTCAGAATGTGGGGAACATGGGTGAATAGTCACATGCTATACATGTATTAATTTATTGCATTTTCTCTCTTTATTTATGGGTTATAAATACAACAAATATTTAAAATGTAAGATCTCTCTATAGATAGATAAATAGATAGATAGATAGATAGATAGGTAGGTAGATAGGTAGATAGATATAGATGTAGCTATGTGTGTATATATATAAATATACACACACATATTATACATATGTAATTCTTTAATGCAATATGTCATGTTGCATATTTTAAGCACACAGGACAAATGGATGCAATGAGATGAGGAAAATCAGTTTATTAAATAATCCATTTGTGGGGCCAGGTAGATGACTTGGCTGTTAAATAAAATTGTTGTTTTTGCTGATAACAGAAGTTCAGTGCCACATCGAGTGACTCTCATTCACCTGTAACTTCAACTCCAAGGGATTTCATTTCCTCCTTTGGCCTCTGTGGGCATCTGTATGCATGTGTATATATACACGCAGGTACCCATGCACACACAAAAGTTAAAACAATACATCTTGAAAATTGCATTTGTGTTTAAACTTCCCTTTGACTTAAGGATAATCAGAGTAATGTTTACATGTTTCTTTGATCAAATTTTCTCTCTTTACTAAAAGCAAATTCATTGTGTTTATGGGAGTGATGAGTATATACACATGAGTGCAGGTTCTCACGGAGGCCAGAAGTGATGAGTGACTTGGATGGTGACTTTGAGCCACATGATGTGAGTGCTGGGACTTGAACTCCATTCATCTTTACACCTTTAAGAACAGTAAATGCTTAACTCTTAAGTTCTCTCTCTCTCTTTCTCTCTCTTTCTCTCTCTCTCTCTCTCTCTCTCTCTCTGTCTCTGTATCTCTTTCTCTTTCCATGTATCTATCTGTATCTCTGTTTCTGTCTCTGTGTCTCTCTCTGTGTCTCTCTGTATTTCTCTGTGTCTCACTCTGTTTCTGTCTGTCTCTCTGTCTCTCTTTATCTCTCTCTGTATCACTCTGTGTCTCTGTCTCTGTTTCTGTCTGTCTGTCTTTCTCTCTTTATCTTTCACTGTATCTCTGTCTCTCTCTGTCTCTCTGTCTCTCTCCCTGTCTCTACATCTATACAGATACACAAACACATACCATGAAGTTTCCTGTTTTACAAACATTGCATGGTTGTACAGTGTCTAATATTTCTATGTAGGTACGCATTATCTTGGCGGATTTTCTTGTGAAAAGGAAATTTGTAAACTATATTTTGGAATCAATTAATTTAGAATGTAAGATCCCTGAGGACAATAATTCCCTTCCCCTTTTATTTCTACTGTTGCATTTGCTCTGAAAGCAAGGCATAACATTTTATGAATTCTTAACATAGTAATTAGGATAAGATAAATAATATTCATAAACAAAAATTTGAGTAAGGAAGAAGTGGTCTAGACAGAAAAATGATTCCTCAGTTACATGCATGACGCTTCCTTTTCAAGCCCCTACGTCCAATTTTTAGCCATCAGATATTATCTTGAATCTCTTTATTTCCTTTTCCTGTGACTTATTTTCATATGCAATTGAATAAATTATAAGTGTTTGCTATTTTATTGCAAATACCTTTCAATTTTGTTTTCTAACTAAAACTTTTCACCTATGAGGACAATTTAGGAATCTCAAACTGATAATCCTTTTACCCATGTTATGTCTTAGTACCTAGGAACTTTTTCTTTTTTGTTTTCTTTACTGGAGAAATTTTTTTCATGCAATACCTTCTGACCACATTTCCCCTTCCACAGCTCTTTGCAGATCTCCCTTCATCCCATTCCATCCAACACCACACTCTTTCTCTTTTTTAAAAAAGACAAATAGGCAAAGAAAGAACATAGAAAGAAAGAAAGACAATACATGAAACAAATACATACACACACAGGCAAAATCCACAAAAACAAATTACAAAATCATGAAGCAAAATTAATATGCTAGCAGAAGACCAATAAAGCAAAAATGATCAGACAGAACTCTGCGAGACAAAATGTCTACCAAAATCCCATTGAGTTTGCTTTGTTTTAGCCATCAACTGCAGGTCATAGGGCCTACCTACCCTTAAGTGTGGCTTACATACCCAGTGAGACACCAGTGGAAAGAACTAGTTCTTTTTCTGCAAGCAATTGTATATAGCTTCTTGGCTGGACATGGTATCGGTGTCTGCTTCTTCCTATTAGAACTGGGACTCCATCTATCTTGAAACTGCAGGCCCTATGAGCTCATATGTGTGTCAGTCCTGCTGTACATGGAGACATGGTTTCCTTACTGTTGTCCATCCTCTCTGGTTCTTACAAACTTTCTGCATGTTCTTCTTCATAGCTTTCTAATCAGAGGGGAAGGGTTTGATGAAGACTTCCCACTTAGAACTAAGTGTTCCAAAGTCTGTCTCTCTCTGCAGACTATAACACATCATTCTTATCAGGAGATTTTTTTTTTAGCACTTCTTTCTCCATTTCCATAATGTCCCAAATATATTCTATTTGTATAACCAACTTAATGTTACACTTAAAATCAAATTCATATGTGCTTCATATGTAGTCATGATTCATTTGGTTAGCACAAAAATCACACAATCATATTTTAAGTTATTTTAAGCTAAATTAATTTGTATTTTCTTTAGTTTCCTCCTACAGGCCAATATCTGTAGCTTTAGCTGCATGATATCTTTTTGCATGATATCTATCATTTCTATCTATCTATCTATCTATCTATCTATCTATCTATCTATAGGTATATATAGTTTACATAGCTTGTATATATAATTTATATTTGTATATAGTTAGTTTTGCTTTCACTCTGTAATTATATCTTCCATGTTTGATATAGTCCTTTCTTATTCTGCTTAAGCTACAAACATTTGAAAATGCTGTGAATTTCAAATGGGTATCATTGTGCAAAACTACTTGGCAAGGTGTGAATGTAAGGAATATGTATTTTGTGCTGTTCTGTCTTTAAGCTGTCAGATATTTTGCATCTAAGGCAGAGAGGAAAGATCATTGGCAAATTATAAAACGGCTTCACATTTCTATGAGGACATGGCATAACAGCTTCTGTTTACATTTTATAAGCAATAAATATGAACCGGCTTAAGACAATATAGAATTGAAGATTGTTTCATGAACAGAGGTGTGTGTAATGAATGTGATATTTGGTGGTTATTTATATCTTATTTCTGGTGGACTGAATATTAGTAAATAATAGTAACATATACCAAAATACATATTATAATAAACAAAATTATTTGTCATTAACCAAACAAAGCTTATAATAATATGTGTTTGCTATGAATAGATTCAGGTCCTTGAATGTTTTAGCATTATAAACACAGAGTATAACATCAATCAGTATTCTATCTACACTGCTGTAGTTATTTTATCTGATTGCATTAAAATATCACATAATAACAGGAACTATACATCTCAAAGAAATGCACTTATGTGTAGACATGCAGACTTTACTTCATAGTTCAGAAGATTCTGGGACTAACCACTTAGAGCTACGTTGGCTCTCAAGTCAAAAACTGCTATAATCTCTGTACAGCTTGCTTCCTCCTCTTATGCCACTATCAGTCACATTTGTTAGAAAGTCAGTACTTCCATTTAAGCATCTTCTGTGATCTCGAATCATTATAACTTCTCTTCTGCAGTCATCATTTTTCCTGGATTTTTCTTAACCACTTGTATAAATGCATTTGTTGTTGCTTAACCCAAAGAATGTCATCCACTTTTTATCTATCTGATGTCTTGGGATGATCCAGGTCTCCTTTTACAGCCCCCCTTGCCTCCTCTGCTCCTTTATTAACCCTGTCTGCTCTTTCCTGTCAGAGTGATTTCCCCACTATCAATGATCATTGGAGTCCACCATTCTTCTCTTGTCTCATCTCATTCACACTTGTCTCATCACCAATTTCACCCAGTCGATCATTCCAAGTACTACTACTATTTTACAAGCATTTATCTTCAGCCTACATATCTACGTGATGGAGTGGCACTTTGAACTCCCTGTAAATATCTACTTTGATAGCTCACCGTGATACAGTGACACTAAACACAATCAAACCTAGTTCCATTTCATTTCAGCTCACATATTTGCCTCTTGTTTTCCTCATATATTCTTTGAAAATTGGCTCAGTATTCACAACAGCCATGTTCTTGAACATACCCCATGTTCTCGACTTAGAATTTTACTAAGATTCTGGTTTTCAAGATGGTATTTAAACCAATTCAAAGCTTTGCATGTTCTTTCATGTATTGTCCAAGCTTAGATTTTCATACCTTGATTTTAGGCTCACCCTCTCTACCTCTGTGCTTCAGGTTATCTCTCATTCTTGTTATTTGTCTGTATTTCTCTTTGATATCATTATTCACATACTTAATTAACAACTATGAATGCATATTTGAAGTCATGGAACCTTCTCAAAAGGTTGTAAATTAGACTACCATATATATGACTTAGCTGCTCCACTCATGGGCATATACCCAAGAAGTCTATATCCCTTACAGAGACATTTGCATGCCTGTGTTTGTTGTTACTGATTTCACAATAGCAAGGACATGATGTCATCCCACATGGCCACCAACAGATGACTTGATAATGAAAATGTGGTATTTATGTAACATGGGGTTTTATTTAGTTGGAGAGAAAAACAAAATCACAAAACTTGCAGGAAATTGGATGTCACTATACTATATTATTTTAAGGAAAGAAATCCAGGCTCAGGAAGACAAATATTGCACATTTTATCTCATATATGGATCCTAGCTTAGTAAATATGTATATTCAAACTGGAGAAAAACAGACCAAACGACTGGAAAATGTAAAGAGGGCCATGTGACTGAAATACTGAAATAAAAGTATATTTAAGGAGAGGGATGGGCAAGCAGCAGAACATAAGAGAAAGGTGGAATACAGAGGCAACAAGATACAGTGTGGAAGAGGGAGCAGGGGATGAATAAGGAGTAGAATGAAATGAATCAAACAAAATGAAATACTTACGGAAACCCATAAGTAAAATGTGAAACTAAGGAAGAAATTTTGAAAAACAAGGAAGGAAGAGTAAGTTACCACCTATAGGACAGCATTCAAATAGTGTGGGCACACCACACTGGAGTCCTGAGGCATCCACACACATTGGTACTTTGTGAGATCAGTCTTCCGCTCTGCAATACGTTTTATTGTTTGCTTGTTTATTGTTTTGTTTTTACACAGCGGCAGGATACCTTAAAGAAGAAACATAAGGAGAGCTTTATTTTGGCTCAAGGTCCTGGAGATGTATTTCTTTCTGGCACAGCAGGTGTGGTGGTGATGGCAGCTGAAGTGGCTTTGTCTGTCTTAGGAAAGCTTACAGCTGACCAGACACAGAGAACTAAAGCCTAAACCCTTAATGTTCACCTGCGGTGACTTATATCTATGTAATTCCTAATTGCTAAGGATTCCACAGCTTCTCAAAATAGTACTCTAAGGTGGGGGACCCTGTGTTCAAACAATGATCTTGATGGGGAACATTTCACATTGAAGTCAGAACACACCAGTGAAATGAATAGGGGCCAGAGAAGAGATCTGAAATGGAGCTTTGAATGTGAATGGCAATTGATGATACATACAAGAATATATCTTGCTCATGGGTGTGCTTCGCCAGTTGTTTAACTGGATACCATGAATTTTGTATTACTTTGGTTGAAGGATATATAAGATCATTTTCTTTTTTCAAGACAGGATTTCCCAACACAACAGTTCTGGTTGCCCTGGAAGTCCATTTGTATAGCAGGTTGGCCTCAAACTCACAGAGATCCACCTGCCTCTGCTTCTGTGTGCTCAGATTAAAGGTATGTGCCACCTCTGCCAGGTATAAGATCATTTTTGATGTCACCCAATGGGTAGCCAATAGGGACCTTAGCAATGCAAGTGAATTTTTATGATTTCTGAATCCAGAATTCTTAGAACGTGTGTGTATATTATCAAAGTATTTATACAAAGAACTTATGTGAGTACAAGAATCTCTTTGCTTTCCATTCGCTTTTATGTATATTTAACGTGTTCTACAAACCATTTGTCTTATATTGAACCTCTCTCATGTGTTCTACTTAAACACTTTGCTTCCAGGGTATATAAATCATTCTTAAAATAATTTAAAGGCTTAGTCTCTGATTTTACACACTAGAGATATATTCATGTAGTAGAATGGCCTGCTGAGGATAACTGAATCATTTAACCATATGATTTGATGATGCTTTTTGGGGGGGTTGGGGAGGGAGGCATATAGCTGCTTTTATTTTCTCTTGAAGCAAGATTTCCTTAGATTATGATTCAGCATTGGCTTATGGCAGGCTTCAGAACAGGAATCAACTCTGCCTTCTTTCATTAACTGTTCTGGTAGAATTCTCCTGCTGCATCTGCCTGCCTGGAGGGTTCCCTGCTTTTACAAAGCCCAAACTCTTCCACTTACTAATATTCCATGGAGAATCCATAATGCTACATGCACACAGACAACTGGAGGGAGCTCTGTACATATTGAACTGCTTTGGGGGTGGGGGGGCTCCATTCCTGTGTTCTGTGTCTCAACATCATTTTCTTGCAGTGACCTTGATGGTTTTCATTCAAAACTTGTATTAGGAAACCTTAGCTGCTTCAGCTTTCAATCTGCATGATTTTTAACAATTGTTCCATAGTAGATACTGGAATACCTTCTACTTTTTAACTTTGGCTTGACTCCTCTTTTCACATCTTATTCCTCTGCCTAAATGACATAAAATCCAGGTACCCCACATAGGGCACATGAGAAGGCAACAGCTCATAAACAGATGAAATCTATATAAACATTTTAGAAAGATTTTCCTGCAGGACAATCCCTAGGTCCTTAAAATAGCTTAATCTTATTTTGTTAAAGTTAAAAATACTACTATGTCTCTAGGTTGTTTCCAGCTTCTGGCTATTACAAATAAGGCTGCTATGAACATAGTGGAGCACATGTCCTTGTGGTATAGTGGCACATCTTTTGGGTATATGCCCAGGAGTGGTAAGCCTGTGTCTTGAGGTAGAACTATTCCCAATTTTCTGAGAAACCAACAAATTGATTTCCAAAGTGGTTGTACTCCCACCAGTAATGGAGGAGTGTTTCCCTTGCTCTACATCCTTGCCAGCATGTGCTGACACTTGAGGTTTAGACCTTAGCCATTCTGAAGGATGTGAAATGGAATCTCATGGAATCTCAGAGTTGTTTTGATTTACATTTGCTTGATGACTGCTGTATGTCTGGCTTCAGGGGAAGAGGATCCTCCTAGTCCTGCTGTGACTTGATTTATCAGAGTGAGGTAATACCCATGGGGTGACCTTGCCTTCTCAAAAGAGAAAGGGAGGGGGATGGGGAGGCAGCAGTATGTGAGGGTGGGAGGAGTGGAGGGAAGGTAAAGGCAGGCTTCCATGTAAAGTGAATAAATAAATTAAAGAAGAAAAGATACTACTATTTCTCCATAGTATTTCTAAAACGTATATTTTTATTCTTCATTGCTCAGTGGTCTAAACTCTATCTGAAATGAGGATTATCTTCATTGGATATTTTAGTTTGCCAATGCACACTTCATGCCTGTTTGCATATGTCTGTGTAAACCATTAGGGGATTTTTATGTGATATTTTATCCAGTGGTTCTCACCTAAAGAACAAAGGAAATCATGCACCTTATTTTCTTGCTGATTAAGTTAAATGTCCAATTGTCTTCAGTAATATCAATGATCAAAGTAATGCAATAGTAGTAAGAAACATATATTAATGACTTGCATTTGATACTTGGTGTGCAGTATCTATGAGAAGCCAAGCAGTGCCTTTGGAAGTTTTTTCTTCAATACAGGAATTAACATGACTGAGCTTGGTTTACTCATCTAAGGGAATGGAGTTGTACATAAAATTCCATGACTCTAACTATAAATAACAACCTCTAATTTAGATCACAGTAAGAAAAAAAATGTCTGTCAGGAGGCTTTACACAAAATCTTTTTCTACCTAGAATTTTAAATGTATTGTGAAATTTCTTTCTCCCATAGCAGACTTAATAATAGGAGATATTAAGATTAGAAATAACTAGCCATGGAGTATTTTCTATCTAAATTGTATTTTTAAAAACATAAAGTATTTTAGAACAATCATTGTACCTATTTATCTCCACACGTGTTTCTCTTAGGTCCAATGCCATCTAGTATTAATGATATAACACTATTTGTAATTTGTTATTTTTTTAAATATATATCATGTTTTCAAAAAATAACTAACGGCCTACATTCTTCAAGAACACTAAGATAGCCTTAGTTTTTATTTGAAATTCAAATATACATTTGTCAAGTTGCTAGTTTACAGAAATCATATGTATGTATAGAAGCTGACAGTTTTATACACTAATTTATCATGTAAGATGATACGTATATGATTGTGTGAAGGTACATGAGTCAGTGACCATGCACACTATAATTTTTATGTTAAGCAGAAAATTGGAGAGATAACAACTAATATATAGTATGAGCATAACAGTAAACATGAACGCCAATGAAACTAAAGCTTACTGTTACAATACTATTTAGTATGAATTTTGTTATCAGAAAAAATTAATTTATTTAATCTATTTTATTTTGTTTATGAGTGTATTGCCTGTATGCATGTCTGTAGTTCTTATGCATGCCTGGTAGCCATGGAAACCAGAAAGTATCAGATACCACATAAATAGAGTAACAGAGCACTGTGAGCTGCCATGTGAATGCTGGGAACTGAACCTGAGTCCTCTTCACTACTAAGCTATCCCATCAACCCCTATTTAATTTATTGTTATTATTTTTATTAGTTTCTTAATAATTGGATTATATTCATTCCAAACCTTTTTATATTCACCTAGCTTCCCAAACTCCAATATCATGTTGTCTCCTTTTTTGTGTTATAGGTCCATGGAGTTCAATTTGTGCTGTCCATATAACCTTGGTTGTATGGCCATCCACTGGAGCATGGTCAACCTATCAGGGATTATATATATATATATATCTCCTTATTTTCTCTTTTCCAACAGCTATCATTTGACAATATAGCTTCAACTAGGTGTGGGACTTTATACCCACCTCCCTGTACATGCTGTGGTTTTGTGTAGTCTAAGCTTTTATTCTCTTGTGCATGCTGCCAAAAATTTGGTGATTTCCTACATAAAATTGCCATATTGTGTTTGGGAAAGATTGTTTCATTGTCATCATCTGTACTTTGTGACTCTTACAATCATTATGCTCCCTCTTTGATGATGATTATGAGCCTTGTGGGGGGGGCGACATGATATAGAGGTCCAGTTTAGGATTGAGGCTCTGATTCTGCACTCTTAAGAGCAGTGAGGGAGAAAGAAGTCATTTCTCTTTAGAAGAGTTCAGGTCAATCAGTACAGTTCAATTCTTGGAGTTCAGAGGCAGTCCTTCCGAGTACAGCAATTCAGAGAGAAGCTGAGAGAAGCCAATTTGAATCAGTCAGCTTGGAGAAAAGTTTGGGCCAGAGTTCAGAAAATGCTGGAAAGATTACATTTATTCAGCAGTAAATCTCAAAAGCTGATCCATTCTAAACTTACAGACAGAGGTTGAAAGTTGAAGCCTTCAAGGTCTGGGCTTGCAGATGATTAGATTGTACAAAGGGTAGATTCTTCCAGGTCTAGGCCTAGGGATAGTTAGTATAGAGAAAGAAATGCCCTGGGCTCAGCACAAACCATGTATTTGTAAAGCTTGGGTACATCTGTCATCTCATCACTTCATCTGAGGAAATAAAAGCAACATTTACAGGTAGAAGATAGTGTATTCTATATATGACAGGTGGCTATATCCTTGAAATTGTAACAATATAGTCACTGATCTGTACAATGGCATTATCTGGCATCTTAATCCCAGAAGGCATTTCAGTTAAACAAAGAACTACAGGCAGTTAATGGCTGCTCAGAGGAATAATTACTCCTCTTCAGTAATGAACCCCTGATAAGTTATCTAATCCTAAGTAGTAAGCCCTAAATACATACACGTCTGAGCAATAGTAAATGAAATCAACACATTGTGTTTATACGTACATATGCACGTACATATGCACACATACACGTAACAATAATAACAACAATAATAATAATAACAACAACAATAATAATAATAACAATAATAATAATAAATGAGTAGGTTAAGGGGGAATGGAAGGGGCAGAGGGAGAAAGAGAAATTATGTTACTTTAATACTCATGTACAAAATTCTTATAAAATAATAAAATTATTTTTAAAAAAGGAATGAAATTCATTATTTATACATAAATCCATATTACCACTTAAATTCAATAATAAGCATATGCTTTTTTGAGAAGGAAAGGGTTTGTTTCATCTTACAAATTTTAGGTCACACTCCATCGCTGAAGGGAGTCAGAGAAGGAACTCAAGACAACAGTCTAGAGGTAAGAACTGAAGCAGAGGCCATGGAGGAACACTGCTTACATGGCTTGCTTGGCCCATTTTTTCATGTCACCTAGTACCACCTGCCACTACAATTAGTAGCTGCTGAGAGGAATTAGTCTTCTCCTGGTTTGAGCCCCTAATAAATTATCTAATCCTAAGTAATAACTCATACATACACCTCTTACACACACACACACACACACACACACACACACACACACAGCCCAGCATGGACTGTGCCTGCTCATATCAACCACTAATTTAAAAAAATGCCTACAGGCCAACCAATAAACATACATTTTATTTAATGATTTCACTCAGGTTAAAATCAATGGCTTTCTATGCAATAAAAATATGGTTAACTATTTGTCAAAATGGTTACCTATGTAGTAGAAATTAGAAGATACTGAGATACATACCTGTTCTAATCAGTTATTACTTGCCTTGTATTTGTATTGAAACCACCCTTAAATGTAAAAATTTAATTTGTGTTACTTACTAAATCTTTGTCATTTTCATAGCTTATCCTTAGTTAGATATTTTCTTCGGAGCATAATCTTATGAAACTATATTGTACCTTCAAATCCATCTTGACAAGCATTAACATAAAACTTTTTATCATACCCCATGCATTGTTTTTGTACCACTAATTGGCAGTGTTTCCTCTCACTATCTAAACATCTCTACTAATTTACTATAAAAAATTTTGCTTCCTGTTCCTGTGACCTTAAGTTTTGCTGACCTAGAAGTTTTGGTTCCTAACAGGGGAGTCCTCCTGCCAGGAGACAAAGCAAGCATTCCATTGAACTAAATGTTCAGACTTCCCCTGGCTACACCCCCTGGTTAAGCCTCTGATTTTCTTAAGTCAAGAGGCTAAGAAAGGAATAACAGTCTTATGAGGATTTATTGGTCCAAACTACCCAGTATTGAGATTCTACAAATGACTTGTGCAGAGAAGCTGTAGTGGAATTCAAGGTTTAACAGAACAAGGAAGATCAAGGCTAAGATACACCATAGTGCTTTACTGGCATTTCCTGGATCTTTTAGTTCAACATTTCAAAGTTCAAACTAGAGACAAAGAAACCATGAAAAACTTACAGAACATTTCTCATCACTATCACCAGATTTTCTCAGGAGACCGAAAGTCTCATGGTGAGTGGTGACTTCAGTATAGTGTCTTTAAAGAGCTAAGCTGTGTTAAAGGAGGAAGATAAAACATCCTGCCAGCATCATTCTTTTGGTAGATATAGCCATTAATCTCAGGGGAGTCAAGGAACTTCTATAAGGACAGGTTTTACACCGCTAGACAGCATAAAAAAGTCTACTGTATGCATGCTACATTGGAAAATTGTATTGTTTCTTTGCAATGGTGATAAAGAAGATTTTGTGGGGAGTGCAGGAGATCCTTTAGAGCATTTCTTGCTGTTTTCATGTATTGTGTTTAAAGTCAACAGGAAAGTACAACAGCCCAATCCAGGTAAGACACAAATGATCCAAATTCTTCATGAATGGAGGTAAGAGTCATTCCTTACAGTTCTCAAGAACTACTGAGATACTCTCCAAGGGTGGAAGAAAAACAGAATGTGTAATGGAGGAAGGTATTTATAACCACTAGTTGAGGCTACATGACCATATGCATAAGTACACATTGTAATAGCATAAGTGTTTACATCATATTTTGGTTAATGCATTTGCATATATATATATATATATATATATATATATATATATATATATATATGAATGATATAGTTCACTAAAAGACCAAGCATTCCTCAATGGACATGATCACCTGTGATAAAATATATAATGCATTTGCGATTTTTAAGTGGGACAGTGTGTCATTCTAGGTAGAACAATGAACTGGTTCTTGTTTGCATTTGGAAATTACATATGACATAAAGAGATGAGATCATCTATCAAGATGACAAGTTGACATCTTGATTGTCAACATTCCCATATTTGAGATTAACTAAAACCCAAGCAGCTGGATATATCTATGAGAGATATTCTTGATTGGGTCTTTTGCAGAGCTACACTAAACCAGGGCCACATCTTCTGATAGCAGCTCACAGCAAAGGACTAGGAAAGTCAAAGCTGTTGCTCTTTTCCCTGCTTGTCCTCTCTTCCATGGACAATTGTATCTATCCTATGGTTTAGAAATTCCTTCACTGGTACCAGAACTTACATTTTTGTCATTCCAATGTAGACTGAAGACCAGCTACCACAAACAGCCTGGTGCACTCAATGACTACAGAATTCTTAGCCTGAAAAGCAGTCATTGTAAAACTGACTAGACTATAATCTATAATCCATTTATGTATTTTCATTATATCAGGTCTGTTCCTTTAGAAGATCTGGCTAATACTAATATTTCATTTGATATTCAGAACATGTACAGGTGGAAGAATTAGCCACTATAGTATATATAAAAGTAGTTTTGTGCTACACTTCTTTTAAAGGATAAATATAGAAAGTAATAATTGTAATAGAATGTACAAAAGAAGCAATATTCATCTATGACCATGATACTGTATGTATTTATGAACTAAATCCATATTTTGATATTTTGCACTAATACTACTAATAAAAAGGTGGCTAATATCACTCTTGACAAATGTAGCCAACTATATGGAGATAGTTATAGTTCATCATAATCTTTAATTTACCATCTATTGAAATAAGTGGAAGCAGGTAATGGCCTTAGCATTAAAATTGTTTATATAAAATATAAAATATAAAAAGACTTTTCACTTTATGAATGGATATTTAGTAGCTCTTTTTAAAAAGTTTCCGTTAATATTTAGGCAGTGAGTATCAAAATGGGATGCTGACCTAGCAGAACTAGTATCACTGTGGAACTTTTCAGGAACTGTAAGGGTGAGATAGCACCTTTGACCAGATGGATGCATGGCTATGGGGGTTAAGGCCAAGCAATGTTCATTATAAGAAGCTGCCTTGGCTATTTTTTGTATGCTGAATTTGATGGTCAATAAGCTATAGGAACATTCACAGATGGTGATCTTCCTGTTCTTACCAATGGGCTAATCCAATGCCTTTGCAAACTTACTTCTTGTACAAAACGTTCTCCATTTTGTTAGGGAATGACTGTTCTTAAGGGCTAATGTTAGCCTGAGATGAAATTATTAGCCTCTGGATCAGAATCATTCCAATCAGTTAATTAGACTCAACAGACACAGCTTCTTTGGGGGGAGGGTGTTCACACCAGTGTAGTGTATTTTATAGGTATTGTTAGGAGTATAGCCTCTCAGGGTCCCCTCTAGGCTTAGAGTTTCAGTATCTACAGAGAAATAGGACCCATAAGTAAGCATGCTTGAGAAATAGTGCTTCATCTAGCACATAATAATTTCCATCTATTAACGTTTAATATTTTTATGCTCAATTCTTACATTGTGATTCAAAACTTGAATAACAGTCTAGGAGAGAAAGGGACATAATTGATATGGTTCTTAAATTTTACTGTAGAATCATCAGCTAATTAGGTTCTTCCCCAAGAAAGAACTCCGTGTAGTGATCATACTTCAGTGAGTCAGGAGGTGATCATCATTTCTTAGTAAGATCTGGACTCTACTCTTTTGGGTTTCTTACATTGCTTACTCTGGACACTTGCTGTAACTTCCACTGGCTGTCTACTTGATGCTTAATTCTCTTTTCGTTCCTTTAGTGCATCAATATCTTCCTCACGCAAACATTTCCTTAAATGTATTGGGTTTTGTCTACTGATGTCTCCTTATTTTTGTCTATATGAATGAACATACACACACACACACACACACACACACACACTCCACTCACGGTGGAGGGGAGAGGAAGGGAGGGAGGGAAGGAGGGAGGGAGGGAGGAGAAAGAGACAGAGAGGGAGGGAGAGAGACACAGAGACAGACACACAGGGTTGGGATGGGGTGGGGGTGGGGTGGGGGTGGGGAAAGTTTCTAGGGACCAGAACATGTTCTTGGTTCTACCAGAATGTTGAAAGCCGAACTGTAGTCTCGCAGGCAGGGACCATTCAACATGAGATCCTCATCACTAAGGCAATGAATGGAGGAGACCTGAAGAGGTAATGCAAAGTGACAGACCTAGCCACACCCTAGACTGACTCAGGTTCCTAGAAGCTTCACTACCTTGCCTCTGGTTCAAGAGAAGAAAGAAAGCTGCAGAAAGCCACACCAAACACGGATGGCCACAGAGCAGGAAGGTTCCCAGTTCTCAAAAGCACATGCCAACACAAGCTTTCCTATAAAGATGATTGTGTGGGAAAAGCTCAGGCTGGGCAAAGCGAACCCCTTATACTTTAAATCATCCGTGGTCCTCGCCACCATCGGGAACACTGAGATAGGAGTGATCCTCAGTAGCCCGGGAGAAGCTTTTAGGAGAGAAGAGTGGAGTGTATCCACGAGCGCTTGTGCGTGAGGAGGAGAGCAAAGACGTGATTACTTCAGAATTTATTTAAGGGCCGGTGGAAACCACTGCAGCAGCTTCCAGGGGAAGCCCTTGTTCCAGAGGAAGAGGAGGTGGAGATTGCCAATGAGGAGGAGGGGAGGAGGTACAGAAGGAGGAGTATCCTAGGCTTGCACGAGGCAAGTGAGAAGATGCTGTAGCATCCTCACTCGTTCCCAGCAGGTTGGTTCTGTCGGCCAACTGATGCAAGTAGATGAATTGCAGAGGGACTGGAACGGAAAAAAAAAAACTGTTGCCGCGGGAGGAGGCAGCGCGCGATGATGGGGCGGGGGTGTCTTCGGAGGTGGGTGATATGTGTGTGTGTGTGTGTGTGTGTGTGTGTGTGTGTGTGTGTGTATGTGTGTGTGTGCGCGCGCGCGCGCGCTTACCTTCCCAGAATATAAGCACCTCCTTTAAGTGAAAGGATACACCCTAGAACAGAAGTAGGTTGGGTACCCAGAGAAGACCTGTCCTGCTTCTAGCATCCCCAGGGGACTCACTTCCTTTTAACCATCAAACTCCCAGCATTTGCCACAAACTCCACAGGGGCTCCGGGTGGGGTACTTGTTAGAGAATGTTCCTTCCAGATAGGTACTTCCCACACACTTCACCCCGAAGTTCGTGTTTGGAGGGACCCTTCTTCACCCGCTGGTTGGCCCGGGAGACCACGGAGAGAAGTTGTGCTACGATAAGTTTCTGAAAGTCAGATCCAGTCTCGGATTACCATCTCTCCACCTCAGGGCTCCTGCTACACGCGAAAGCGGCCGCGGCGGCGGCGGCAGTGGCGGCTGCTGCTGGGCGGCAAAGGGGCCGCGGCTGCTTTAAGAACCGCCTCCCCCTCTCTTCCCTTTGACAATGGTCTGAACCGAGCTCTGCTTCCCAAAGCAAAATTTGTAATATGCCATTTTTCCGATGGACCTTTCTCCTTTTGGCTGCTGACGGAGCCACGGGAAGATGCCGAACTGCTGCCACGTTAAGGAGCCAGGGCACGTTCCAAGAGAACGCTGGGGCTCGCGAGTATCTAAGCTGCCTTTCTCCTCCCGTTGCTAGGGAAATGATCCAGGACTGCTGGGTGTGAGCCTCACCTCTCCTCCAGCCGAGACTGCGGTTGTCATTGACAATTGAAGAAACAGGACCTGAAATAAGAGACATTAGGTACAGAAACTGAATTCGAGTTGCATGGTTTCTCTTCCGCTTCATTCTTATTTTTTTTTTCCTTGACCACCTCCCCAGCCCCACCCCGCCCCCAGGGAAGAGGAGAGGCGAAGTCCTCCTTGTGGGTATTAGTTACCTTTGCTTACCACCCATCTTCTCCATCCCCGATTTCTCTGCCTCTTGCCTAGCTGGCTCTTTCTTGGGGCTGATGAACAATTTTAGTCTGGAAATTATGAAGTCAACTTCTTTCGGGGTGGTGGGGGTGTGGCTGAACAGTAACTGTCCAGCAGTGTGAGGTAAGCTTGCTGTTTGACCATCTGAACAGGCACTGGGGTAAAGAAAGTGAAAATGCTTCCATTAGACATGGTAGGAATATTTCCTGAGGACAGGGGATTTCAAAGAGTTAAAGAGGAGGAGGAATATTCGTGTAATGTAATCAGACAATGGCTAGGCTTTCTCTTACTGAATTACTCCTTGCGGGTTAACGGAGATGGAGCTGGGAGGGTTCTGAAGACGAAAGCTTTGCTGAAGAAACTTACTACACTGAGAATGACAGCTTCTTTGCCTGTGGTAGTGTATAATTTCTAGCAATACGATGAAATGAAGTTATTGACTTACAGAAATAAAAGTCTTTTGGAATATTCTTGTCTGAATAGGTATAGCTCCTAAGAACATATATTACTAAAGAACACACTGAATCTCAAAAGCCTTGCTGGATGACACCAGTGGGCATTCAAAACTTTTGTTTTGAATTCTGAGAGGTTTAGAAGACAGTCAAGGTTATATATCCTGACAGCGTGGGAGTTGGTTTTCTTGGTATAAAATTATTCATGCTAAATTTAAGCACTGAGATAATTAAACCAATCAGGGTTATTATTTTTTTCTCTTAAAAATAAAATTTACACTGTCTGAAACTGGGTTTGAAATTTTCAATAGTTTAGGTATCAAGTCATCTATATCTAGATGAGGTTAATAAAATTATATTTCACATTGACACGAAGAAGGGATAATGAAAAGGCAAATACCTCAGCAAACTGTGAGCTGACTCGTTTCTCAGTGATGGTGTAATGTTTGCAATTTTAGCTCCAAAAATGGCAATAAAAGCAAAATGTGATATATCTGGGTGTAATACACAAGATGCTGGGTAACCATATCTGTACCATGCCAGGGTTCTATAAAATATTCTTTATAGGATTTCAATTACTCCTAATACACTCAAGCTATGCATTTAGGAACTGTTAGACTATGTTTTGAGGGACATACAAGTACTTTATAAGATTATATCAGAATCTGAGGTCTAACATAATAACTAGTCTAGTCCATGAAAGTTGATTTGGTTTTTGAAGACAGTTTTTGGTTTGTTTGTTTTTTATATTTCTGTTTTGAAGAAGTCTCTAGATTTGCTCATTTGCATTGGCTTGGAAGAAAGCAGCATTCATTCATTTTATTTCCTAAGTAATTTTGCATGGTTTGATTTTTTTAGTTGAATTTGGATAGTTCAGAAGTATCTGCAAGGATTACAGTTATAGACCTAGAAGCAGGAGTTTTAATGTACAGCATTATTTCTGTAAAGATAAATGATGACCAGTTTGTATTAAAGAGCATGACTGGGTTTTTATAAGTTTTTAAAATATATTTCTCTGTTAGATAACCTACTGGATGCTTAAAGTGGGAATTTTATTAAAAAAATTGTCATTATTACTTTGTGGAAGGAAACATGTATTTTTTGAAAGGCAAACCAACTTGCTCCATTTCATGTTTCAGGGGTCAGATGGTTCTGTGTTATCACCGTGTAGATTGGATAGATTTTCTAAACTTTTCATCTGGCTGGCCAAACCCATAACCATTCTTTACACTGATCTTAAGTCTTAAGTTTGTGACTGTCCAATGTCTCCTGCTAATATCAAGGGGTTGCATCCAAGTAATCTGCTTTAGTTAAGTGAAATTTATGCTTGAAGTAATGAAGACAATTAAACTCTCCTTGGAACTTAAAGTTGTTAGTAATAGCTTTCCTTTTTTAAAGGTATGATTTAAAATACAGATTGAAGAACATGTAGATAACTGCTTTTCCTGGCACAGTTTGTTCTGATACTTTGTTTTAACCTTCAGTGTCAAAAATAAACACATAGGCTCACAACCATGTCTTTTAAGAGTGCCATAGTTATTCCATGTGTGAATGTCATGCATGGCATAGGAACTAACCCTTTTAAATAAGCCAACATGTTGAAAAGTTTTTGTTTGGTTTTCAATGAGTGTAAAAAAGAATCTGTAACAGTTAAAGTAAGGAAGGGGGATTGTTAACTTTTGTGATAGTGGATGAAAATCAAAATGATAAAAAGTGTAAAATATACATTAAGTAGCAAATGTTTGTTGTTAATGTGAAAGGGTGTGTGAGTGTGTCTGTAAAGATGTTCTACATGTTTGCTCTGCAACTTACTCTACGGTATACGTGAATTCAGTGAGTCAAGGTCCTGTTTTCAGATAACTCAATGTTTTAAGTGATGAACACTGTTTCAAAGTATTTTGAACTATTTTTAGAAAATTTCAATTCTTTCTTTTTTTCCCTAGAATAGTTATCATAAAATGATTTCCTTTCTTTTTCTTGAAGCTTTTCTCAATTTCCAATGGGCCATGACCCAAGAGTTCAGAAATAATTAAGTTTTGCTCTGTAACAACTACATTCACATGAAAAGGCACATGAAAAGTAATTAAATATTGAACTGTTAAAATTTGACATTTTATTTCAAAATATCACCACAAAGTTTCCCTAAGGACATATATGTAGACAGAAAAGTGAATGGACCTTCCATTATAAAGTCCTGAGAAAGCTCTGGGAGCCAAAACCAAACCAGGCTCTTTCCTCAAATCAGACCTTCTGCAACTCAGGCTCTCTAATAGCTTCTGGCCATCACACAAAACTGAAATTGAGAATTACACACTTAAACACACACACACACACACACACACATACACGGAGAGAGAGAGAGAGAGAGAGAGAGAGAGAGAGAGAGAGGAATGAAAAGAGAAGTGGCCTAAGTTTTGATTTTTAATGGTGCCACTTGTGACAAGACAATGTTTCTGTAGTCTACTTTAAATCAAATCAGTAAATAATTGTGAAAAGTACTCTGAACAGTCCATTTGTTCCATGACTGAGAGTTTGTGATTAGCAGCTGAGAAGTGACACAACTGTATTTGATAATGTAATTAACTGCATCTGTTTGTGGAATGTTTGAAAGAGTGGTAGTTTGTGTAATTTGGATGGAAACCAGACAATGCATCTAACAGGAATACCATGTGTAACTATCAGTGTAATAATCAAGACAAATGCATCGGACTAATTCTTAAAGTTTATGTCTAATTCCATCTGAATCACCTATCAAATCTGTCTACAGGTGTGAAAAAGGAAGCATGAAAATAAATTTTAAAATGATCAATCCAAAGACTTGAATTAGCTTTTGTAAGGAAATTTGTTGAAAAAGTAATAAAATAACTGTTTATTACCTAAAACAGTCAATTATTTGGGATCTTCTGATTAACTGAATAACTATTAAGTCACTTATCTGTGAATCAATTAAATATCCTTTCATCTCTCAAAAGCTCAAGGATATACTTGTTGACAAGGTACAGTTGTATTTGTTATAAGACATTTGTAAACTTGCGGGGATAGAAAAGAAGGGGAGGAGAGGTTATTGAAATGGTGTGTGTCTGTAAATCAAATGATGTGTGATTAATTATACAGAAGAAGATCGAGAGACAAACAGACAGGTTAAGTACTGTACATGAGACATCTTTAGATTGCCATGACAGGTGAAAGCAGGTAGGTGGCAAGACATATTCCCCTGAGTTCCACGCCTTTCTCTGGATTGGACTGGAGGCAGAGGAGAGGGGAAAGAGGTTAATGACCTATCAAGGCTTAAGTGAGGTGAAAGCCGTGGGGTGCATTACTAGAAAGAATGTGTTCACTAAAAATTTCCCTTTATGTTCTTTAAGCAATGATGTGTGAAGTGATGCCCACGATCAATGAGGACACCCCAATGAGCCAACGGGGGTCCCAAAGCAGTGGCTCCGACTCGGACTCCCATTTTGAGCAACTGATGGTCAATATGCTGGATGAAAGGGACCGTTTATTGGACACACTTCGAGAGACCCAGGAAAGCCTCTCACTTGCCCAGCAAAGACTCCAGGATGTCATCTACGACAGAGATTCACTCCAGAGACAGCTCAATTCAGCCCTACCTCAGGTATGCTTCTTTGTTACAAGTTTTTCCTGTCAAATTTTCAAATGGAGCAAGCTTTTTAATAATATCTCCTTCAAGTTCATTCCCATAACTACTTTTTCTACTGAATACTTAATGTGGTTTCGATCAAAATTCATAATAAATTATTACTGTGTATCAAACTTTTCCTTATACAAAATCAGAGTTTTGTGTGTGTGTGTGTGTGTGTGTGTGTGTGTGTGTAGAATGGAGGAATTAGTGACTGACTGCCTAGGCTTTGAGTTACTACAAATTCCATCTCTATGTTGGTGAAGATAGAAAACCACTACTTTATCAGCCATAATGTAGGGAAAATGGATAATATTTTCTTCAAAAGGTTAATCTATTAGACATGGTCATGACTTATTTGAAAATTATTACTTTTCAGTTTTTATCAGTGTGGTCTGTCTTTGGGAAATGTAGTAGTTTGGGAATTGACTCCATAATTAGTGTTTAATTTGCCTGTCTTCAAAAATATCCAGTACTTGATTAACTTTTAATAAATATTCATACATTATCTTTTTAAAAACTGCTCAAAGCATTTCTTCTATTTTTAAAACATTTTGGAAATTGCCAACCATGTGAGTCTTGTGGTTGTAATCCCAACACTTGAAGAAAAAGGATCAAGAGTTCAAAGCTAGCCTAGACTATGTATCAAAACTCGTTCAGAAAATCAAAATGAATCAATAAATATAAGAAACAAAATAATAAAAGTCAAATTATAGAAACTTGTTCAAACTAATTTTATATCAGTTTCTGCCAGTTTTGAATATTATAGAAATAAAAAGTAGTGATTCCAAGTTTATTTGCATAGGGAGCTAATGGGAAGGATCAGTGACCTACTGAGGAGTTTCATGATAATGCTCATTTTTGGTAGAAAATAAATGCACAGAATATAAATAACATTTTTAATAATTTCCATAATAAACTAAATTTTTGTTTTAAGTACTAGTTTTCTTGTTTTGTTTTTTAAATTTAAAAAGCAGAATAGCAAATTTTGAGCAGTCAATTTATCTCCGTAAAGGACATCTTGTAATATATAACTGTACTGGCTGGGGTTTTGTGTGTCAACTTGACACAAGCTGGAGTTATCACAGAGAAAGGAGCCTCCCTTGAGGAAATACCTCTATGAGATCCAGATGTAAGGCATTTTCTCAATGAATGGTCAAGGGTAGGAGGGCCCATTGTGGGTGGTGCCATCCATGGGCTGGTAGTCTTGGGTTCTATAAGAAAGCAAGCTGAGCAAGCCAGGAGAAGCAAGCCAGTAAGTAACATACCTGGCTTAGCTGCATCAGCTCCTGCTTCCTGACCTGCTTGAGTTCTAGTTCTGACTTCCCAGCAATGTCAAAGTATAAGCTGACTAAAACCTTTCCTCTCCAACTTGATTCTTGGTCATGATGTTTTTGCAGGAACAGAAACCCTAACTAAGACAGTATCCTTCCACTATACAAAGTGAATAAAACTCAGCCACCTCCAGAGTTGCTATTAACTTTTTGTGTTATGTTAAGATGGTTATCTCTCTTGCATGGGCTGAATCACACTTTCTTACCAAGACCCCTATACAAACGATTTCTGCTCTAGATCTACACAATTCAGTTGAGTCCAATGGGAAATAAGCTTTCAAGTGACTCCCACATGTTGAAAACCCAGGTTTATTTCAGCACCCATCATATGTTGACTAGTTCCCAAAAGCAGCTATCTAATCTTCACTCAGAATGATATTTTTACAATTTAGAGATTTCAATGTTGATAACTGTTCTTCATAAAGTGATTTCTCAGGCTATAGTCTCTCTCACTCTTTAATAAGAATGCTTCATTTGAGCCACACATGTTTTTAAAATAGTATTCTACAGCAAATCACACCTTACTTATTTGTGTCACATAGGGTGATTGTTTCTATTTCATAATAGTGTTTAACTAAGATCCCCGTTGTATTTTCTGCATATTCTAGGGAAAAGAGTAAAAAAACCATTCCTAACAATTCTAGATAACTGAAATATTGAGATTATAATGCCTAATAGTTTACATTTTATCTTTTGTTATCTTTTATTATAGTAATATACAATTTTTTATGACAACTCTTTATTTATCTTTCTCGTGTGTGTGTGTGTGTGTGTGTGTGTGTGTGTGAGAGAGAGAGAGAGAGAGAGAGAGAGAGAGAGAGAGAGAGAGACTGCAAGTGTGCAAACTAAATATTGGTTTTTACTACACTAGTTTCTATCTTATTTATTGAAGTATATTCTTTCTCACTTGAACCCAGAGCTAGCCCATGTTGCTAGTCTGGATTGCTGGCTAGCCTCAGGCAGCCCTTGTTTCTTCTGTCTAAGCACTAAGTTACAAATAGATACAAACAAGCTGTCATACAACATAGAACTAACAAATACAATCCCCATGATTGTTCCTTGTCTGTCAAACACTTTAACCATCTCTTCATTCCTAAGCTGGTTGCATTGTTGAAATCAGATTTTCTACTTGTATATAATTTGTATTATGGAACACTCTTAATTATAAACATACACTTCTGAAGAGAACACTGTACATAATCATACATTATAGAAAAATTGAGTCTACAGTCTCATAATTTAAAGAATAGTTTTGCTATATACTTTCAATAAAATACTCATTTTCAGGATATATTTATTGAAGAATTATGGATATGGATTGTGATCACTCACCATTATACTCATATAGCCATCTATTTTGTATTATTTAACATTTTAAAATATTGATCTGCATGTTAGTAGTACAAACATCTTACACATACAAGCCTTCACAGTCTTTAAATGTAGGAATGACACTCTTATTTTTCTAATGTGAATATTTAATATCCCAATATGTAGTGTTAAAAGTATATTTTACATTCAAGTAGTCGATAAATACTCTTTAATTTGTATGTTTGAAAATTTGTGAATATTTTTAAAGAAATGTATCTTTAGGGACATTCACATTGTACCAGGAAGCAGAAGGAGAAATTGGCTATCATAAATGTCAGGTTTGAGGCAGAAATAAGTAGAACATACCAAATGAAAAACTACCATAGTAACATAAAAATGGCATTATTGAGCAAGCAGAATTGAAATCAGACATAAATTGTATGATAAACGTCTTCTAAATTGACTATACAAGGCTTCCAGGCACTGGTGACAAGGGCTTTGTTTTAGGTACCACCTTTTCTTTTGTCTACATTCTGGAGAAATGTAACAATTTTTCCACAATATTAACTATGTCACTATCTGCCTCCTAGTGTATTCCATTTCTCTTTGAAGGGTATCAGTGTTTAAGGAGTGAAATAATTTCACATCCTTTCACATTCCACCCTAGTGTTTCTGGCTTTATACCCACTTACCTGCTTTTCTAATGTACAGATGCATCCTATTATTCCATAGAACCAGAACTATCCAGTAAATATCCCTCACTGGCAAACATCCCTGGCCTTATATTCTCCACTCATCTCTCAAGTTTCCTATGCAAAACCTAAGCATCCTCATAGATGATGCTTAGTACACCAACTCTGATTTCCTTCATCAAGGAGCCGTAATGCCTTTCTTCTTAAACAAACCTCAGATAGCCTCTTTCCTTGTGCACCTTGCCTTAAGTTTCTCTGTCATGCCTTCTAAAAGATCTCTACTTATATAAATTGGTTATATTGTATCCACAAAAAAAATTCTAAACTATACCTAGGTCAGCAATAAACTCCTTGTCTTATAGGATATTTATTTTGTGCTGTTTTAGGGTTACTATTTCTGGGCTGAAACACTACTGCCAAAAGCAACATGGGAAGTGAAGGGCTTATTTTGTTCACAGTTCCACATAACAGGTCCTCATCAAAACTAGTGAAGTCTACTTTAGAATATTTTCTCCTGCAGAAATCCTTTTCTGAAACCTAAATACACTCCCTGTCTTACTTATATTGTAATTTATCATATGGCAAATAACTTACCTCTATATCTTCAACTTCCTAACCCAGTGATCCCAATTTTCCTACTGCTTTAATGCAGTTACACATGTGGAGATGACCCCTAACCATAAAATTATTTTTGTTGCTACTTCATACCTGTAATTTTTCTACTTTTATGAATCCTAATGTAAATATTTTGGAGATAGAGTTTTGCCAGAGGGGTTACAAACCACATGTTTTGAGGACCACTGTCTTCATGACATCAGGAACATGTCTTAAACTTCAACACCTTTCTAGACTACCAGAGTGCTGATGTATTAGTTATCCATTTCTTGAATAATTCTTGGCAACAAACACCACAAAATTATCAGTACTATACAAAACTCTGGGATTTGGCTAATCTGAACTTGGATTGGATGGTCTTATATGGATTAACTCCTGATGCAAAGTATTCCATTAGCTGTATGTCACCTTCTTGTTGGCTGTTCCAGGTGGACCTTGATTGTGTCCAATGGAGCTCAATCTCTGTGCTTGCCCAGTCCTAAGGATAGGCTAGTATCTCAGGTGTTTCATGAACATGAGCATGCCATATCATGCTCATGGCACAGGAGGAAGAAGAGAGCAAAAATTGCTTTTTACAATTCTGCTTCTCTTTCTATTTTTGTATTGTCCTTTGTTCAGGGCCAGAGATTCAGTAGAAAAAAACAAAACAAAACAAATACATGCATAGAGATTGTGCTCCACAGATGCTGAAATAAAATCAGTCCATTTGGTCTACCACATGTGTAGCCAATCATTGTCCAGGATATTGTTGTGTTATGAAAAACTAATCATGAAAGAAATAGACTGTTGGACATTGACAATATATGAAGTAGGATTGTGAAGATGTCAAATTCTAAAATATAGTTGAAAAAGAATATTCATAACTAGTAACTTGCTGAATGGCCAAGATTGTGGATTCTAGCCAGAGGTTAGAGATTTGAATCAGCCTCAATTATATCTATCTGAAAGGTTTTTGATCAAGTTATTTTAATTCTTTGTTACCCTCTCATTCATGAGATAAGAAGTTTGAGAAAGTATATAAACGCTCTTCTGAAAGCATTAAGAACTGTTAGATGTGCTTATCAAGGTGATATGCACAGGTGTACAACCCAATGAGAGACTGTTATGAAAAGGCTGCTCATTGAGGTACAAAATGGCTTTTATTTAATATTTTAAAATGCAAAATATTTAGAGGAAATATGCAGTGGGATTGACCTGTGCTAGAGGTAGTGTTGTTTTAGGAACATTTGTCTTGCTATCTTTTTGTCTCACGAATTTCTACTTCAATAACCTTGGTAAAATTGCTGAATTCCAGTGATACAAAGTGCTACACTGGATCACTATGAGAAATACATGGATTGGAATATATTAAATAATTCATTAAATTAAACACTTGCAGATACTATATGCTCATAAATGCTACATGGAGCTGTAGTTTTAGCATCATCACTGTAGTGATTTTATTCAATAATAATAACCACCAATACAATTTGGAATACTATAAATCTTCAATCAATCTTAATCAAGATTTGGATATCCTCTGATTAACATTTTTTTGCTATTAAAAATGTTAATTAGGGACTGGAGAAATAGCTCAGCAGATTAGAACTTGTGCTGCACATGTAAATGACTCGAGTTTATTCACCAGTACCTATATCGGGCAGCTCACGACTGCTTGGAACTCCAGCTCCAGGTTATCCAGTGCCTTCTTTTGGCTTCCATGGGTACTTGCACTCACATATGCAATACATATACATGTTATTAAAAGGAAATCTTTAAAGTATTCGTAATTGCGTTCTTAGTAGTTTTCTCAAGTCCTCTGCTTTAGTAGTAACTGTAGTCATATGGCCCCTGTGACACAAAAGATCTTCTCAAACTGTGTGAAAGGGACATTTGGATTGAGCAGACTCATTTGTGGTATATACTAATCTAACACATTAACAACGTTTTACCAAATGTCTATCACAATGACTGCATCTCTTCTTCTGGCCTAGGTTGTACCCCTTATTATACTTTTCTTTGTTTAGTTACTTTTCTCCACAGCTAAACAAAGTAGTGTCATCTTGGAGATTTTATTTCTTATTTCTTTTCCTACTCTGATCCTTACAATTATATCCCCATGTCCTTGAATAGTCAAACAAGACTGTAAGTTATTTCATTTGGAAATTCCCCTTCCCATACTTGAAAATCATCTTTCCTAGAGTCATTCCTTTTCCTGCACATTCTTCCTAATTGTTTTTATTGCTGTTTTCCTTTATGTAACTATATTTTCCAGTCTTTATACTTTCAACCATTCCTTTCATCTTCTCCTTTGGTTTCCTAGCCTTAATACTAAGTACTTTAAATGATCTTTCTCTCAACGGAAAGGCTTGGTAACATCCAAATCTATGCCTTCAACTGTTTAGTGTAATAACAACAGCCCCCATCCTGGACTCTATTTTCCTTAAGGAACCTACCACTCCCTTTTGGTCCTCTAACCCCTTTTCTCAGATTCTTCTTCTGTCTAAATTTCTTCCACTGCAGTCTGATTTTTCCAACATTGACAAAGACTGTAGTGAAATGGTCAAAAAGGAACATGATCATGTCAGAGATTTTTTTATTTGCTGTGTATCACTTTATGTACCATAGGGTAAGAAGTAAATACCATTCTCCTTCTTAGAAAAAGAGAAGAGTTTCAAGGAAACTACTCAGAAAGCTGGATAAGCTTTTGCAGATATGGTAGGTAGAGCTTAAAGTTTAAAAAAGAAAAAGAAAAAAGAAGAAAAGAAAAGAATCACAGTAGAGGCAGAAGAAGCACTTGCCTCTACAGCAAGCTAGAAGCAGACTTCTGGTCTCCCAATGCAAATATAAAGTAGCCAACACTTAAAATACCAGTGGAGTCTTCCTTAGGGTTATCTTCTACCAACAGAATAGTAGACTGTCACATGCACAATGTCTATGTTTAAGCATAAATGACTAATTGGAGGTCTGGCTCCCAGAGAGGAAACAGACAAGCCAACTAAAATGGAGGAGAATGTACCAAGAATTCTTCCAGACAGCCACAGATAAGCTCCTGGGGAAAGAAAGAGGACCATTGACTATATTAGTGCCATTATGAAAGTACAGACTAGGGGTGACAAGGAGAGCAGTCCCACCCGACTCGGGCTTTTTCTCCAGCCCAAGTTATCTGACTTTGGTGACATTAAAGAGAGTTCCCTGAGTGGAAAGTGCCAGAGTAGAGAGAGGCCATCACGATCCCAGGTTCTTGAAAAAGCCTCGACTGAGTATAAATGTAGAAGGCCTAGGTTGGTTAGAGCTACAGGACAAGCTGCATTTTATGTTCTTGTACAGAACTAGAAAAAGGAGGTCATTAGACTGTATTAGATTTTAAAATTCAAAGACTAAAAGACAGATAGTTTATCTAATCATAGCGAAAGTTAAGGCATCTGTCCAAAATTTCATTAAGGTTTATTTATTCACTCAAGAAAATCAGAGGAGAGTCTGTGGCCTACTAAATCCAGCTGACTTTCTAAAGAACTAAATAGCATTTCAGTTCATGTTGCTGGAAAACCAGTAAACTGATTTCTGACATATAAAAGAAGAAATTTTAGCCTTTCTAATATTTCTTACTGAAGGAAACATAGCAAGTGGTCATGGAAGGCAGGAAAACAAACCACGAAGATGTGTGAATGGGAAGGCATTTCATATTGACTTCATCAACCTGGATGGTGACTCCAGGGAGTATTTCACTAGGTGGTTTATTGTCAGCATATTTAAAACACAGTTCTATTTGACAAAAGTTTCCTGGTGTAATATAGTCACTGGTGCATAAGAAAACATATTAAATCAAAACTCAACTCAGAATTCATGTCATTTCTTCCAAGAGGATGGGTTCTAGAAATAGGCTACCTGTGCTAACTTAAGGGCCCAAGGAAGGGTCTAGCCTGGTCTTGGTCATTTAGAGGTCATTTGTGCTATTACTCACCTCTGGTCCTGGTTGTGGAAGCTTGAGGATCCTTGGCTGTAAAGGTCATTTAGTTTATTAGCCACCTATGTCTTGGTTGTAGTAGCTTGATATGGCCTAGAGCATCAGATCACCAGGCTGTTAATCACTTTCAATTTGCAGCTTTCTGGACAGGATTTATATCTTTCCCATTGGAAATATAACCTTGTGTGCTTAACATCCCTGGCATCTCTGCAGATCTGTGGGTGCAAGGGCCTTTGTGTTCTGCTCCCAACAATCTACATTTTTTTTTTATTTTTGCAAATTTTAAGTGATTATAAAGGACGTATAATTTTAGTGTGTAAACTTAATCAGCACTGTCTAAAAAAGAATTGTTGTTTTGATTCACTAACTATCCCATGAGTCCTTTTGTGTCAGGTTCTACTCAAAAGTCATGGTAAGTGTTGCAATTTTTAGGGACCCTTAGTAAGGATATGAGCTTATCACATAAGGTCTACTGCGTAGCACAGTGATATATAAATTATTTGAAATGGCAGTGGCTTTGCTTATTTTATTGCTCTTCCACCTCTTGTGATGAATCAGAAGTGCCCTCAGGGACACTAGATACCATCTTCTTGTCTCAAGAAAATTATGCCACATCATATATATTTCCATCACTAAAAGAGTATAAACAACATTGCTAAATTATGCTCTTTAATAATGGGTTTTACAAATCAAAAAGAAAGAAAACTATTATCAGTCTACTGTACTTAACCACCACCCCACCTTTCAAAAAATGATTGCTTTGAAGATTGCTTGAATTAAAATATTTATTATCTGCTCCAAATGGGTTTTTCACCTATTCTTCTGATGATTTATAGCATTCATTATAAGTTTGGTAACTTATAATATGTCTTTTCTTGGCCAACTCTTTAAATAATAAATTAATTAAAAATTTCATGCGAACTATTTTAACTTATGATGTCTTTTTAATAAAAAGAAACTGTTCCAATTAGAATTTTTTCCCAAATTGAATTGACGTGTGTGTGTGTGTGTGTGTGTGTGTGTGTGTGTGTGTGTGTATGTTAACACCTTTGGAGTCCAGAGGAGACTTATAAAGATTTGAGTTTCTCTCCTTCTAGCTTGTATGGTAAATGCTTTATCCAATGGATGGATATATATATATATTGATAAAATACTAACAGATTCCTGGCTTAATTTCAAGCTTGGCAAATAGTAGCAGCCAATGTTGTTTGAGTTAAAAGAAACCAATCAAATTAATGGTCTTTGGATAGAAATTGTGTGAGTCCTGAAATGACAAATTTTAGTGACTACACTAAATATAATGTTTTATAAAATGTAATTTTATTTGAAATTTACTAACTGAAATTCTGTGTTCATGTAAACAAACACAAGTTTTAGTATCTACAACAATTATAGATTATTTTCTCTTTTAATTCTCAATTCTTCTATGTATTCTTTGTTTATATTTTGGAACTATTAGTTTCACTCAACTAATTGTTATGACCTAATAGCTCAATTTTATTATCACAGTGTTCATATAAGTTTCTAGATATCTATTTTCCCATAAATTTTATCTAGCTTATTTAATTATTAGTGTGGTGGTTTGGATGAGAATGGCCCCCATATGCTCATAGATTTTAATATTTGATTAGCAGTTAGCAGCCTGTTTAGGAAGAATTATGAGGAGTAACATTATTGAAGTGGGTATGGCCTTGTTGGAGAAGGTGTGTCACTGGGGATGGGCTTTGAGATTTCAAAAGCCCATGCTAGGCCCAGTCTCTCTCTCTCTGTTTCCTGTGGATCAGGAGGTAAAGCTCTCATCTACTTCTCCAGCACCATGACTGTTTGCTTCCCACCATGATGATCATATACTCATCTTCTAAAACAGTAAGCAAGCTATTAATTAAGTGCTTTCCTTTATAAGAGTGACCTTGGTTACAGTGTCTCTTCACAGCAATATAACAGTAACTAGGACAGTTAGTAAAAGCAATATTTGTATGCTTAAATTGTATGTTGTACGTGTGTGTGTATGTGTGTGTGTATAACAGCAGTTTAGGGGTTTTACTCTTATGTGGTCTATCTTTTTTTTTACTATAATTATCTACATGTCTGTGTTTGACCTACAATCTATAGCATTTCTACTGTCTTATCTATTCAGTGTTCCTTTTATTAATTTTTTATATTTTCATGGCAATGAATGAATATAGTTTCTTTATTAAACCTTCATCTCCTCCACTTTGGACAGTTTGCACTTTGCATTGAAATTTGAAATGTGCAACCATAACAATGTGGGCTTTTCAATGTGCCAGTCTCTTTATTGCACTTCCTACATGGTATATGTATATTGTTGTGTTACAGGATGACATCTCTTTAAGTTTACTCACTATTTCTTTTAGATCTCAGACCTTCAATCTGGGTCCATTTTTAATCTACCTGAAAACTAATTTCAATGTTTTCTTTGGTGTAAACTTTTCGATAAGTCATCTTTTTCACTTATAATTTTCAGAAAAAAATGTCTTTATCTTTATTCTCTAAATAAATATATTCAGGATATCTCAATTCACCCTCATCTTTAAAGCATTGGGGTGTTTACAGCGATAGAAGAGTTTAGGTTAGCAATCATTTGGCCATTCATTTTTATATTTTATTGTATTACAACTTACTTTATTATATCTCTACTTGGTATATTGTGGAAGTAGTCATTAGCTTTCTACCTCTGAAGTAAGATGTATTACTACTGTTGTTTTTCCTTTTATTTTTATTTTTTTTAATTTTTTCCCCACCCTGTCTGCCCTATGACTGTTCTTCATCCCATTCCTCCTCCCTTGTTTCCAAGAGGATGTCCCCACCCTCTCACCCCCACTCCACCAGACCTCCCCACTCCCTGGGGCCTCAAGTCTCTTGAAGGTTAGATGAATCTTCTCTCACTGAAGCCAAACTAGGCAGTCCTTTACTGTATATGTGTCAAAGGCCTCATATCAGCTAGTGTATGCAGCCTGATTAGTGCCTCAGTGTCAGAGATCTCAGGGGTCCAGGTTTGTTGAGACTGCTGGTTTTCCTATAGGGTCTCCCTCCTCAGCTTCTTCAAGTTTTTTCCTAATTCAACCACAGGAGCCACTGGCTTCTGTCCATAGGTTAGGTGTAAGTAACTGCATTTGACTCATCTGCTTGTTGGGCCTCTCTGAGGTCAGCCATGCTCCTGTCTGTAGGTACACCAAAGCATCAGTAATAGTGTCAGACCTTGGAGCCTCCTTTTGAGCTGGATCCCAATTTCAACCTGTCACTGAACCTCCTTTCTTTCAGTCTCTTCTCCATTTTTCTCCTTCCAGACAGGAACAAGTCTGGGTCAGTGTTTTTGACTATGGGATGGCAACCTTATCCCTCCACTTGATACCCTGTCTTTGACATTTAGACAAAGAACAGTTTTAGAAGTCTTGATGCATTTGAAGTGCACCCTTATTTTTATTTACAATCTTAAGTATTATTGTTGGAATGACTTAGTGCCTTTTACTATTTGGGAAAACATTGCTTTAGAAAATGTTGCTTCTGTGATGTTCTTTCATCTCCTTGTTGAACTCTTCTTGTTTATCTCCTTATCTTCGATTCCTCTTACATTTACTTCTGTATTTTTCCTTCTGGTTTTTCTCTCTGTTTTCATTGGAATTTCATTTTCAGACTTGTTTTTTTGCTCTCTATTTTTTTCCAAATGTAACTATTTTTTTTAAACAAATGTATCCGTCTGGCTCTTTGTTTTGATCAGTGGCTTGTTCTTTACAGTCCTCCACCACTATTTTTTTTATTTGGCTTTACAGTGTTATTTTATCACCCTGAACACTACCAGAAGTTACTAAGTCTTTCAGTCTGGGAGCTCTGATAATGGGTTTCATCCCGAGGAATGATGTTCATCCTTACTTGCCATTACTTACCCATGCCTGGTTTTAACTTTGTGGATGTCGTTTCATTTGCAAAATTCTTAGTGGAAGTCATTAAGGTGTTCTTATTTCCCTCCAGTGGGATTATTTATTTAATTGGCCAGATGCCTGGAAAACTGTGATGCTCACAGCCATAATCCTATTATTTTTAGGCTGAAGTCTTTATGCTTCTCACACCAAATGGGGAACATTCTCTGGGACCCCTCTCTGGTCAGGATTTGATCTCACTTCCAATACCATGAGGCAAGAGAAACAGTTCATATGTTAAGAGCACATGCCCCATTTTTAAAAAATTTGTATTTGCTTTCCAGTACCCACATGGTGGCTCACAACCATCTACAGCTACAGTTCTAAGGAATCTAATGTTTTCTGATCTCACTGGGCATCAAATATGCATGTGGTTCATACATATATGCAGGAAAAATGCTCATCCCTTAACATAAATCTAAAACTGACCAAACACAAAACTTGGGTAAACACTGGTCTATGGAACCAAATCCTCATTTTTCCATGTTCCCAAAACTCTGAAAACTTTATTATCTCTTTACACAATTCAAAAGTAAATGGTAAAAATTGCTCAACTTTTATCATTGATTCTTAGCAATAGATAGCATTGGTCCATATTGCACAATCTTCTGTTACAGGGACGTTTCTGAACTTCCATAAGCACAATATGTGCAACTAATTGAAAAGTAACTTAAAACATTATTATTTTTCTGAGAAACATAAGCAGTTATTTTGCATTATTCACTTTCTGGTACTTTGTCCTCATATTGGCATATTTTAGCTGTGTTTAAAATTCTAGATACCAATGACTAGCCTAAGAGTCTTGGGAAATGATGTGGAGTTTTTTTTTGTTTTTTGTTTTTGTTTTTTTTTCCCTCCTTCAAATACATCTTCCTGACAGATGTAGCACTCGCTACGTAAAATGCAAATCTGGTTACTTTACTCTGGCTGTTAAAATACTTTCAAGTCCACAAAGAGTATTTACTACAATGAATAAACAAATTCTCCAAGAGCATAGTATAATGAATGAATACATAAAAGTTGATGTTATTTCTATATTATCTGAAAAGCTGGTCACAAAAAAAAAACATAATAATAAAACAATTCCATTCATAGTCTTGATCATTGATGAACTATCTAACATCAAGAAGAATAAACTATTAAGAATAATTTTAACAAAACATCTTCAAGTCTTACCCAGAGAAAGCTAAGAAGTACTAATAAAAGTAATTTAATTTCTAAAGAAATTGCTGGGCATGGTGGTGCATGCTTTTAATCCCAGCACTGAGAAGGCAGAGGCAGATCTTTGTGAGTTTGAGACAAACCTAAAAATCAGATTCCAGGACAGCCAAGACTGTTACACAGAGAAACATTGTGTCCAAAAAATAATTAAACAAAAATTATTATTATTTATTTTACTATGTGTTTTTGGAAGTGTTATGGTTTGAAACACTGTCAAGTAAGGCAGGCAAATGTTCTAATGCTAGCAGGTCTCCAGTCTCCAGTCACACTCATGTCATGTATGCGAATGTTGTCTAATAACCTTTTCATAAACATAATAAAGCATCAGCAGTCATTTTTATTATTATTAAAGGATGCTTTGATTTTAAAAATAGATAAGAAAGTCAAATGACTAAAAATAATCGTGATAAAGCTGTAAAACTAAGCTTATTGATTTCACCAGTAGCAATGAAATAATTGGGTCAGCTTGAATTAGATGTATAGATCAATGGAACACACAAGACAATGAAACTTCACTCCCTTTTGTATATTTACTGCCAATTCAACTCAAGAAATATCACAACATAATTCAATGTAGATTTTTAATGCTAAAATTATTGTATATTTGTATAAAATAAATTAATGTCCTTCCCATAACATATTGTACAATTTTTTTTTCTTGATACATTATTTACATTTCAAATGTTTCCCCCTTTCCAGATCTCCCCTTTGGAAACCCCTATTTCTTCCCCCCTCCCCCTGCCTCTATAGGAGTATTCTCCTACTCATCTACCCACCCACTCTTGGCTTCCCTCCTTGGCATTCTCCTATATTGGGGCATCTAACATCCTCCGGCTGAAGGGCCTCTCTTCCCCTTGATGGCTAACAAGACCCTCCTCTGCCACATATGTGGCCAGCACCATGGAGAGAGCATATACTAGACGTGTATCAGCACACCTGAAAGCTCTAGAACAAAAGGAAGCTAATATACCCAAGAGGAGTAGAAGGCTGGAAACATTGTACAAAGTTTAACTAAAACAAATTATATATATATATATGTATTTATATACATATATGTAAATGTAAATATATATTTGAAAATATAATAAAATATTTTCTTTGTGTGTGTGTGTGTGTGTGTGTGTGTGTGAGTGTGTGTGTATGTTTTGTATTTTACTTTTTCAGATAGGGTTTTTCTGTGTAGCCCAGAATGGCCTTTCAATCATAATCTACTGCAACCACAGAAATGTGGCATCATGCCTATCCTAGGATAGAAAATCTCTGACACTTTATAGCAGGAAAAGAATTTTTAAATATAAGAAAACTTAAAGATAAAAAGAAAAAATTATTCTAAGTGGAATATCAGCTAAAACTTTACATTACAAATAAAGACTGCCAAAACTTTATACAAACAATCCCATTTATTTTAGTGCATAAACTATTTGAATAGTGTCTTAGTTACTATATCCATGAAGAGACACTGTGACCAAAGCAACTTATAGAAAAGAAAGTATATACTTAGGGTTTACTTACAGTTTCACGGGGTCAATCCATTATCATCATGGAGAGAAGCCGTATAGTAGTATACTAGTATAGTAGATGACTTTTCCTACAGCACCCATGGACAGTAGCCAAGCAGTAAAATATTTATAATTAAAACGGCAATGCAAGCATCAATGAAGACTTTATACTTTTAAGAGATTGCTAGCAGGTGTATAATATGGCAGGCTCATTCTCAAAACCAATTTGACAAATACTTTAAATAACAGTCAGGCATGAACTCTGTTCTTAGTCTCCTAACCAAGAGATTGAAACATATTTCCACATATCATCTGTTCACAGATGTTCACAACAGCATGATTTATAACATACAAATAACAGAAGCAATTCAAATATCCTTCAAATAGTAGATACTAGATGTGTAACATACCTCTATTTGGCAGGTAGGACTAAAACTTTAATAGAATTACAAGAGAGATGAACCTGGAAGTTTCATGTGAAATACGCCAACATCCACGAACTATCTAGAAAAGGCAAGGCTGCAAAATGAAGGAAAGAACAGTGATTACTTTGGGGGTCCATGCATATGAAGTAACTCCAGATGGACATAAAGTGATTCCAAGTGGATTGTAATGGAGATTACAAATACATAAGATCATGATTCTGGCTACATAGAGAAGTTAAACTTTGCATTATGTAAATTATTCCTTTATAGTGTTAAAATATTTTTCTATGGTTCTCTTTCATCTAGAGTGATTTCTTACAAATATGTCTGAAAAGAGAATTATTCACATTACTTGTTGGTAATTATATAATTTAGTAAGGAAATTTTGATTTTATGTTGTGTTTTCAACAATTACTTTTAATAATTCAGAGTTAACAAAAGATAACAAACAGATAATTGGGTTTACAAAATTCCAATCTGGAAAATAAACGAATAATTCTACTGTGTCTTCAAGTCACATTTCTGTTCTGCACCTCTTCCCTTTCCCCTCTACATGGTCCCTTCCCCTCCCCACATCTATAACTTAAATGCAAGACTGAACTTCTTAACACTATCATGTTTGACATCAGTTTATGTGTTTGGTTTTCTATAATTTTTAAATGCAATGTAATCTCTTAGACTGTATGAGATTCTATTTTTAGGTCCATAACTTCCCAAATGAGCCACTAGTCCTAAGGCTGATTTTATCATTAGTTAATCATTGTGAAATGCCTGAAAAATTTTGTCTTGGTAAAGAGCAAAATAAGGTGATGAGTTATAAATACAAAGGGAGAGAACCTTTGCAGTGGTCATGCCACCATTCCATAATTGCAAGGAGCACTGCTGTCATATTCCAATACCATAGGCATAGGGAAAGCTCAGCTCCAGCTATCCCTCCCTTCATATGCACAAAGTAGAGGCCCTGCCAAAGTCCCCAAATCACACCAAAGGAACAGGAGGAGCCTCACCTGGGTCACCACAGCACCAGCAGGTTAGGTTCAACAGACACTGAGAATGGAAACAGTAGTGGCCTAATACCACAGCTGCATCTTCCTGCACTCAATGATTATTTTTTACATATTTTCAAATTTTATATATCTGATTTGGAGTTAGCTCCATATGATATAGGCAGTTAGTTGATGATCTAAGGATATTTCCTTTTCCTTTGAGGCTGTACTGGGCCTCAGAAATAAATAGCACAAATAATAAATACCTCTTCTTTGAAAAATGCTCAATTTCTTTGAGGTGACTGATAGTTAAGCTAGTATTTACAGTAATATGTGATAGAGAAGTAATGACAGGAGAGAGGGAGAGAGAGAGAGAGAGAGAGAGAGAGAGAGAGAGAGAGAGAGAATGAAGTGGGCTACAACGAAAGGAACCATTTGTCAATCAGCATCTTGGTTGCCCTTTTTGAATGTTTCATCTTCATTGACTCATGAGATTAAATCACTTAATTTAATTTCACACCTAGCAAGATAAAAATCTCTGAAAAATCACATTCTTCTTAAACACACATCACAGGTGTCAGAGGGGTCTACTCTGTTGTCATTTTAGTACAAGTACTTATCATGATATCTCAACAATTTTTTTTAGCCCATAATGCAGTTGTAATTACATGCTCTGGGTCATAAAGTAGATCTCTAGAATCATCTGGTCATCTTGATTAACTGAAAAATGCATGCCCATTGCACTTTAGACATGTGTCTTCTCTGTAAGGATTTGAGACTTTAGAGTCCATGGTAATCATAAACAAGGATTAAACACTTGGTTTTAGTCATTTTCTATCTTGGTAAAAATTATTTAATGTGAATAGTTGTAAAATGAAAATATAATATATATTATATAAATTATATAAAGCCATAAAATGACAAATTGCCCTTAAGAACTGGAACCATACCCTTAACCATAGTAAATTTAAAACACATTAATATTATTACATAGAGCACATGAGGGATTACAGTTTCAATTTATGAAATCTTTCAGCTAACAGATCATTCATCTCCATTTTTGAAGGGTTATTTAGGTATACACCCATAGCCATGGAAGATTATGAAATAAGTTGAACTATCAGCCTTTCTTATTTTACACTGTCATCCATATAAACAGAAATATAATGAGAAGGTATGGTATGACTTGCAATCTTCCCAAACAGGTGAAAGGCCTCCCTTTAATTTCAGGGTTCAGACAGAAAAGAAAAAGTGGGAAGTGAAGAAAGCATTTTGAAACAACTAGCATTGGGCCAAAGTGACAGTGTCCCAGGAAGGGTTTCTGAAGTTGGAATGGGATTTCAAGGGATACTTTTGTAGTAGGTAGTTGGCAGTGATGCTGATGTGTGAAAATATTGACTTTTGCAATAGGAGCAGGAACAGTTGATCCAGACATCCAAACGTATAACCAAATATTTTTGATTCTATTCTTGATCAAGTTTGTCATTTTAGTGCCTAACAGTTTCAATTGTGAAGAGTCAGAAATTGTTTTGTTCTTTATCCTTTACTATTATCAAAGGGATTTGCTTTTACACATTTTATGCTCTACAAAAACCAAGTTTCGATGATTAGACTAACACAGGTTTGGTAGTAATAACACAGATGACACATTATGACAATTACATAATAGATTGTTGGCAATCCCATTAATATATTGTCTTGTATATAACACATGCAGAGAGACAGAGACAGAGAGAGAGAGAGAGAGAGAGAGAGAGAGAGAGAGAGAAGGAGAAGAGGAGAGAGAAAGACTTTTTGTTTTATCATTTAAGGATGCAGGCTAAATTGTGGTCCAAAGATTTATTTGTGAAACTACAAAGAATATCCTTATTTTGAATTTGAATAATCCTTAAAAAAAAATCGTTGAGTTTTTCTAGACTGAACTTAATATGGAGAATGGAAACATTCATCAAGCAGCATAATATCTAAACAAGCAATATGCTTTTATTTACATTTGGCATTGTACAAAAAAGTTATAAATTTTATGGCTTAAGACATGAATCAATTTTCTCCTTACAGTTGTGTGGCTGAGACATACACATACAATCTGTATTAGTTTGACACTCTCTGGTTAGAGTCTCACAAAGCCAAAATTCAGGCTTCAGTTGGGATACCTTTTTACAGGATATTGAAATCCTTTCAGTTGTAAATGGAATCCAGTCCTATAAGTTGAAATCATGATGCCTGTTTTCCTTGTTGACTATTGGTCAGAGATTTCCCTTAGAAACCTAAGTATGTCCTGTATGTTCAACCCAGGATACTCTGATAAGTCTGCACTGACTTCAAATCTCTCTCTTTCTACCCAGGACAATACCTTAGAATTTAAAAGCATAAAAAAAAAAAAAAAAAGATATTCCAAGTGAGTAGAATTAGAAAACAAGCTTGTATTCATTTTCTAATATCTGACAAAACAGGCTTCAAATAAAAACTATTCAGAAAAGATAAAAGCCACTTCTTCCACACTAAGTGAACAACCTATCCAGAGGTTATCAAGGATCTAAACAGATAGGAACAAACATAAAAGTATCAAATTTGATAAAGCTAGCACTGCTAGTTGTTAACTCACAAATTCACTGCAGCATAATAATTGAGGTGATATCAATGCCCTACTTTAACCAATAGACAGGTCACACACACACACACACACACACACACACACACACACACACACAGAAAGCATAAACATTGAGATTAAATGACATCACAAATCACTTGGACTTAACAGACATACCATTCCATCCAAACACTAAAGCATACATTCTTCTTTGTAGCCCATAGGAATAGTCTCCAAAATAGAGCACATTGTAGGAACCAAAGCAACTCGTAACAAATAAGGAAAATTGAAATAATGCCATGCCTCCTCTCTGACCACTATGGCATGAAGTTAGGTATCAACAGTAATAGAAATACACAAGGCACACAAACACAGGAAGACTAAACCGCAGACTTTTGAATGATAAATGGGTCACTAACGAAATCAACAGGTAAGAAAATTCTAAAACTGAATGAAAGTGTAAATATAACTTGCCAAACTCTCTTGGACTCAATGAAGTCCTAAGAGGAAAGTTTGTAAAACTTGGTGCCTACATAAGAAAAGAGAAAAGGAAGGAGGAAGGGAGAGAGGGAGAGAGACAGAGACACTGAAAAGGACAGAGATGGAGAAACAGAGAGACAGAGAAAGATAGATAGAGAAATCACTTAAATATATAACTTAATGGTATACCAAACAAAACTCCAAAGTACTAGGTAGAAAAACAACAATTAAGTTTGGGACAAAATTAATGAAAAGGGAATGAAAATACTTACAAAAAATCAATAACCATGAGATGCTTCTTTGAGAATATTGCATCTTTCAAGAGCTCCTGTGATTAGACCCATATTCAAGGACCCTCTCCATTGTTAAGGTTACTCACCTCTCCAGTCCCCTTTTCTAAACATATAGTATAATTTCAAGTTCAAGGAATTAATTTACCATAACTTTTGAGGTCATTCTTACTACCTCAGGTGGGACTACTACTTACAAGGGTCTACAATGATAAACTATGTGTAACATTCATAATGTCAGTCAGGAATCCACTTCTAAGTACATAGTTGGTCAGAAGAAAAATAAATTTCACATTGTGAATTAACCATGCCACCAGAATCTGATAGGTTCTTATTAAGCATTTCTTGATTGATTTAGCAAATATCCACTGGGCTTGTTTAAAAACCCAATCCAGACGTTCTGGATATTGTATGAGTTATGGAATTTTTCTGTGTGACCATGAGTAATATGGTGTCTGTAAATGTCAATTATGTAAAATGAACCTATTTATTTAAGTTTGGTAATGGAGTTGTTACTGTAGAATTCTGAAGTAGTCATCTGTATTTAAAACACTTCACTGAGTTTTATGGAAAATAATTGACTCTGGGAAAAGTTTATATTTCTTGTCCAGTTTCCAGTTAACGTATCATAATGAGTAATATTATCAATAGAGTTTTGGGTTAAGAGCCAATTCATCCATTCCTAAAAATAATTTTGTTACTCTATAAGGAAGCCATGTTTTTATATTTACATATTTATAGTCTATAATTGCATGTTCCTTTGATAAATAGTATGTGGCATTAGATAATTTTCTGACAAGAGTGTACAAAGATGGTAATCTAAAATGTAAGAAATGAGCCTGTAATATTTCAGATATCCACTGTACGAGTCTCTGTTTCAGCTGTGTGTCTGTTATAACACACAACTGTGCCATTAGAGCAGTTTTTAGAGCCAGGATTTATTTTATTTTATTTTATACATTATACTTTAAATAACATTTATATTTCTTTTCAGCTAAGTCTATAGTTTTAAAGTCCATCTATGAGAAATGTAAGAGAAACCTAGACATAATATAGAACAAAGTTCAATTCACATTACAATTAGGTAGATTTGCCAACTTAAATTTCAATGCAATTGGATAACTTTTATTTTCATTCTACTTTTTATACTTCCTGACTCCTGCTTTGGGACAACCCATTCAGATATTCTTGGTACTCTCTTTGCCTAGCTTAGCTTTAACAACTGAACTGCTATCCCACTAAACCAACTTGTCTGCTTTGTTAAGCAAATGACTTAACAAACTGAATATAGTAAAATTTCTTCCTCTGGTCCTTAGTGAGCAAGTCTTTTATAAATTAATTTTCCAAGTCATTAGGAAGAAGAAAGTAAAGCAGGGTAATTGTTAAATAAAAGTGAGTTTTCTAATTGGAAGTTGCATCAATTCAGGAGTCTGTGTGAAATTTTAGTTACTTAACGAAGGTTGTGACAAGAAGAATGTTATTCTGACTTGATATGACACTTGGTTTTCTGAAATAGGTATAAGAAATCTAGAATCTTTGACTTAATGGTTTAGGCATCCCTGAACAGGGAGGGCTATGTCCATGTTCACAAGTTACTTTTTGCTTAGTTAAACCACCATAAAAGAGCCATAGGCCGGTCTCACTAGCCTGTAAAAGCAAACATTGATTTCCATTTTTGCATCATACTGTATATCTTGTCTGTGCTTTGGCTTTATGATTCTTCACAAGCTAAGATCTAGCTAAATCTGTAGCTCTTGTCAATATGTAGGAAACATCAGGGAAGAAAAGCAGTAACTGGCCAGCCTTGCAGTGATATTCAGAGAATCTGTTGAGTGCCAGCAGTACTTTCCTTATATTCAGTTTGCCAAGGCCAAGTTCAGATATGATAAGAGAAGTTTGCTTTGACGAGAAATAGGCTCTCCACACAGTTAGTAGTAGTTGTCTTAAATTTGCTATCACTGTGAAGAGACATCATGACCATGGAAATTCTTGTAGAGGCTGACTTACAGTTTCAGAGGTTTAGTCCATTGTTATAATGACTAGAATTATGGTAGCATGCAGACAGACATGGAACTGGAGAGGCAGCTGAGAGATCTACATCTTGAACTACAGTAGGGAAAGCCTGATATGACACACTGAGCAGACTTAAGCATCTGAAACCTCAAAGCCTACCCTCAGTTACACACTTCTTCCAACAAGGCCACACCTCCAATAGTGCCACTCCCTATGCATCAATGGGGTCCATTTCCATACAAACCACCATAGTACTACAAATAATCCTTTTTGATTAGCCTGATATCTGCCATTGGTGAGTTGCTTATACATACTTGGTTTCAATAGATAATAGAAATCTTTGATCCTAATTAAATCTTTGACTATTTTATATCAGGAACACCCAAGCCTCTGTTAAATTCAACTTCGTGTATTTCAAGCATTTGTAGAGTCCTACAACACTAAAATTTTCATTCACATTTTCAGTAGATTAGAGTGGACAAAATACAGTCTTGGTAGGTTCAAGAGAAAATGTACTGACTAGTAACAGATATTTCAAAGAATAAAAACAGAAATCATAAACAAACATGGACTAGCTGGTTGATTGGAGGAAATTCAATAGAAAAGTTATTTTATTTTTCTAGAAAGAGTAGCAAGTTTTTCTTGGTGAAGTAGAAAGTAGGGGCATCTGTTCAGCGTGAACATGGGGCATGTAGTAGAGAAAATGTGATCTCTTTGAGAGAGAACAATTCAAAACAGGTTAGTGTAAACAGTGCCTGCTATAAGTCACTGTGGACTTTTCCCCCTCTGCTATGTCAAATTTGAGTTTCCATTTTTCCCTACCCCCTTCTTTTCTTGATTATATTATTCAAAGTAAGTTTGTTTTTCATCATCATGATGATATCTCTTTGGATTTTCAGGGCTTGTCTTACCCATGATTTCCTGGTTTTATCATTTCAAAATATTTTATTCTCCCTCCTGCAGGATTAAGTTGTCCCTTTTTTGCTTTATTATTTGTTATTTTATTTTTTATTAATATGAATATTAAGGACCTACTGAGGGAGCATATATACACACACACACACACACACACACATATATATATATATACACATATATATATGTATATATATATATATGGTACGTTTTGACTTATGGTTTCAAAAGAAATATACTTTTAGATATGGAGATTTTCTTGTTGTTTGTTTGTTTGTTTTTCAAGGTAGGGTTTCTCTGTGTATTCCTGGCTATTCTGGACTTCACTTTGTGGCCTCAAGCCTTAGAGATCTGCTTGCCTTGACCTCCTGAGTACTGAGATTAAAAGCATGTGCCACCATGCCCAGTCATAATAGAAATTTTTAAACTAACCATAATAATTTCATTTTTATTGTACCATGATCAGAAATAGTGGTAATTAATAATCCCAGTTTTGAAAATTATTGCATTTTTATGTCTTCTAATATGTTGAAATTGGATTGAACAATATTTACATGAAGTATTTCGGTAAACCTGGTGACTTGTAGGTTATAATGTGATGATATGATTTTCTTGTGTGTTTGTTTTTTGATAGAAGAATCATTATTTTTTCTGTGAACACCTGAAGCAGTTTGTTAAAATTAAATTAGTAACAAGAGAACAGTTGACTGTAATTACAGTTGAGATTGTATTTCATAGATTTCTCCAGATAGCTCAATGTGGGTAATTTCCTGTGGAGCAATAAATTTGAAATGTTTAGAAAACACTTAAAATTCACTAACTTTCCATATAGTGGTACTCACATATTTACTGCCCATAGAATTCATGAAGAGAATTTGAGTACAAAACTATGTGGAATACATATTTTTAGTGTATACTATATTATAAAGTAGATTATCTAGCCTGATAGTAATAACGTTTGTTGTAAAGTCAAGTACAACTTTAAAAAAAGATACCTTTCAAACCTTTTAATAGTACTTTAAGATTACTCAAATTTGTTGCCAAGGCAAAACATGATCAAGAATATTGTCATACAAAAAATGTTGTTTTCCCTGAGTCCTAGTTTGATTTTGATTTCAAATTTTACAAACCTACTGTCACCCAAAAACGAGGGATCTCAACTAAAACACTACCTAGTTTAGACTGGCCTGTGGAATTTCTTGCTTACTAATGATATATGAGGACCCAGTCCACTGATCACAGTGACATTCCTAGGGTAATGGGGCTGAGCTGTATATAAAAAAGCAAGTGGAATAAGCCAAGGATTGCAAGCCAAGAAGTACCTTTCCTCTATGGAGCTTGCTTCAAGCTACTGTCTTGAGTTCCTGCCTTGATGTCCCTCAATGGAATGTACCCTTTGTTCTCAAGTTGTTTTTTGTTAAATGTTTTATCAGAAAACAAACCAGAACAGCTGGTCTTATTTTTTTCTTTTCTTTGCAGATAATGCTACTACCAAAAAAAAGATACATTCTGAATAATATGAAAGATCCCAAAATAGACTTCAATCTGAGATATTTTAGTTGATAAATTTATAAGGGATTAGAGAAAATATCATTTGCTATTTATTTCATCTATAATCTTGAAGGAATCTTGCTCTCTAATTTGTGCTTTTAGAAATAAAGCACCGTAATTGGGGGAATTATCCCATTGTTGTGTGCAGAATTTTCTCAATGGCTTGCATTATGGACAGAAATTGTAGAATATCTTTATAGTTCATAATTTACATAACAATACACGTGTTTGCAAGGATTGAACAAGCTCTACAAGAAGCATTTCGGTGTACATGAAGAGCTGTAGGCTATAAACTAATGACATAATTTTTGTTTGTTTATTTTTAGTAGAAAAATCATTATTTTTTCTGTGGATACCTGGAGCAGTTTGTTAAAATTAAAATAGTAACACAGAACAGTTGACTATAATGGCAATTGAGATTGTATTTCATAGATTCGTCCAGATATCTCACGATGAGTAATTTCCTGTGGAGCAATACATTTGAAATGTTTAGAAAACAATTAAAATTCATCAACTTTCTATATAGTGGTACTCATATATCTATTGCCTATTTATCATTTTATTTATTGGTTATTATTCTTTAAATTTTATTTGGTTATTTATTTCTATTTATTATTGTGTTTAGCAATACCCTTTCTGTACTTGAAGTAATTGCATGTATGTCATGGGTCATTTAATTTAGTCTTCACCAACAACTCTGCAATAGTATGTGAACTCTTGGCTATGTGTCTTCTGTGTACTACAGCTTTCCCTTTTAGGTGTCCTACTCAAATGTGGCCCAAAAGCATGCAGTGAACTAGTCAGTTTTGACAGGTTAATTATGGGGCTTAGAAGGATGCATGGTAGGACAATGATGTAGAAGTAACAATGTAGATCATAGCCTTCTCATAACAAAAGCTATTGTACATTTGCTTGTATACTTTAACATGTACACATGTGCATCTATGCTTTTAGTTGAAGTTTTCAGGGTATAAAAGATCATACCTTCAGGCTGGGACCTATAATTTGGTATTGAATAATTGCTGCTTATTAGTAAGTCATAGGTTTTGGAAGCCTGCCACACTGAGGGTAGTTTATATCCTTTATACACTCATAGCAACTTTTAAGGAGAAATTTCAAAAGTTAATGATTAAAGGGCCAGACAACACTGCCAGTTAATATCAGCATCATATAGTTTTAAAGAAATATCTTTTGTTCTTTTCAGAATGTGGATCTTCCATGTCAGGGTTGAAATGAGGTGATCTGGAAAAATAAATAGATAAACACCTTCCTTTGTGAGAGCAGAAGTTGCCTGCAGCAGTGTCCTTATTTGCACAAGGAAGGAAATAAAGATAATATTTCCTCAAGGGATTTTTCTGGGAAAGCTGAACTTAGAAGAGAAGTGAGAGGTGTTTCCTGTTTCTCTTGGGGTCTGTCACATTAGGGAAATCCTGTTTGATTAACGAGAAACTTTGTTTTCATTTTTATAAGGTTCAATTCTTTTCTATTTTAATAATATTTAATGATGGTCAATGTAAGATATACCCAATTTAGACTTAGAGACATGATGCAGTGGCCTGAAATATTGTAGAATTCTCATAAACAACGACCTATGTGAGCAGTGCTTCTTATTTACAGAAAATCAATATCAGAGACAAGTTGATATATATATATATCAACATGTACATCAAATCAACCAATTGTTAATATAGGTTGCTGCATATTGCCTTGTAATATTACAAAAATATTTAAGACCACTTGGTTCTTTTTGAGACCAATCTCAGCTCTTTCAAATGTCAAACTTGTGGTAGAAAGTGAAGGTTTAGTTATACTGCAGAATTCCATGTGTGTTAGACCGCCTTCATGTATTGAGCTAACAACAGAAGTCCTACAAGAAAAATAATCATTTAGAAATAAGCATTATAGAAAGGTCTTCCGTGAAAAGCCTATGGCATTTGTTGCTTTTGTGTTATCATTTAACTCCTAGAAACAACAAAAAATTTAGAAATCTAACATATAAGGATGCATTTTGGTTTTGCAATATTCTTCATATATAGTAAAAATAGTTCATATTTATTAAATCCTTATGGTTTATCAAATACTCTATTATATCACACTGAAATCCTCAGAATTCTCTTATGATGTTAATGATGCTACTATTTCATATTTTCAAATAATGAGTAAAGTAAATGCTTATAGATGACATGAACAAGGTAGCTAAAATGTAGGTTCAAGCAGTCTAAATATACCTAATTACTTTAACTTTCTCATTTTCCATTAATTGCAAAGCTTGCAACTTGAGAGATTTCGCTGAAAGCCTATAATTTTAGTCTTTCTTTGACTCTGTATAATCTGATAACTGGGGCTTTTATTATTTATTCTGGAACAGATATGTCTGAGCTGGGTAGCTATAGGTCTTAAAGATGTGTTACAGGACACGTTGTCTGAATAGTTTATGTTCAAAGTTAGGATCCCTAAAGACAAAAGTTACTGTGTTCTCTGTTCTTTATTGACTAAACTGCTCAGAACCACCTTTGCTAATGGCAGCTCCATTTCAACCACAGTGACTAGGTGGACACCTTCAACTTCATTTCATGTTTTCCTTCTTGTTTTGAGTTTGACCAAGATAGCTAAAGATTTTTGTCAGGCAAATGTCAAAGTCAGACAGAATGACATCTTTATACAAATTTATTGGATTTTAAATACTCGTGAGTTTTGTCATAGAAGATTTTGTGTTTTTGATCAGAAAGAGCTTGTGTATGTGATGGTACAGTGGAAGTCTCTCTAGCAGCACAGAAGAGAAAAGGCTGTTCAGGGAAAGAAATCTGTGACAGTTTTGCCAGAGTATTTTTCTTTTCTATTTTCTATCTATCTATCTATCTATCTATCTATCTAATTAGTTCATGGCCACATAATAATTGTGAATTGAACAAATTGAAGACCTTTAATTTGAAAACCATGAATCCAATGCTGTTAATGTTAATAAATGTTGCTTTTATTGTTTGGGTATTTTAGTTACTTTTATATTGCTGTAATAAAAAAAAATGACTAAGACACTTACCAAAGAAAGTGTTTAATTGGGTTTATGGTTTCAGTAGATGACAGTTAATGATGACAGAAAAAGGTGTAGTGACATGGATAAAAATTGTTCCCCAAAAGTTCTACCAACTGAGGAACAAGTATTCAAACAAATGAACATGGTGGCCACTCTGATTCAAACTATTCCATCAGGTGTGTTCTTGTGGAATTTAAGAGATTTATGTCGCCAAAATATATGCTGACAGTTCTACCAGTGATATTATATGAGGTTATAGATAAGGAGTTTCTTTTATAAAAGTCATTGTAGTAAAACTAATATTTTAATTAGTAAAATTGTAGGCACTGTTAAGATTTGATTAGAATATTATGAAGTAGACCATGCACACATGAAGATAAATATGCTCTGTGACATCATCAACTCTTTCAAACTGTGAAATAATAGTAGCTACATCATAGCTGGGTTATAAAAGTACGTGTGTGTGTGTGTGTGTGTGTGTGTGTGTGTGTGTGTGTCTAACTGACCTAATGTCAACAGTATTAATAGCATGCTCATTCAGAACAATTACCCTAGCAGATATATAGTAACTACCATTCCTGCCTCAGCAATGCGTGAGGAACCCAACAAAACTTGAACAGGTGTAGAAAAAAACAAATGCAGGTCCCTCAAGAGCGCAATTATTTTGAGAGAAATTTTGTCACTAATGTTTGTCTAGGTCCGCTTGTGGAAATTAAATGAAATACTCTCAAACAAGTGTTCAAGTTGATGATCTCTAATTTGAAAACTATGAATTTAAAATGCTTTAACTGAAATATTTGAAGCACCAGAATCACAAGTGGAAATCTCCACAATTTACATAATTTTATCTCATGTAAATATATTTGAAATAATGTTTAAAATAACATGTAGGTTGTATGTATTAGTTCCTTGTGAAATGGTAAAAATTTGTAGTTTAGGTTTTGGGTTATTTCCATGATAGATCATATATTTGGTGTCATCCCTAATAAAACTCAGTTTGATTTGGATCTTGAACTGAGTTACCTCATATTAATACATCCCCTCACCCCCCCAAAATAAAAAGGACAAGGTCCAATCGTTGCAGTTTGTGATACTCATTTTGTGTGTATATTTCATATGCAGACCCAACTGCATTTTTTATACAAGTCATTTTCAGCTCTTTTTCCCAAAAACATATTTTATAACCAGTAGGAGGATTTTCTCAAGCCATTTTCTTTCCTAATTAAAGGATTCTGTTGAGAGCAAGTGTTTCTGCACAGAACATAGTGACAGTTAAGAGATTTGGTTTCATTTGAAATTTTAGCCATGGCACATGCAGACTGTGCTTTCTCCCCAGCTACTTCAGAATTTCTTTCTTTCTTTTTTTTTTTTTTAAATTTTATGATTGATCTCTAAAAGTCGTGACTACTAGACATTTAATGGCACTGGCATTTTGAAATGTGCTAGATCTAAACCTAATTAGAATGTTCTCAGGACAAGTACTGTTTATTAAACAAATCATATTGTGCTGTGTCTCAGCACAATGCTATGTATATCTGAAATAGGAATGTTTTGTAAATTAAGGTAATTTTATGCTATTACTTGTGAAAATGGCATAGTTGAATTGCTAGTAAAAATTAATAACCCTGTTGTAAACTTGCTTTTTCCTTCACATTATAAGTGTACATCTATTGCATTTATGTTAAATGTCAAATCTCATTCTATTTTCTTTTTAAGATGTGTGATTAAATTTGTTTCATATACAAATTTAATTTCTATAGATAAATATATTATGTTGAAATGTTTTGACTCTCATAATTGCATTTGTCTTAAATTAATCTTATATGACATTACAAGGCTAACAGTATAGAAAAAAGATGTGCACCACTGACAAGAAATTTAGTCTTCTGTTTCAAGAAAACATTGGTAATGGACAATCCTAAGGGGAGAAGATATGGAAGTCAAGTAATCAGGAGGAAGAGTTAAGAAACAAAGCTCATGAAGGGGACATAAGAGAGATTAGCTTAAAATAAAGGTTTTTACTGTAACCCTGGAAACTTAGAACATTCTCTTTCAAGAAAACAAATAAGCTGTAACATTGCATGAGAGGGCAGAACATAGGTGTGAGTCCATACAAGCACTGTGTATGGTTTCTTAACAACAGCAGGTCTGAAGCTCATCATAAATATTCATATGAGTCTAATGCTAACGTAAATTATTTTTTTCAAGTCATTATAATTATATTGTATCAACCCCTCTTGGGCATCCATGTTCAGTGTGTTATTTTCTTTTTCTTATTTTTTTCATACTTTATTTACATTTCAAATGTTTCCCCCTTTCCAGATCTCCCCTTTGGAACCTACCCATTCCCTCTCCCCCTCCCCCTGCCTCTATGGGGGTATTCTCCCAACCATAGATCGTCTTCTCATCTACATTCTTAAAATGATAAAAGAATTTTTTTTCCACCAAATTTAGCAGAAACAATAATTTCCGTGCCATACTTATTTTGGCAATGGCTGACCATTATATGTAAAGAAAATCTGGCTTACATGCTTTAAAATATTATCACTTTATGTTTCTCCCAGGTGCTGAAATTCCAGCTAGAATAAATGTTAAGCTAGGGGCAGCCTGTGAGTATAAACACTAGGCACAGCAGTGGATTCTGCTCTTCTCCCAGCTTCAGCGTTGATGGGATGACATTAAGACTCAGGACTTAAACAAATGAAATATAATGTGTAGAAACTGTTCAAACAGTTAACAGATTTTTCTCCATATGTATTCAGTGGGAAGTCACTTTCTACACATTCAAAACTCTCTCCTTGCCTTTTAGTTTCAGTGAGATTTCCCTACTATAAAAATGCTCTAGAAATTTGAAGTTAGACCAGATGTCTTTTAAGAGCCCTTCTGGTTCTAAAATTATGATGCAGCGATCTTGTAGAACATGGTGATTTGGTTTTACTGGTTCAACAGCTGAGCGGTCTACAGTGCCATGCCACCCTCACAGAGCTTCTTACTACCCGTTTCATTTGCAGCCTCAGTTGCCACCTCTCTGCCCATCAGTGTAACATTTCTATGTTAGGTCTGTCTTGCTTTAAAAGGTTCTTCGTTCAGATAACTGCCCACCCTGGACTCAATTTCCTCAGATCCCTTCACATTTTTCACAGTACCACACTGTTACTATTCACCAGTATTCTAATTTCTGCGTCTGTTTGATGGTTTAGGCAAATGTTAGTAAGCCGATACCTAAACAAATTTGGAGATCCTTCGAGTCACTCATGAAATAATATTTTCCTCACATTTTAAAATGATTGTGAGAGATGAGAACACCAGCACTGTTACAGGATATATAAAATTGTATGAAGCATACGTTCATACAGTAGTGTAAGGACTTGGCTCTGCTCATCCATTTATGTGTTGTCTCTGGCTGCTATACAAGCAGAGCTGAGTCACTGCAACAGAGACCATGTGGCCCACATTACCTAAAATAATTATCTAGGTCACCACAGAAAACCTTTTCTGATTCCATATTGAGACTTTCACTCTGTCCCAGTGTCCCTTGGCTTCTTAAATACTGTCTCTTCTGAGGATGAAGATTCTTAACTGAAATAAGAAACTGTTCTCTCACATGTTACCAGCCTGTTCTGTTCAGGATGTTCAGGGTAAACTTCATTCTTTCATAAGCGAGCTTTCATTATGTTTGTCCTGGTTACCAGCAGATAATTCTCCATCTGGCAAAGTTTCTTACTTATGCCAAGCTTTGTAAATCTTAAGAACATTTGCTATCTGACCTCTGAATATTACTTGTAGAAATCTGAAACACAGAAACAATATAAAAAAGTAGAAACCATTAAAACAGAAAAATCTCCCATATATTAAATGCTTGGTGCTGCACAGTTTTAATCTCAGCCTAATGGAGGCAGAGAGAGAGAGAGAGAGACAGAGAGAGAGAGAGAGAGAGAGAGAGAGAGACAGAGAGACAGAGAGACAGAGACAGAGACAGAGAGAGACAGAGAGAGAGAGAGAGAGAGAGAGAGAGAGAGAGAGAGAGAGAGAGA
>JADRCH010000124.1:3545717-3558915 GCA_019843965.1 Rhynchomys soricoides
GAGAGAGAGAGAGAGAGAGAGAGAGAGAGAGAGAGAGAGAGAGAGAGCTAGCGCTATGTTTGAGCCAGCCTGGTCTGTAAAGAAAGTTCCAGGATTAGAATTTGTCCAAAAGTCAAAACAAATAAACAAACAAAAAAAGTGCCTTTAGGACAACTTTCTTCTGATCCATCTTCATTACTTTCATATAAGAGTTCTACGATAACTTATTCAGAACAGTATTCATAGAAAGACTTTTAATAGTTTTTAAAAGAGGGAGATTTTTTGTTTGTTTCGTCAAAAGAAATCATGGAAAGAATATTCTCTCTCTCTCTCTCTCTCTCTCTCTTTGTGTGTGTGTGTGTGTGTGTGTGTGTGTGTGTGTGTGTGTGTGTCTATGTGGTTTCCAGTTAAAACATAGTTTAACATTTTATGAAGAAATTTTAGGTTAGAAATGTAATTTCAAGAATCTAGGGAGATAGTTTAGTCTTGGTCTTATGTAAAGTGTCTAAAACCCTCAGTAAGACAGTTTATATCTATAATTCTAGCACTTGGGAGATAATGACAAGCATACATTTGGATTTTTAGTTTGTTGAAGCAAATCACTAAGGTCCAGGTTCAACAAGAGAACTTCTCTCATGAAATAAAATGGGAAGGAATACAGAAAGATAACCAATGTCTCCCAATGATCTGGATACCCACAGGCTCACATATGCATGCACATCCAAACACACACACACACACACACACACACACACACACACACCTTATAAAAAAGAAGAAATCAATCATGAATAGTTTATATTAGATATTAAATGTGACTTTCAAAAGGAAGGAGGTAGAGCTCACAGGGCCCTACCTCCCTTTGACACTTGAGCTATCAACTATTGGTAGAATCTTTTTTTTTTTTTTTAAGACAGGGTTTCTCTGTGTAGCCCTGGCTGTCCTGGAACTCACTCTATAGACCAGTCTCCAACACCTAGTTCCAAACCCATAGTCAGACAGATGACTCTGATTAACATCTGGGAGTCAAGAAACATGACCATGAGAGAGGTTGATGGAAGGAAAGGACAGATAGCAGTGGGCAGTAGATGGGGAACTGAGAGCAGTCTGTGTGCATGGAATACATGCATGAAATGCTAAAAAGGAAAGAAGTCAATTTAAACTTAAAAAGGTGACTTGTCAAGGCAATTTTATGTACTTTAATCCCCCCACCCCCATCAGAAGGCTGTAAGGTCAGAGACCCTCTTTATTCTTTTTTTTTCTTTTTTTTTCCATACTTCATTTACATTTCAAATATTTCCCCCTTTCCAGATCTCCCATTTGGAACCTCCCTATTACCTCCCCCTGCCCCTGCCACTCTGGGGGTATTCCCCCACCCACCCACTCACCCACCCACTTTCTTCTTCCCTCTTTGGCATTCTCCTATACTGGGGGATCTAACACCCTCAGGCCCAAGGGCCTCTGCTCTCCCTGATGGCTAACAAGGCCCTCCTCTGCCACATATGTGGCCAGCACCATGGGTTCCTCCATATGTATTCTTTGGTTGGTGATCCAGTCTCTGGGAGCATTGAGGGGTCAGACCAGTTGCCACTGTTGCTCCCTCCCTGGGGCTGCAAACTCCCTCAGCTTCGTCAGTCCCTTCTCTAACTCCTCCCTCTGGGACTTCACACTCAGCCCTAAGGTTGCTGTGAAGTGACTCTTGGGTATTTCGAACTTTCGGGCTAATAACTACTTATCAGTGTTCATTCTTTTGTGACTGTGTTACCTCGCTCAGGATGATATTTTCAAGTTCCATCCATTTGCCTGTGAAAGATTAAAAACTCAGGTGACAGCAGATGTTGACAAGGATGTGGAGAAAGAGGAACACTCCTCCATTGCTGGTGGGAATGCAAGCTGATACAACCTCTCTGGAAATCAGTTTGGTGGACCCTCAGAAAAATGAACATAATACTACCTGAGGACCCAGCTATTCCAATCCTGGGCATATACTCAGAAGATACTATAACATGTAATAAAGACACATGCTCCACTATGTTCATAGCAGCCACATTTATAATAGCCAGAAACTGGAAACAACCCAGATGTCCCTTAACAGAGGAATGGATACAGAAAATGTGGTACATTTACACAATGGAATACTGCTCAACTATTAAAAACAATGACTTCGTGAAATTTTATGTACTTTAAAAACTTACTGAGTTAGTATTTAGACTGCTGTGGTAATGAACTGATAATATAAGCTTTTCTTTCTTTTCCTTTTCCCATCTGGAGATGAATTCTATCTCTATAGACAGCCAAGGCTGGTCCCAAATTGAAATCCTCCTGCTTCAGCATTCTAAGTTGGGACTATAGCATATGTTAGGATGCCTGGCTACATGAACTTCTCCTCTGTAAAGACTAAATAGTATTATGACCATCTTAGGCCCTAACAGCTTCAAGCCGAACATTTTACTGTTCAAATCTAATACATATGTACAAAATAAAGCATTTCAGTAGAAAATATATATACATAAAATTAATGTTGTAGCTTTTATTAATATTGTATAATGTTGATGACAATATTTGATTAGTTTGAATATTTATCCTTTCTATTTATTTATTTATTTATTTATTTATTTATTTATTTTTTTACAGTTCAGACTTTATCCCCCTCCTGGTCCACCCTTTGACTGTTGCACATCCCATACCTCTCTTGCGGTCTACACAAGGATGTTCCCATGCCCCACCTCCACCCTGCCATACCTCCCCACTCCCTCTAGTCTCTCATGATAAATCTTTGCATTTAGAGCAGTTGTGGCTTTCTGTAATGGTCTCCATCTGTTGCAAGGAAGGCCTCTTTGATAAGGGATGAGAGTGATACTTACCTGTGGGCATATGGGTAAGTATTTAGAATTCAGTTAAAATTTTTACTAGTTGAGCAAAGTGACAGGAGTAGGTTCTTCTCTAAGATTCATGACCTCCCTAGGCCAGAGTAGTTTGCTAGGTTTGAAAGTCTTAGGCACTCACTATGTATTCCTTTTGAGAGGGTTTAAGTCTAATTGAAAAATTGTTGGTTCCTACCAAGATATGGGTGACACGGTTACCCCTGTAGGAATGTCTTACCTTGCTGCTCATAGCTGTGGTTCATAAACATCACAGCTGGGTAGGAGTAAAAACTGTTTTGCTCATTAATCCTCAAGAAGGAAGCTACCTAGACTAACCCAGCTCAAATACTCTCAGTCCTGTGTCCCAGGTACATAGGCTTTAAAGCCCGTTGGACTCCCCTGACCTATTACTGGAAGGAGGTTTCTTATGCCTGGTACTGGATTTTTTGTTAGATAGTCTGTGGCTCTTGGGGTAAGGATTATCACGGGAAGTGACACCAATTCATTCAAACTACACACACATACACACACATACAGACACACACAACTACATTTTTACTTATTATGTGTAACTTAGGTTAATATAAAATAATATGATTTGTATGGTTCTTTAAACCCCTTAGTGTTAATCAGCCCTCTTCCCACCCTCTCTTCTGAATTGATTTCCATCTCCCTCCCCAATTAAACTCCCTCCCTTTTCTTTTTCAATTTTCATTTATATCACTTGTATCCTTTATTTCTCTCTCTGTTTCCCTGCCCATGGTCTCTTTCCACTTTCCCAGTTTACTTGGTTATTCGAGGTTAGATAGAGTCACATCAGAGGACTTGGACCTAGGAAACACAGGTGTGAGAGAATGTATGACATGTGCCTTTGTGGGTCTTATCCCAATATTTTCATTGAATTTTGATTTATACTTTAAAGTTATGCATATAGTATGTTTAGTCACATGAAAACTATAATTATCAGGGCTGGAGAGATGGCTCAGCATTTAAGAGCACTGATTGCTTTTCCAGAAGTCCTGAACTCACAACCATCTGTACTGGGATCTGATGCTGTTTTCTGGTGTGTCTGAAGACAGCTTCAGCCTACTTACATACTTAAAACAAATAAATCTAAACCAAATAAAACAAAGCAAAACATTGTGCCCCTGAACTTCTATACCAAGTGACTCCGAGGCATAAACCCATTCTTATAAAATAAACAATCAAACAATCAAACAAACAAAAAACCTGTAATTGTGCTGAAGATATTTTAAACTAATTTCATTATTTATCTTTAGGGAGTTAAACAGACATGTAAAATAAAATCAAGGAAGTATTTGCCTTTACCTTCTCTATGTAATCACACATGTATATGTTTGTGTTTGTTTGAGTGTATGTGTTGTGTGTGTGTTGAAGGGGTAGAAGTCATTAATTATGCTGGACTCAAACTTTCTATGTATTCTCTGCTGGTCTTATATTAATTTTTTGTCTTCATATATCAGCCTTTTAAGTCTTAGGATTTCAGTTTTTTTTACCATGCTTATCCTTGAATTATGAAATTTTATCAATGACTGAACATTTATTTTCTATAATTTACATTTCTTTTCTAAGTTTCTCAAGTGGTAAATGTGTTTGCCATTATTTACTCTTGTATTGACATTGATATTTATGGAAAATGACAGTGTAACTACATTTTTCTCAAAGTTGTGAAAAAAGCTGAGAAAAAAAAATCATGTAGAACTTGACCAGATTCTAAGCTGCTCATCTCTAGCATCTCTCTTTGTTCTAAGACTGGAATATGACAACATCTGAGAAAATACAACCATGTCTGTAATTCACTGTTCAACCAGTAATGAAGTTATGCATTGAAACTAAGAGATAAGGAAATGTTTAATATCATAAACGAGATGCAAGACTTTTCCTGTAGCAGTCATTTCTTCAAATTATTAAAGTATCCTATGATTAGTAAAGGACAGATGATATATATGAAAATAAATGATTCAAAATTTTATCCAATATACATTTTAACCAGGACTTACATAATAGTGTTTTTATTTCTACTGTCTGGCATGTATATCAAGAAGTTGATTAGACTTGGTGTCACAGGTCTGTAATCCAGCAAACAGGAGGTGGATCAAGAATAGTCAGGAAGCCATGGCTCTTTTCTTTCATAGGTAGCTTGGTACTAATCTGGTTTATGAGAGACTCTGCCTCAATAAACCAAAGACCCAAAACAAATCATAACAAATGAAATTATCAAAATATTTAAACTAAGGTTTTGTACCACCTTGTGTTATCAAAATGAATGAACGTATTTATTGCCTTTTTTACTTTGAAATCCTCCAAGCCATCAGAGTAATATGAAGAAATATGAGTACGAAATTAGAAAATGAACTTTCCTCTTCATCAATAGTCACTGGTCATTACAGATAACTTTGTAGCAACTCTTCCACCATTACATCTTAGTAGTAATTGTTGATGTGGACTTGGATGTGGAATTACTTGTATTCCATCATTCACAAGTTTTATGTTCATCTAAAAATAACATTGTATTTATATTTCTCTTGTTTCATCATTAAATCCTCAAAGTGTCCCCTTAGTTGGCATGCACTGTCTACATTTTATGGGTTTTTTCTACTTTGACTCTAAGTTTTTTTTGTCAGTTTAGCACAAACAACCAAATTTTTCAAGTAGACTTTTAAAATAACTACTTTTATTTCTTGGTGTATGTGTGTACAGGTGTGTATGTCTATGTGACAGGTTATAGGAGTGGAGGTCAGAGGACAACTTGCATTAGTCAGTTCTTTTTGTCTACTGTGTTAGGACCAGGCATTCATTCCAGGACACTAGGCTGTCACTGAGCATCTTTGCCAGCTGAGCCACCTCACAGGTGCTCATATAAATCTTCATAAATTGAAATTAACGTTAGCTGAACAGGTTAGCCACCTGTTTTCATAGGAATGAGTGATATCAGAACATTTGGAAAAGGCCCACACCTCAGTCCGATGCTACCTCTGTGGTCCAGGATAAAAGCTGCACATCTGGATGTAGCTATGCCTTTTTTGTCTTGTTTTTGCTTTCAATTGCTATTATTCTGTTTCCTTTTATAGCATTTTTGTCCTCTGCAGAGACAACATTACCAAAGTTCTCTTTGAACTCTATCAGTAGAGAGTACAAGCACTATGAGTACAATTTTTTTATAGGGACACTATATTGTATACTCTCTTGTTGTTTATTGAACGAATGACCACTTGGAATTATTATTTGTGATAAATTATTTGACAGTCAGTGAAGCTAACAACTCCCAGTACAGTTTGCCCAGAATTTTAATGCTGAAATTCAGACAAGAGGAATCTCAGAGCTGATTGACCGCTCAGCCAGTCTAGTTGGAATAGCTGGCACAGTCAGTTTTGTGTGTGTGTGTGTGTGTGTGTGTGTGTGTTTAAGACAAAAAGAGACTTTGCCAAAAAGTGTAAGTAAATTAGTAAATAAAATAAAATTAACAAAATAAGAAGGCACTGAATGTCAGCTCTTGCCATGTATTTATGCACACATGAATACATCATACATAAAAATATATTTATTAAAATAAAATTTATAAAAATAACTTAGTAAAATACAGTGATGCATTCTATTGTTGCTAAGTATTTGATTTTTATTTATTTTATGTAAGTGAGATTTATAAAGAATTTAATTTTTTCACTGTTCAATAATTTCAAGAAAATTTTCATAAATATTTATATTTCCCCTTGTTTGTATGGGTTACAAATTTTCCATGAGAAAATTATATTCTACAGGCTTTGTGAGGAAGATTTGAAAATGCTCATTCTTTTAAAGAATAGATTTCATCCCCAAAATTAGCTTCATCCTAAGCTCCACATGGTCTGTGGGTTATATTATAGCCATTGTGAGTTTTGGGCTAATATCCACTTTTCAGTGAGTACATACATGTGTTCTTTCATGTGTGGGTTACCTCATTCAGGGTGATATTTTTCTAGTTCCATCCATTTGCCTATTAATTTCATGAAGTCATTGTTTTTAATAGCTGTGTAGTACTCCATTGTGTAAATGTACCATGTTTTCTGTATCCATTACTCTGTTGAGGGACTTCGGGGTTGTTTCCAGCTTCTGGCTATTATAAATAAGGCTGCTATGAACATAGTGGATCATGTGTCCTTGTTATATGTTGGAGAATCTTTTGGGTATATGCCCAGTAGTGGTATAGCATCAGGTAGAACTATTTCCAATTTTCTGAGGAAATGCCAAATTGATTTCCAAAGTGGTTTTACCAGCTTTCTGTCCCACCAGCAATGGAGGAGTGTTCCTCTTTCTCCACATCCTCACCAGCATCTGCTGTCACCTGAGTTTTTGATCTTAGCCATCTTATTGGTGTGAGGTGGAATCTCAGTGTTGTTTAGATTTGTATTTCCCTGATGACTAAGGATGTTGAACATTTCTTTAAGTGCTTCTCAGCCATTTGAGATTCCTCAGTTGAGAATTATCTGTTTAGCTCATTTTTAAAAATAAGGTTATTTGGTTTTCTAGAATCTAACTTCTTGAGGTCTTTGTCTGTTTTGGATATTATCCCTCTATTGGAATCTTTTCCCAATCTGTGGGTTGCTGTTTTGTCCTATTGACAATGTCTTTTGCCAGAAGGATCAAAGACCAGGGTGTGGATGCTTCAGTCCTGCATAGTAGGGGGAACAGGATGATCATTGGAGGTGGAGGAAGGGGGAACCTGGAAGGGAGAGAGGAGGGGGAACATAAAAAGAGAGGCAGGATCTGGTACTAGAGGGGACATGGGAGAGTGGTACAGAGAGTCAGGAAATGGAATAAAAATATGTAGCAGTATAGGATGAGGAACTGGGGATAGCCACTGGAGGGTCCTAGAAGCCCGGCAAGTGAGAGGCCCCCAGAACCCAATGGGGATGACTTTAGCTGAAATGCTCAGAGAAGGGGGAGATAGAACCTGAAGAAACCACCTCCAGTAGATAGGCACAGCCAGTCAAGAGATGGGGCCACCCACCCATCTCAAAGTTTTTAACCCAGAAATGTTCCTGTCCAAAGAAAGACAGGGACAAAATATGGAGCAGAGATGGAAGGAAGGGCCATCTGGGGACTGCCCCACCTGGGGATCCATTCTGTCTGCACACACCAAACCCTTACACTGTTGCTGTTGCCAAGAGGTACTTGTTGACAGGAACCTGGTGTGGCTGTTGTACCTTGGGAGATTTAGCCAGCAACTGACCAATGCAGATGTGGATGCTTGGTTCCAACCATCAGACTGAGCTCAGGGATCACCCCCCTTCCAAAGGGGGAGCTTGTAGAAGGACTAGGGAAGTGGGGATGGGGGGTTGTAACCCCATAAGAAGAACAACATAGGCTGGCCAGACCACCCAGTGATCCGAGGGACTACACCACAGACCAAGGAGTATACAGGGAGGGACCCATCGCTCCAGGCGCATATGTAGCAGAGGATTGCCTTATCTGGCATCAATGGGAGGGGAGACCCTTGGTCCTATGGAGGTTTGATGCCCTAGCACAGGGGGATGCTGAAGCAATGGATCAGGAGTTGGTGGCTGGGTGGGGGAGCACCCTCATAGAGGCAAAGGGGAGGAGAAAGAGATGGCAGATATAGGATGGAGGAATTGTGGGGGGTAACCATGAAAGGGGATATCATTTGAGATGTAAATAAATGGAAGGATTAATAAAAAAAAACCATTAGCTTCAACAGAGAATAAATTGTAGACGTTAGACACATTTACACTAGTAAATTAGTGTTATGTACTAATGAAATCTTTAAGTAGAAAACTACTCTCAAATTCATTTAGAAGAAATGTATGCAGAAATGGGAGTCTAATTGTTAAATTATAAACCACTTTATAAAAGCTTTATGGCAACATCACATATATCATCCTACAATTACATCTTTTTAGAATAATAATAGAACAAATAATAAAAATAGAGAATAACAGAAATAATAATAACAAGAAAACTATTAAGAAAATAGTAAATATATATACATATATATATGTATATAAACAGTAAATGTGCATTGCTCTTCTTAGGGTAAGATTTACTCTATATGTTTGCATGTGTGATTCTACTAATCTATACTTTCTCTGGGAGAAATTTATTTTCATTTACAGTTCCACAAAAATCTAAAATATTTCTACAACACATGACTTCTATGTCATAAACTGTAACAAAAACAGAAGAAAATTCAAGTATGTACTTATGTAGTATGTGTTATACACTACTTACATTTTTAAAATGACCATTTATTGATTGATATTAAAGTCACATCAATTGGCTACACAAACCTGATTATCCAAATTTGATCCCTAAATGGTACCATGGTACACAAATATCTCCTAACACACACACACACACAAATAACAAAATTATAAAAATACATTGACTATGCTTATAGAATAATGTGTAGTTACATAATATACATGTGTGATATGTTATATGTACAGTGTATGTTTGTGTGTAATTTTCATAGTCTTTGGAGAAAGTAGGCCTCTTAAAACAATGTTACTTAAAAAAACTTGATGGAGACTATATGTTAGAAAGAGCCAAAGCTATAAACCCAAAATTGATAAGTCACATATGAAAAACTAGAAATAGCTTATAATTTTATAAGTATATAATTTATAATTTTATGAATTTATAATTCAGTGAAATATTAATAATTCAATAAAATTCAATGAACTTATTATATTTATTATGTCTTTAATTTATAAATGAAATTTTTAACTTACTCCAACATTTAAATATTCAAATAGATAAGAGAAAAAATGCAATAAAAAATTAAGTATAAATGAATGTGTCATGTACTGTTGAGTTTGCAAATAGTCATAATTTTAGTCATATTAATTATCTTGAGTCACCAATATAGCATTGATATGTGGAGGTAACTGTAAATATATTCTGAATTCACTGAGCAACAGGAACTGCCTCTTTCTAAACATACATACATATATGCATATATACATACATACATACACACATTTGCTCAGCAATTTCATTAATATAAATTTATCAGGAATGTGATGAAATATCTTTGTACAATGAAAGAAACCTAACTATTGCTCATGAGAGTTAAATATATGTTACTAGCTTAAATATTCTTTTATAGGGAATTTGATTTTTCCAAATACAACCACATGGCACCAATAGATTTTAAAGGCTATCATAATTGATTTTGATTAGAATGAAAACTTGCTGGAAATAGCAAGAAAACTAGGGTATGTGTTGTATTAAATATACTCATAAATATGTGTGTTTCATGTATGTGTTTTATGTGCATGCATATGCTTGTTTATGCAAGCATAACATGTTTATGACTCAAGTAAGTTTCTGCTCTTAAAACATATAACCTATGAGAAAAGTTCAACAATCAAAACTAAGTGCATGTATTTTAAGCAATACACACACACACACACACACACACACACACATGTACACACACCACTAAATTCTAGGTCAGAGGGAATGGTGACAATTTTAAAGGGATTTTTGCATTAATTATTGGACAAAGATATAAATGAGCACAAGAAGCCATGGTGAGAGGATTGTGAAGTAAAGTTTTAGAAGGAAGATATAAATGTTGCTTTTATATCCTCAGATAGAGGGGTGAGATGAGAGCCAGTCCCAAGGCTGAGTACAAAGCATTTCTTTCTCTGTTCTAACTATCCCTAGGCTTATTCCTGGAAGGTTTTAGCTGCTGTACAATCTAATCTTCTGCAAACCTGAATTTTGAAGGCTTTAGCTCCACCCTCCATCTGCTAACCTAGGCATAAAATGTTTTGGCCTCTGAGACTGACTGCTGAATAAATTCACCCTTTCTAGCTCTTTTTGAACTCTGGCTGGCTGGGTTAACTCAGAGTTCTGGTCCAAACTCCTCTCCAAGATGACTGATTTAAACTGGCTTCTCTTGACTTCTACTTGGCCTTATACTAACTTGGGCAATATGATCTAATCTTGTTCTTTCTCATTCTCTGGCTCATTGTGTCTTCACTCTTGTCTAGCTTGTTTTCTCTCTGACACATACCTTTGTAAAACTGCCACACACAATCTACACCACCACTCCTGTCCTCCTCCTCCTCCTCCTCCTCCTCCTCCTCCTCCTCCTCCTCTTCCTCATCCTCCTCCTTCTCCTCCTCCTTCTCTCTGTTTCTCCATCTCTTTCTGTCTCTCTGTCTCTCTGTCTCTGTCTGTCTGTCTCTCTCTCTCCTCTATTTCTGTCTATTCTCGTGAGAGTTGGGCATATCCTTTGACTCATTCTGTCAAACCTTTCTCTGGTTCAACACTGTCTGCCCCTCAATTATATGGCACTTTCAAACCTGGCTGCTTCCTTCTACAAACTAACCTTACGTTCACTGTTAGTAATTAAATGTGTGTATTAAGGGAGTATTGGTATTCCACCCAGATTATACTGCAATCCCGGGCATTTCTGTATTCCAGCTGAATCGTATAGATCTACAAGGTTTTTGGATGTGATCCTTTGCCAGAGCAGCCATGTTGCTAGACTCCCCTACAGGAGAGGCACCAATGGTGAGAACTTCAGCCTAAGACCAGGATGCTGGCTGGAGATGGATAAAGTCCTATGGAACCGGGGTATCAGTGAAAGGAGAGAGGGGAATTCTAGAACCTTAGCAATCTGAAAAGCCTGATTGGTCACGAACCTGGAACAAAATAGAAATGGAATTTTATTCCTGCTAAAATATATGAATTAAGTTGGATTTAATTTTATGAGTACAAAAAGAAAAAGAATAAAAACAAATTTTATCTTAAACAAGACCTTGCTGGAAAAAATAAAATTTTAGCTATACAACTGTCAACTTTGTTTTTTGAAAATAGGAGATACAATTTGGCTTCCTCAAGAATTTAATTTAGCAGAGATACACAGGCCCATTATCACAGATAATCATCAAGCTTTCTTAGCAGAAATCTTCTATTAAGGTCCCAGTGGTTATGTTTCTTAGTATTTGAGACCTGATTTGTGATTCGGTAAGGAAAGCCACCACCATGTAATCTCATGCATTTTAACAGCTGTGTTATGCCCAAGCATTTAAGGAAAGCTGTACACTGAGTCTCTTTATTAGCAGAGATTCACTAAGCACAGCAGATAGTAGCAAGCAATTTTAAGAGATTTAATAGAAATAAATGTTGTACTGTATCATTAGTTCAACGTTCATGTCACTATCTGAAGTCATTAACTCTGCTAAGCAAATTTTAGTTGTAATATTTCTAGAAGTGGTGATTTTGTCAAGGTAACAAGAATTTTAAATGTGTGTGTTGACTTACAAGTAAATTCTCACTGAATTTTTATTAATTTAAAAAGAATTGATAAATGAGCTAGAAAGTGTCTGGTTCAATGTTTGTAAATAAATGATGGACACTTTCTATCATTTTATTTTTTTTAAATTATTAGCCTCTAGATTTTAATAACTTTCTGATTTAAAAAGTAAAGATAACCAAAGTAGAATTAAAAAAAAATTCTCCACCAGGCTAATATAAAATCTTTGAAAATATTTATATTTAGTTAATTCAATAAAACAGTAACTTTGACAAAAACATATTTTCTAATACCTAGGGGTTTAGGTTTTATTCAGTGTGAAACTTTCATAGGTTAATTTACACTACATTTTCCTTCAGGGGGTATTTTACAGATTCAGTGGTAAATAATCCCTAAAACCTAAATTGATGTTGATCCTGTCTTGAACACAAACTCATTTCATAAACTTTGGGAGCAGCAATAGCAGACAGAAATGAAGTGGGAGTTACCTGTGTAGCTGTGCGTGTAATGGTGCATTTTCAAGTGGTCACTCTTTGAAAATCATTGATGGGTATAGTTGCAAACTCCTTCAACCCATCAAACAAGAGGCTGAGTCAGGAGGATCACAAATTCTAGGCTATCCTAGGCTACACAGTGATCCAGAATAACTGAGGAAACATCGAGAACATTTCAAGAAATAAGGCACATTTATTTTATTTGATAGTTCATATAATACAATTTTCTCTCACTCAAGTGTTCCCAGCTTCATGCTCTTTCTCCCTTTTGCTCTCACTTAGGCTCCTCCTCTCTTTTGAAAAGAAAAAGAGAGAAAGAAAGGAACGAGAGAAAGAGAGAAAGAAGGAAAGAAAGAAAGAAGAAAGAATCCTAACCAGGAAGTTATTTGTAATTGATATCTACTGAGAAATTAAAAATCAGGTTTTTTTCCAGTGGAGTATCATTGGCTCTCTTAACCACATTCAAGGCAGACCCCAAGTCCTAGAGAAATTGGCCAATGCGAAGGAACTCCCCCCGCTCTCCTTTTCTTCTTCTTCTTCTTCTTCTTCTTCTTCTTCTTCTTCTTCTTCTT
>JADRCH010000124.1:3558925-3586424 GCA_019843965.1 Rhynchomys soricoides
CTTCTTCTTCTTCTTCTTCTTCTTCTTCTTCTTCTTCTTCTTCTTCTCCTCCTCCTCCTCCTCCTCCTCCTCCTCCTCCTCCTCCTCCTCCTGCTTCTCCTCATCTTCTCTTTTCCTTTTCTTTCCATTATCCTTCCCTTTCCTCTTTCAATCTTTTCTCTTTTCTTCACTCCTCTCTTCTTTCCTTTCATGGTCATTCTTGCTTTAGAAACTACAATTCAAGCTGTATTTAAACTGAAACTTCTCTTGCTTCTACCTGTCAAATGTGAAGATTATAGGTTTGCTCCACCACTCCCCGCTTTCTTTTATATTGGCAGTTCAAATTCTACCTATCCCCAATGTGTGGGGTAACTAGTGTATGTTTTGTAGATCCATCTTAGACTTCATTAGACCAGATCAGTTGGCTCCCCAATAATGGGACTTCCACAGCACAGTGTTTGTCTCTCATAGTCTGTCATTGTATTCCTAGATTAATTTGTAGTTTACAAGATGGTCTCATTTCTCGCTTCCCCTGATGGTCCATGGAAATTCTAACTACTATGTTTCATTCATTTACAAAATAGAAGCTAGACATTAGAAATGCTCCTAGGAAATATTTCTATCTACTAAGAAGTTTCTCAACCCTGAGAAATCATTTGTTGTCCATGAACTTTCTAGTTCTCCACCTAATGCCTACAATGAGTTATAGAGCAGCTTCAGCAGACATCCTCCTAAAAGGCAGCACCTTCTGTGCAAGACTGCCCAGCAATATGCTAGTCACTTTCTTTTCTGTCACCTCATATTCCCAACAGTTTAATGAAGGAAGTGCCTCATAGGGGAGAGAAACTTCATACACCGGGGACCTGCAAATACTTTCTGAAACATCTCCCCAGCTCTATCAATAAAGGTTGACTTTCTAAGATGTACTTCATTTTATTCACATAATTAGATAAAGGATAAAGCATCATTATTTCCATATAGAGTATAAAAAATAAAACGGGAAGACCAAGCTCTTGCCTGCAAGCCTGATGTCCTGAGTTTTGTCTCTCTCTCCTGTGGTAGATGAAGAAATTGATTCACAAATTTTCTGACCTCCACATACCCAGCATGGTGTGTATGCATCACACACACCCACACACACGCACACATACACATCTTCTACCTCTCACATACATACCATATGTACACACACACAGTAATAATAAAAAATAAATTCAATGAATAAAATTTAAAACAATAAGAGATATTTGACCTATACAAGAAGTAGGAATAAGATTATGGTAGGGAGGAAACTAAGTAATTTGTATTCCATTCCTTTCAATGCATAGTAAATCATCAAAATGTATAGGACTACTTTCATAGGACAGAAGATTTCTAAATAACTAACAACACATTTTTTTCTCCAGTGAATGTTCTCATCCTATATATACCTTACAGGAATACTCAGGTCTTGCTCATCATATAAAATAAAGCTCCTTTGCTAGGAATTCAGATTTCTGTGTATGGATCTTCTGAACTAGAATCTTCTGCATGACCGACGCAATTCTCATCTTCACCAGTGCTATGAATTCCCTTTTTTACATAGAGAAATTTGACTCATTTAGAAGATGTAAAATTTGCAAGGAATGGTGAATGATTAAATATGATGTGGAAAGAAGTAATTCTAGAAGCCTGGCTTAGGTGTCTAATAATCCAATTGTTAATCAAAGTAACAGAGACAGTTTAAAAAAAAAGAATAGGAGCTTCAGTGTGGACACATTTCACTGAAAAGTCTCTGAACATTAGAGAACCATTTAATTCATATTGTGATTACAAATACAAATTAATAAAAACACCCCAGTCAGTCAATCATAGAAAAAGAAAGATGGGTCAGCTACTGAACTGAGAGGAAATCCAGCACTTCAGGAGATGATAGGAAGAGCTATCCATGTTGTCTCCGGAAATACCTGCTTATAAGGACAGAAGAGTGACAGCCTATTTATGGGTGACATGTTTTTTATAGATTAAAATTTCAAAGACTGAAGAGTTAGCCATATATGGAGGTCATGATGCTGTGGGTGGGATAATATTTGATAGAATGTTTGTAGTTGTTCAAGCATAAAATGTCCTCATGGGTAACATGTTGAGGTCTTGGGCCACAAATTGTGGTAACATTGATCTGTTTCTGAGACTGCTGACTTCATCAATTGTCTAATTCATGAATGAATTTGTTAACTGAATGCAGTATTAGGGTATGGGACCTAGTCGGAGGAAGTAGTCTGTGGTGTGACTTTAAAGTGTGTAACTTCACCTGCCCACTGCTTTTAGTTTTCTGGATTCTAAGCCTTATTCAGAAGCATCTTTGCTTTACTAGACCCTGTCCATCACAATATCTTACCTTTGTCCAGGTGCACAGTGATGAGACCAACTGACTGAAGGCTCAGAAAATGAACCCAAATCAATATGTCTAGTTGAAACTGCTTTTCTCAATGACTTTATACTAACCTATTATCAGAAACAAACAGGTTAGAAAATGAATGACAAGGGAAGAAGGCATCTACAGTGTTTTTAAAAGTCAGATTGAATAAACAGGACAAATAGATGCCAGAGGATTGAGCAAATTAAGAGATATTTGTTCACATATAGTAGTTGCATAATGCTACAAGGTACAGAAAATGTCACGATGATGGGATTAAACAAAGTAGGTGTTTAGGCTGAAGTTTATGGAGTAATCCAATAAAATATTTTTGCTCTTGATTACAAGAAACTAAGATATGTTTATTTTTAGTAATTGAAGATGACACTAACTTATGTTGCTGAAATAATGCTTTGGTTTTTGTTTTATTTTTATTTTATTTAATTTTTTTTTTTTACACTCCAGATCTTATCTCCCTCCTGGTCCACCCTCTGTTCCACATCCCACACCTACGTCCCCCAACCACAACTCCTGTCTCCAAGAGGATGTCACCATCCCTGACCCACCACCCCACGAGTCCTCCCCACACCCTGGGGCCTCCAGTCTCTTGAGGGTTAGGTGCATCTTCTCAGACTGAATCCAGATATGGCAGTCCTCTGCTGTACATGTGTTGGGGGGCTTCATATCACCTGGTGTATGCTGCTTGGTTGGTGGTCCAGTTTCTGAAAGATCTCAGGGGTCCAGATTAATTGAGACTGCTGGTCCTCCTACAGGGTTGCCCTCCTCCTCAGCTTCTTCCAGCTTTCTCCTAATTCAACCACTGGGGTCATTGGTTGGGTACAAATATATGCATCTGACTCTTTCAGCTGCTTGTTGGGTCTTTAGGAGGGCAGTCATGATAGATCTCTTTTTGTGATCGCTCCATAGCCTCAGTAACAGTGTCAGGTCTTGAGGCCTTCCCTTGAGCTGGATCCCACTTTGGGCCTGTTGCTGAACCTTCTTTTGTTTGGGCTCCTCTCCATTTATGTCTGTGCGGTTCTTTCAGACAGGAATAATTATGGATCAGAGTTTTGATTGTGGGATGGCAACCCCATCCCTCACCGGCTTTGCAAATTCCCTCTCCCTAATGTAGGGCCTTTCATCTAAGGTCCTTCCCTTTGAGTCCTGAGAGGCTTTTACCTCCCAGGTCTCTGGTACATTCTGGAAGGTCCCCCCAACCTCCTCCCTCCTGAGGTTGCCTGTTTCCATTCCTTCTGCTGGCCTTCAGGGCTTTAGTCCTTTCCCTCCACCCAATACCAGATCTAATATTACAATCAAGAAAACATGTTTCTGTAATATTAAAATCATTAAAACGTAAGTAATTTTGATTTAATAATGTATTTATTAAAATATTTATATATAATATATTCTAAAATATTTGTCACAGAAATTTTGGATTGCTATAAAAATACAAAAAGCCTCTCAACCATTGTTAAACTAATACCTTTAAATCAGTGCCTCATGTTTGTGAAGATGATTAGATCATTCACTCATTTAAAAAAGTTATTTAATCATTAGTAGTTAGTCACAAGTTCTTGGATCTTGTAATTTTTCCTTTCTAATATCTTTCTGTGGGTTGTAAGATGGCTTAGTTAGTAAAATGGCTGTTGGACAAGCATAAGGACACATTAGAATCCAGAGCACACACATAAAAGGCTGTTAAAGGCTGAGCACATATATAACTCCAGTGATGGAAAGATAGGACAATCCTTGAAGCTCACTGACTCTGACTCCAAATTCACCTCAAAAAAAGAGGAAGGGAATATAGTAAGATAGGTAACTGTTGTTAAACTCTTGCCTACATATACATGTCCACATATACATGTTCAGAGTCATCCTCACATACATTCCAATAAATATCCATAGATATAAGTATACAGAGAGAGAGAGACAGAGACAGAGAGAGACAGAGAGACAGAGACAGAGAGAGACAGAGAGACAGAGAGAAAGAGAGGAAGAGAGACAGAAACAAAACCAGAGATAGACAGAGACATGGAGAGAGACAAAGATAGGCAGAGAAAGAGAGAGAGTAAATAGGTTAAGCATAATTAAATTTAAATACACATCTTCTAGTCTTCCCTCCATAGGTATAAATATTGTAAGAAATTTTATAAACAAATTTACAAAAGGGCTATAGTAAAAACCATAAAGTATTTATGTCCAATAGATCTTAAATAATCAAATTTCTTCCTCTAACTATATATACAACTGAAGAACATAAGTCTTTATTAGACAACAAGGTTTTTATTATCTGACTTAATAAATTAGTAAGTTTCCAAAGAAGGTTTGGCACCTTAGATTGCAAATATTAGTATGAGAGTAAAGTAAAATCTATTAGCATTCATATGCAAATCTGTAATATATATGTAATGTAAGTTTTTTGCATATCTCAGAATAGAAAATATTAATTTTAGTAACATCACCATCGAAGTTACATTTCTCAACAAAAGTCTCCGTATTTATTTATTGTTACCACATTTGTTTTGGTATTCACACAAGCATTGTTACATTGTTCACATGTATTCAGGTTCTACACATCATACTCAATTTGTTTAAATCATCATGTTAAACATTTATGTGATTGATCATTCTAGTTTTACTTGAACTGAAGGAATTAATCATCTTAACATGAACTCCTATTTCTTTAAAGCCATTTTGAGAGTTGTTTTTATGTAGGATTGCTTTCACTTCATATATAAATTCACCATGTTGGTGCCTAATGCTGGTGGAGGTGAGAAGAGAGTTTTAATTTTTCTAAAATGGATTCATAGTGAGTTTTGTGACACCATGTGGACACAGGTAACCAAACTTGGGTATTTTTAAGAGTAGTTAGTGCCCCAAAACTTTAAGTCCCCTCCAGCCCCAGTCATACTTGAGTTCTTGTCTTATTTCATGGCATTGATCAGGTGAATGCCATGAAGTAGCTCAGTAAACAGACACAGTCTCCTCTAGGAAGATTGAGACACTGAGCAGTAACAGAAGCAGATACAGGAAAACACGAAAAGCATCCAGAAAACTTTCTACTGACTGATTTTTCAGCACGTCTAGGAGACACCATGTTTTGTTTTGTTTTCTTTTGTTTTCATACATCTGTACTGATATTGTTAAAAAATAGTATAAAATTTCCAGTTCTAAACAAGGCAAATTTTAATCCAGTGCTTTGAGTTTTGAGCATAAATGTTCTAGAAAAACTCTTTTTTAATTACAAATATCTATTTTCTATGGTTACCCATTTCCTTCCTCTGAGAAATTCAGTATGTGTTTAGTCTGAACTGAGAGTCATTTTGGTGAAGGGCATATATATAATAAACAATTTTTTCTTATAGATTAGTTACTTAGTATTTTAGGATAAGTTTCTATAGCATCATAGTAGGTAACATTTTACAAGTTAGTACTGCCTTATGGTTTTAGAAAAATTAACCGAGTAATATGTTATTTGAACTGAACACTTTTTGTTTAGAATGAGCCATTCAGTAAGAGAAGGAAGGGCATTTATTTTTATGTTTACTTCATTATATTAAAACACATTCACTAATTAAAACTTAAATATTTGAGAAAACCCATATTTTTTTCTAGTATGTCAGGTACTTCTTTCTCTAAACATTACATGGTTATGGGTCTTTTCAATAATAAAAAGATTCCAAATTAAGAATAAATGTACATTTAAGTTCAAGATTTTAACTTTCATATAAAGTATTGCATATGTCTGGAGCAGCTGCTCTCAACCTCCCTAATATTGTGATATTGTGGTGATCCACAACCATAGAATTATTTTGTTGTTACTTGATAACCGTAATTTTGCTACTGTTACCAGTCATAATATAAATATCTGATATGCAGGATATCTGATACACAATCCCTGTGAAAGGGTTATTGATCCCTAGGGGGTTGTGACCCACAGTTTGAGAACCACTGCTATAGAAGGAAGAGAATTCAAGGTCAAAAGATAGAACACCATTTCACGTGTCTGATGTTTATCTAGGAGATTATATCCTCTCATCTTGTGCAGTAAAGGACAGCAGGGCAACAGTTTGGAAAGGAATAATTGGATCCCTTTTTAATAGGTTAAATTATTTTCTGAATATCTTCAAGTAAGTGTCTAAAATAATCTTTAATTCATTGCTCACAGAATTCATGACCTAGCTCATAAAACAACTTGATGTAAATCAAGAGAATCAAATAAAATTGTAGATGCATGCTTTTTATAAATACAAGGGCTTTGTTGAAAACATTATACACAAGAAATCCTCAAAAGACCCTGCTTAATTAGGTTCCAATCAAATCTGTGGAAAGGCTGAGATCATGTCTCAGCTTTATAAATCAAGTTGTTACTTTCTGGAGTTGTTAAGCTGTATATGAGAGTTAAGTATAAATATGAGTCTATATGTGATACTTTTCTTGACCATTCATTTAGTCACAGTGTCTCCTTTGGAAGCTCTGCTGCTGCACCCTTTGCAGTTTGATGACACTGGAGAGACCAGGGCCACAGATCTGGTATAAACACCAACACACCTAGATTCTTCTAATGTAGACTGAAATTTAAGTAATGAAGCTACCAGCTAAATTACTTCCCTTTGTGTTGCATACACATTTTCCTTAAAAACAACAATATGAGATTAAATACTATTTTCTATGATTACTTTATGGGGAATTAAATAATGGAACTATCCCGAGGATTTATATCTAGACCTTGCCAGAGTGCAGAAACATCAGTATATCAGCTTGAAAGTTCATATTTGTAGCTACATCTCAAGCAGTAATATCAGCATTAAAATACATGACCTGAAGTCATAGTCTGTTGATGTCAAATTATGTTTTCAGCTGATTTTCTCGCTGAAAACCGGTAAGTTAAATTCTCCTTTTGGGGGACTCTGCTTGCTCAAACAATTATTATATAACATAGCAGTGGGAGCTGTAGAATGGGGTCATGAGTTTGCCTAAGGAAACTCAAGCTGGAAAATATGAAATAAAAATTCAATTAAAAAGAGAAACCAACTGATATCAAGAGAGGGCAATACGAGCTGAAAGTCAATGTGCTACAGAGAACACGTATGCAGATTTGACTGGTGGCCTTCTATGCACAGTAAACATGAATCATTTGTTCATGAAGGAAAATTCTCAAATTGGAATCCCTTAACTCTCAAGAAAATTGACTTTTGTCATTTTATTCCTGACTGAGTCAATGGATTCATTCATTATTGAAAGGAAATGCTTTTGTTTTTCATGATATTCTAAGTCTGCTTTGATAGTCAAACAGCTTTTGGGTCTCAGAACTCAACCTGACTGTTATTACTACAAACTGATTGTCAGAAAGACTAAACAATCCTTACCTATTCAGAACTGGCCAAGGAAATAAAGATATGCATGAAATAAAGTATATTGTAGGTTGTCTGTACTATTTTTTCTGAGCCATGTTGACAGTTTTATCAACAATATAAGTGGCCAATTAGTCACTTTTAGTTTCTTTTTTCATAATATTATTTCACATTTAGAAATATAATTAGTTGTCTATGACCACACCACTGCAAACTCACCAGATCAAGTCTGATCTCATAAGCTAAGCAAGGTCAGGTCTGGTTAGTAATTGGATGGGAGAAATATAATTATTTATAAAAACATAAACATTTCTTTGCTCTATATGTTATTTCTTTCATTGACTCATTGATATATAATATTCATATTTTAAAGCATTTTATTTTATAATAAACACTTATGTGGTAAGGACACAAGACTCATAGGAGTGTATGAATATTTATTTTTGTATTACTAATCTGTTCCTGTGTAAATAGGAACACGTTCTGGGTTACAACAACATTAATTATTTCAGATAATCTACAGGTAGGAATTTAGTGTGGTTTAAGTATACCTTCTACCTTAAGGACTAACACAAAGTTGCAATCAATGAACCAGTGAGAGTCTAATTCATCTTAGTCTTCAGGAGTTTTTGAAGATAAAAAGATGATCCTGTGTCCAACTAGCCCAAGCTTGGTGTGCTTGGGGAATGAGGTGATTGTTGGCATGAGATTTTGGTTTCTGACCAAAATGATTTAGAAGAGAAGAGGTTGGGAGATAAGAGAAATGAGAGGGAGAAATCTTTTTGTAACTACCTCAGAAGAGAGATCCCATGACTTTCACATTTTTGTATGAGGTTTAGTCAAGGATAAGGGATTTAAAAGAACACGCATACCAGGAGGAGACCATTTGGGGATTTTTAAAATACTCCTTTCACAGTTACCACATAGAAAATTAATTTTTTAAAATTGTCATGCGAGAGTACTGTATTGCATAGTTTATAACCTTCCTGTTTCCTCTCCAAGTCCTTTGACCCCCTACTTTCTCTCAAATCATGACTTGTCTTCAATTACTATTGTTTCACACACACACACACACACACACACACACACAATGAGTTCAATTAGTGTTGCTTGTGTTTATATTTGCTTAGAGCTGACTACTTGAGCTTTGATTACCTATCTGGGAGTTGTCTCTGGCAAAAGACTGTAATGGGGAGACATTAATGGCTAGCAGCCATTAATCGCTTGTAGCTCATAGCCTAGGGATATGGTGGGGGACTTGTGAGATTTCCCTCATCCATGATAGCATGTCAACTGGTGATAATATCATCATTCAGGACTTGTTGAGGTAGCCTAATTTTGACAGCTTCCCTGTCTTAGATAGAACACACTACCTCTCAGCAGAAGTCTTGGGTGACCTCTGTTACCATCTTTCTTTCCTCTCTTTCATGATATTCCTTGTTCCTTGTTCCTGTTGTAGATGTATCAGGAGATGTTGTAGACCTCAGGGTCAGCTGTTTTCTGCATTTGACCATTTGTATATTTCTATAATGGATCCTAGAGGATTCTACAGGAGAACCTTCTACAGGTACTTCATGACCCAGTATAGTTTCTAACTGAATTATTTTTCCCACTTATAAACTTTTATTTTTAAAAATTATTTTATTTATTTACATTCCAAATGTTGCCGCCCTCCCAGGAAACTCCCAGAGTATTTCATCCCATCACCCCTCCCCTTTGTCTCTGAGAAGGGGTTCAGCTACTCCCTACCCCACCAGACATACCTACAGGATTAAGCACATCCTCTCTCACTGAGGCCAGACAAAGCATTCCTCTGCTACATATGTTCCCCAGGCTACAGACCAGCCCATCTATACTCTTTGGCTGGTAGCTTAGTCTCTGGGAGCTCTGAGAGGTCCAGGTTAGATGATACTTTCCGTCTTCCTATAAGATTGCTTTCCCCTGCAGCTCCTCAGTCCTTCCCCTCACTCTTCCATAGGGGTCCCTGACATCAGTCCAATGATTGGCTGTAAGTATCTGTATCTGTTTCAGTCAGTTGCTGGTAGAGCCTCTTAGAGGAGAGCCATGCTAGGCTCCTGTCTATAAGTACAACATAGCATCAGTAAAAGAGTCAGGGTTTGTTTCTTGCCTGTGGGATGGATCCCAAGTTGGCCTGATCAATGGATGGCTTTTCTTTCATTCTCTGATCCATTTTTGTCCCTGCATTTCTTTTAGACAGGACCAATCTGGGTCAAAATGTTAAAGATGGGTTGGTGACACCATCTCTCCAATGGGGGTACTGTCTATCTACTGGAGGTGTTCTCTTTAGGTTCCACCTCCCTAATGATGAGAATTTCTGTTAAGGTCTTCTTTTTTGAGTCCTGGAAGCTTCTCACATCCCAGGTCTCTGGGACTTTCTAGAGTTTCCTTCCACCCCACACCCCAGCAGCTAAATATTTACTCCAAGCCCTCTAGGCTTCTTTCCTGCCCCTTCCCCCAGACCAGATCCTGCCCTCTTCCCCCCTTTAGAATGCACATCCCTCCCTTCCTCTGTCTTCAGTGATTATTTTGGTCCACCTTCTAAGTGAGATTGAAGCACTCTCACTTGAGTCTTCCTTCTTGTTAAACTTCTTACAGTTGTTGGGTGTATCGTGGATATTCTGTACTTTTAGGCTAATATCCTCTTTTTAGAGAATATATACCATACACATCCATTTGGGTCTGGGTTATCTTATTCAGAATATTTTCTAGTTCTATCCATTTGTCTTCAAAATTCAGGATGTCCTCGTTTTTAATAGCTGAATAGTATTCCACCTTGTAAATGAACCACATTTTATGTATCTATTCTTTTGCTGAGGAACATCTGGAGTGTTTCAAGTTTCTGATTATTGTGAATAAGGCTGCTATGATCATAGTGGAGCACATGTCCTTGTGGTGTGGTGGAGTATCTTTTAGGTCTATGCCTAGGAGTATTATAGCAGTATCTTCAGGTTGAACTATTTCCGATTTTGGGGGGAACTTCCACATTGATTTCCAGAATGGCTGAACCAGTTTGGGATCCCACCGGCAATTGAGGAATGTTCCTTTTCCTCTACATCCTCCCCAGAATGTGCTGTCACTTGAGTTCTTGATCTTAGCCATTTTGGTGTGTGTAAGGTAGAATCCCATGGTCATTTTGATTTGCATTTCCCTGGTCACTAAGGAGTTGAACATTGGTTTAAGTACTTCTCAGCCATTTGAGATTCCTCTGCTGAGAATTCTCTGTTTAGCTCTATATCCCATTTTTAAATTGGGTTATGTGTTTTTTATTTTGTTTTGTTTTGTTTTTAATTTGTAGTCTAACTTATTGAGTTGTTCATATACTTTGCATATTAGCACTCTTTCAGACTTAGGGTAACTGAAGATCTTTTCTCAATCTGTAGGCTGCCATTCTGTCCTATTGACATTGTCCTTTGCCTTACAGAAACTTTTCAGTTTCATGAGATCCCATTTGTCAATAGTTGGTCTTAGAGCCTGAGCCACTGGTGATCAGGAAAAATCCCCCCTGTATCAACGCATTCAAAGCTGTTTCTCATTTTCTATTCTATTAGATTTATTGTATCTGGTTTTATGTTGAAGTCCTTGATCCACTTGGACTTGAGCTTGTGCAAGATGATTAATATGGATTAATTTGTATTCTTCTACATGCAGACTGCCAGTTGGACCAGCACCATGTGTTGAAGATGATTTCTTTTTTCTATTGTGCAGTTTGGGCTTCTCTGTTAAAGATCAAGTCTTCATAGGTGTGTGGGTTTATTTCTTGGTCTTCAGTTATATTCCATTGATACATCTGTCTATCTCTGTACCAATACCATGCAGTTATCACTGTTGCACTGTAGTACAGCTTGAAGACAGGGATGGTGATTCTCCCAGAAGTTCTTTTATTATTGAGAAGTTTTTTGGCTATCCTGGGGTCTTTTTGGTTTGTTTGTTTTTCCCTATGACGTTGAGAATTGTCCTTTCCATGTCTGTGAGGAATTGTTGGAATTTTGATGAGGATTGCATTGAATCTGTAAATTGCTTTTGGTAAGATGGCCATTTTTATTCTGTTAATCTGACTGATCCAAGAGCATAGAATAACTTTCCATTTTCTATAGTCTTCTGAAATGTCTTTCTTCAGGGTCTTGAAGTCATCATACTGATACTTCACTTGCTTTATTAGAGTTACACCAAGATATTTTATATTATTTGTGGTTATTATGAAGGGAGTTGTTTCCTTAATTTCTTTTTCAACCTATTTATCATTTGTATAAAGAAAGGTTACTGATTTGTGTGAGTTAATTTTATATCCAGTCATGTTGCTGAAGTTGTTTGTCATCTGTAGGGGCTCTCTGGTAGAAGTTTTAGGGTCTTTTATATAGACTATCATATCATCCACAAATAATGATACCTTGACTTATTCCTTTCCAATTTGTATCCCTTTGATCTCATTTTGTTGCCTACATGCTATTGCAAGAACTTCTAGTACTATATCGAATACGAATAGAGAGAGTGGGCAGCTTTGTCTTGTCTTTGAGTTTGTTTATATAGTGGATTGCCTCCTTGATTATGATGAATGATGGTTTTGATATGTTCTTGGATTCAGTTTGTGAGAATTTTGTTGAGTATTTTTAAATTAGTATTCTTAAGTGATGTTGGTCTGGTCCTGCTTGATTAGAGTTACACCAAGATATTTTATATTATTTGTGGTTATTATGAAAGGTGTTGTTTCCCTAATTTCTTTTTCAATCTATTTATCATTTGTATAAAGGAAAGCTACTGATTTGTTTGAGTTAATTTTATATCCAATCTTTCTTTGTTGTGTCTTTGTGTGGTTTAGCTATCAGAGTAACTGTGGCTTCATAAAATGAGTTAGGTAGTGTTTCTTCCATTTTTATTTTGTGGAATAGTTTGAAGAGTTTTGGTATTAGCTCTTCTTTGAAGGGTTTATATATGTATGCACGAAAACCATCTGATCATGGGGCTTTTTAATTTTTTGATTGGGAGATTTTTAATGGTTGCCTGTATTCCCTTGGGGGTTATGGGACTGTTTTGATAGTATATTCTGATCTTGATTTAACATAGTAACTGTCTACAAAATCGTCCATTCTATCTAGATTTTCCAGTTTTTTTGAGTATAGGCTTTAGTAAGATTTAGTGATTTTTTTGAATTTCCCAAGTTTCTGTTGATATGTCTCCCTTTTCATTTCTGATATTGTTAATTTGGATACTGTTTTGTGCACTTTAGCTAGTTTGACTAAGTTTGACTTGTTGACTTTCTCAAAAAGCAACTTCTAGGTTTTGTTGATTCTAGGTATTGTTCTTTTTGTTTCTAATTGGTTGATTTCAGCCCTGAATTTGGCTATTTCCTGTCATCTAGTCCCCTTGGGTGTGTGTACTTGTTTTTGTTCTAGAGATTTCAAGTGTACTGTTAAGTTGCTAGTATAGGATATCTCCAATTTCTTTATGAAGACATTTAGTGCTATGAATTTACTTCTTAACACTGCTTTCATTGTGTTCTATATATTTGGGTATGATTTGCTTTACTTTTAATTGGATTTTAGAGAGTCTTTAATTTCCTTATTTCTTCCCTGACCAAGTTATCCTTGAGTAGAGAGTTGTTAAGTTTCCATGAGTACATTGTCTTTCTACTGTTTTTGTAATTCAGCTATAGTCTGTGATGATCTGATAGAATGCATGGGATTATTTCCAACATCCTTTATCTGTTGAGGCTTCTTTAGTGTCTGATTATTACGTTCAATTTTGGAGAAGGGTCCTTGAGGTGCTAAGAATGTTTATTCTTTTGTTTGGTAGTGAAATGTTCTGTAGATACCTATTAAATACATTTTGTCCATAATTTCTGTAAGTTTCACTGTATCTCTGTTTGGTTTTTTTTTTCAATGACCTGTCCATCAGTGAGAGTGCTATGTTGAAGTCCTCCAGTATTATTGTGTGAGGTTCAGTGTGTGTTTTGAGCTTTATTAAAGTTTCTTTTACAAATATGGTTGTCCTTGCATTTAGGGTATAGATAATCAGAATTGAGACTACCTCTTGGTGGAATTTTCCTTTGATGAATATAAAGTATTCTTCCCCATCTCTTCTGATTACTTTTACTTGAAAGTTTATTTTACTGGATAGTGCATGGCTACTCCAGCTTGTTTCTTGGGAACATGTGCTTGGTAAGCATTTTTTCCAGCCCTTTACCCTGAGGGCTGTCTTTGTTGCTGAGGTGTGTTTATTGTATGCAGCAAAATGATGGATCCTGTTTGTGTGTCCAGGCTGTTACCCTGTGTCTTTTTATTGGAGAACTGAGTCTGATGACTTTGAGAGATATTAAAGACCAATGATTGTTAATTCCTGTTATTTTTGTTGAAGGTGGTATTATGTATGTTGGAGGTGTGATTCTTTTCTTTTGGGGTGGTTGTGAGATAATTAATTTATTGTGGTTCCTTGGGCAATGCTACCCTCCTTGTGTTTGGGTTTTTTGTTTTTGTTTTTCTAGTATCCTCTGAAGGGCTGAATTAGTAGAAAGACACTGCTTAAGCTTGATTTTGTCACAGAATATCTTGGTTTCTCCATCTATGGTGGTTGAGAGTTTTGATGGGTACTTTAGCCTAGGCTCTTAAGGTCTGCATGACATCTGCCCAGGATCTTCTGGATTTTAGCATCTCTCTTGAGAAATCTGGTATAACTCTGATAAGATTGCCTTCATATGTTACTTGGCCTTTTGCCCTTACACCTATTAATATTCTTTCTTTTTTCTGTACATTTAGTGTTTTGGTAATTATGTGGCAGGAGGATTCTCTTTTCTAATACAATCTATTTGGTGTGCTGTAGGGTTCTTGTACATTTATGGCCATCTCTTTAAGTTAGGAAAGTTTTCTTCCTTGATTCTGTTAGATATTTTCTGGGTCTTTGAACTGGGAATCTTCACCTTCTATTCCTATTATTCTTAGGTTTGGTCTTTTCATTTTGTCCAAATTTACTGGATGTTTTGGACTAGGGGCATTTTATACTTTGTATTTTCTTTGACTGATGTGTTGATATCTTCTACACCTGAGATTCTCTTTTCCATATCTTGTATTCAGTTGGTGATTCTTGCATTTATAACTCTTGATCTCCTTCCTGGGTTTTTCATCTTCAGGGTTGCCTCCATTTGTGATTTCATTGTTTATCTATCCATTTTAAGGTCTTGGACCATTTTTTTTTTTAAATCTCTTTACCTGTTTGATTGCAGTTTCCTGTAGTTGTTTAAGAGAGTTATTTATATTCTCTTTAAAGGTCTCTATCATCCTAATGAGATAAGTTTTTGGCTGGAATCTTGCTCTTCAGGTGTGTTGTGGTATTCAGGGCATTTTCTGGTAGGAGAACTTGGTTCTGATGGTGCCGAATTATATTGGCTTCTGTTGCTTACATACCTTATGCTTGCCTTTCTGGTAATCTCTAGTATTAACTTACCTGGGTGTCTCAGACTGGAGCAGACCTCCTTTGATGCAGATAGGTCTATATGACCTGGGAGGCAGGCAGGGCTGTCCCTAACTGGGGTAAACCACTTTGGTGATTGGTAGGCTTTGGGGTCTGGGGAGTCAAGCACACTGATCTGCCAGGGGTTCAAGTTGAGGTGCAGACCAGAGGACAGTTAAGCTCTATGGTTGGGGGGCAGCACCAGCTGTTCTTTCTTTTTGGTTCTTTCCTGGTGCAGCAGATGGGGAAGAGCATTGGTGGGAACAAGACTTGGTTTTGTGAGATATTTAGGGTTACTGTTTAACAATAAAATATTTACCTGACCTGGGAGGCCAGAAACAGCAGTCTCTGGTGTTTAGCACCTCATAGTAAAACAGCAGAGGATTAAATAAAGTAACCTTTGTTCTATCTCCTCAGGTACTTCATGGCTCTAACTTCCAGTCTGCTAGTCAAAGTCACAGAAAAAAAGAGGGACACATTGAAAAGTGATTTTAATCTTTATTTCTAAGTTTTCTCTAAAATATTCACTGTAAAATGTTTTCTATGAAAGTTCGCTAAGGAAGTTCTTCTAAATGATTCTCTCTAAAAAGTTCTTCCTCAGTTCTATAAGAAAAAGGGGGTCCTTTTCTCGTTGTCCTCAGCACTCACATATCTTTCAGAATACATGATCACATGGTAAAAACTTCATCACAAGTTTTCACATAAATTCAAATCAAATTGAATAAGAAGTTTACAACAGAGAAAGTTTACATGCATATCCATTAAGAGAAATTATCTGGCTAAACACACATTATCTGTCACTTGCTGTACAGGTTCATTGAAAGTTAAAAACCTTAAGTTTTCTTTATAAGGTATTAGTGAAGCTTCGTATAGATAAACCCAGTTAATATTTTATCTTCTGTCCTTGAAACTATAGTATATCCTTAGTTCCATTTTTATGACCTTTGGTTAATTGTTTTACAACCTCTGTAAATGTGCTCTCAGTTGTAGATGCCTGCTTGTTATATCAGAAGCAATTAACTCATGACACTTGAAGAATGGCAGAGTTCTCATTTCTGTTTTGACATCAGAAAGGACTTAATACTAATCCCATTATAAAAGAGATTAATAATTAATAGTATAATTTTAGGAATTTTTATAGGATCATCATTAATAATTAAGAAATCATCTATTTGTCTATATGGCATCACTACAAGGCAGTGCATCCTTGTACTGCAAAGATCTGCTTAAAAGGGTATGTTAATACCTAGTACTTGTTCTACATACTTAATAATAACAGCAAAACATAATAGCAAGAATCTTTCAATAATAGTAATATTCTTGGCCTTGCCTAAAGAAGTAAATCCATCAATAAGTTTAACAGTCCATGGTGAAACCATCTCAGGAGGATCACCTGCTAGTTGTTACCTTCTGGCAGGTAGGATGGCTCCTGGCAGGGCTCATGATAGATCTCACATCTGTTAGGTTCTTTAGGTTTGTAAATGGGGTGGGTATTGGGGCAGGGGTCTCACCTATGTTCCTAGGTAGGGCAGACAACATGGGAGACAGGTAGGCTGTGGGATCTTAGGAATTGGCAGTGCAGGCATGCCTCTCTGCCACGGAATCAGGTGGAGGTACAGATCGGAAGGTGGATGGGCTTCTAATTGCATTCTTAATAGTTATCCTTATATCCTCAAATAAGTATAGCTTTCATCTTTCATCAAAGAAGCTTCAAGTTGTAGTGGAGACCAAAGATGATCTTAATAGTATTACAAATTTAACCACCAACCCCCTCTCTCCTTTCTCCCCTTCTCGTTATGGAATTCTTCTTGTGTCCTATTCTACTGTGATTAATGTTTGCTTTCAGTTACTATCTACCAATGTATTTTTATTGGTATGCTCTTGTTTTATGTGAAAGGCCCTGTCGACATTGTCTAAATAATAAAGTAAATTCAACTTCTTAATGAGTTTGCAATGAAGGTGTTTAACTTTGGGGAGAATCATTAGTATAATTTTCTTGAAGTCTGGGACTAATGCTTATAATGAAAATCACGTAATTGTTGCTAAGGTCTCACAGCCTTAGAATATATCATGAGAGAATTATTACTACCCACAAATACAGTTTCAGAGTTCTCAAGAAAATCTATAATTGTAACTAGAGATGTGGTGGCTCAGACGCTAAGAGTAACACTATTCCTGTAGAGAACCTGGGTTTAGTTCCCATAACTCACGTAAGGCCACTCATAACCACCAATATGTGTTGCCCTGTCTTCACCTCTGTGGATATCTACACACACACACACACACAAACACACACATCTTTCCAATACACATATTCACATAATTTAAAATAAAATGTGATCTCCTTTTGAAATGGAAATCAAGTATTCTACATACCCAAGAATGCCTACTCAGAGCAGAACATCTATCCACAGCCAGAATTTTTATTTTTTTTTAAACAAAAGATATGTATTGAAAACCTATAAATACAGATAATTATGTAAAGCTGTCTGTTAAAGGAGTTAACATATGCATGAAGGGAAATACATATTCTAATATAAGGTAATATAAATAAGAAAACAAGTGGTGTGGAAATTCAGCAGATGAAGTGGACATGCTCACTGGGTAGTTTTAGGAACTGTCATTTTTTATGGGATCTGAGATATTCTTACATATTTCTTGAGTTCAGGACAAGTGTATCATGTCTTATATTTTTTATTCCATTTATTTCTATATCATAAATCACAGGACTCCTCACTGTCTACCTTTAATATTAAAGGAGATTTATCAAACAAATTTAAGAATTTTGATTTGTAGAGATTAGTCGGAATTACTTGATTGGATCCACTATAGTCAAAAGTATTGTTAAAAGCAAATAACAAGGTTAGAGCTTGAAATAGCATTCTTTTCTGTGATTGAAGATGGAGATATAAGCCAAGGAATGCAGGTGGTTTTTAGAAGCAAGGGATGGCAAGAATATTATTCTGCTCTGAATTCTTAAAAAAGAAACACAGCACTTTAATTTTCCAGTCTTCTGTCCTCTCAACTGTAAACCATATCCTCTCTCTACATAGTAATTTTACACAAGTGACGTGCAATGAAGCTATGTGAACAGAAGACACCATTATGTATTCCATGGTTTCTGTTAATACTGTATTATGCAAGTGAGAACTCATGTGTCCTTTTTGTCTGGCTAATTTTAAACAATAGGATTCTAATGTCCTTGTCATAGCACTACCTCAGACAGTAGGTTTGCTGTTTCGAAGTCTTAACTGTCTGTGTGGCTCCGTCAGATACTGTCAATTTCAGTGTAAGACACTGTCAATTACAACTGGAAAGCTGCTATACTGACTGCTTATTATAAATGAATGGTAATAACACTTACATTTGAGAATAGTAATTAATTAAAAACATGTTTGAAAAATATTAAGAGACATTCCAAATAAATAATATTTCAAGTTCATCTCCAAATATTACAGAGTAGCACGAATTTTGAATCTTGATTTCTTATATATTTGTGTGGGTAGAAGAAAACAAGATGGTCTGTAGAACAAACTATGACCCAGAACATTCTGTCACTGAAAAAACTCCATCATTCTCTATTCTATACTACAGACCCAGTTAACTTAATAGTATAGAATGATAGCTCCCATTCATTTCATAGTTTTAAAAAATGTGCTGATACTACAGCCATTAGTAGCAGCACTTACAACAGCTCCCTAAACAGAAGTATACATATCATATGTCCTACTGCTATTTATTATAATAATAATTTGTCACTTTAAAACTGAAATAAGAAATTGAATTATTAATTAACCTCTTGTGACTCCAGCTTTGATTCCTTTTTCAGAAAGAATATAGCAATAGAAAGTGTTTGTTTTGTCTTGTTTTGTTTGTCCCATCAATTATCTTAGATTTGAATTCAACTTCCTTAGAAAATTTGGCTTATGCTTTTGGATATTGAACAAAGCTTCCATTTTACTAACTAGCTTTATCCAATTTTTCTGTATTGTAACTTCCAACATTAATCTATGAGTATGTAATACTTAATATTTAAATGAAAAAAATCTCTTGGCTAACTTCTCAAAAAGTGTGAATTATGTGTTTTTGAAAATACAGAACCTGTTCTCTATTTTCTCAAATCAAATGCTGCTCAAATGTTTAGCTCAAATGCTGCTTCTCCAAATTTCAGTTCTTGTTAGTTAATACATATTAATATTGTTTCCTAAGTCAGTATGTAGCATCCCAGAAAGCCCTTCCAATTCTTTACTCATACTCCAGCTGATTCAAGATTTCATAGCTATGGAAATGCGCTGCCTCAGGAGTCAGTGTTTGGTTTTGAACCATTATTAGTTAGTTGTCCGACATTTGTCAAGTCATCAAACTCTGCAAGTCTCAGACTGACCATCTTGAAAATGTAAGGTGATAACAGCTAAGAGAGCTGAGATGCTAATTCATGAGACAATGGAGAGCTTAATGTGGTGTGAGTTTCTGTAAGTATCCAGTCAGTGCTAATTACTGTTACCCAGCCTGTTTCTGTGGGAACTCAAAAAAAAAAAAAAACCTCTGGAATAATAAAAAGCTACTGTCACCCTATACAACTTACTACCACAACCACTGTGTTTTAATTTAACACTTCATTATCAGAATTCTCCATATGTTGTGTATACTGCCTTAGATTAAAATAAAAGATGTATCTCAAAGACTGAATACTGTATTTTAGGTTTAGTGTGGTACTTCATGTTTGTAAAGTATTCAAAGTATGTTTGATGACTGACTTTTCTTTGATATGGTTCTCTATAACATCCCAAATGCCTTAAAAGCTTTGACTTGGTTTATTTTTCATCATTTTTCTCCCATGAAGGATTCACAATATATACCCAGCCATTTATTTTGATAAGAGTTAATTATAGAACTGGAAGGCAATTCAGATTTGAAATGGACTATGTTCAAAGCAACAGAAAATAATTTCTTATTTTTTTAGAACATTGAGCAATGAAATTTTGCTTCTGCAAGTATGATTTATACTATTGGTTTCTGTATTTTCTACTTCTCTGTCCCCTAGGGAATTTACCCTGTCACATCGCCAAGGAAGCACTGACAGCTTAAACCTCATTAAGAAATTCAACTTTGTTTTTTGGATGTTTGCCTTAAGGAGATGGGATTTTTTGATGAAAGATTGTTTCATTAAGCAGCATGTGGGAAAAAAAAAAAGAAGAATTCCTTAAAAGGAAATTTGTCTTCTGTTACCCACTCCTTCTGCTGTGAACTAACAAAAAACTGTTAAACAAAGGTAAACATTATTGATACTAGTTTAATAGTGATGAAGTATATCCTTATACTAGTCACCTTTGGTAAATAGCTCAAATCTTGGTTTATTCATTGTACAATGGTGTTACTTATTACGTCCTTTTCAAAATCCCTTCCTATGAGTCATAAAACGGTTGGTTTGTATAGAAATGTATTGCCTCAAGATGAGATCACACAGAACCGAGGGCATTTCTTTTGAGTGGATGTCTCATTAGTGATATATGACAGAATCTGAAGTAAACTAGGCTTGAGGTTATAATATGGGAGTTTCAAAGCATTTTCCTGCATTCACCAGCTGTGTGATCTTGGGAAGGTAATTCATTATTTTGTTAATTTCTAAATTTTATGAAGATTCGTTGTGCAAACACAATAGCCTTGCTCTATGCCTTCCAAGGAATGCATTTCTATAAAGTAAGAAATATTTTACCACACTTACTCAGAGTTTCAGAGATTTTATCGGAATGATGGTGCATGAATATTTATTCTCTCAGTCATTCTACATTGAATACTTACTGAACTTCACTGTGTAGTGATCTTGGTTGAGACCCAGGGAGGCATTCATTACTTGCTGGACACTGACAAACAGCACTTTTAAAATACTTTATTATTTTATACTTAATGATCGTTATAACTTTCATCTACTTACCATTCACCTGGACCCACCAAACTCTTCATGCCTCTATGAGATACCCTTTCATTATACATGCTTCTTTAAATCTCTTTGAGTTTAACTTTTTATTCTTAGTTGAAACATTGGCTGATTCATGCAAGTTCACTTTGGTAATTAATCAAGTTTGGAAGTAAAGTAAGTCAGTTAATGAACTAGTAAGGTACTTGAGGAATGTGTACTTTATATCGAATAAAAAAAAAGCATGCAAAGGCCTTAATATAGAAGCCACATTTGGATTACTTATTAATTAGTAAATTTGTTAAAACAAATATGAATTGATTGGCACAAGAGACGGAGAGAATTAGCAGAAATGTCTGGATCAAGATCACACAGGGTGAGGCATAGCACAATAATAGGCTAAGTTTTGTTCTAAGATTTTTGAAAAACCACAAATTGGTTTTGGATAAGAATTTAAATATTCAAACTTGAATTCAAAGTAGAGAATTTAGGATGGGCTGGGAAGTAAGAGCAGGTCGATAGATAATTACTAGATTGCTGCTTATACTGCTGAAGTCCAAGAGATTAGTGTACTAGTAGTGATGAGAGGTGGCTAAGTTAAAATTCTTTCATTAAGACATTTGTGGTAAAATTTGATGAACAACTTGGCCCTGAACAACTAGTTGTCTAGTGTCCAGTCATTGATTTAGGTTCCTAGTTTGGAGAAGTTGAGGTGAAAACATAATTTGACATTTCATCAACTTAATAAAATTGAACTCAAGAGATATCAATATATAAATTAAATAGATAGTATAAACATCAGAAGATAAACTAAAGCAGAAGAGAGAAATTCAAGAAGCATTGGAGAGATGGCAGGCTGGACAATTAAGAGTTCTTCTTGCTCTTACAGAGGGACAGAGTTCACATCCCACCACCTACTCATATTGGGAGGCTCACAATCTTCTGAAACTTCAGCTCCACAACAATAGAAGTGCTCTTCTAGCCTCTGTAATCACCTGTATGCATTTTTTACACAGAGGGAGACCCACACATAGAAATAATAAAACAAACATTCTAATGAACTTGTTATCATAGACAGTATTTAGGATAGTAGTACTAAATAAAATTATGTAAAGCATGAAATTCCAAATACTAAAGAAGGGATTTCAATGAGGATGGAGCACTGAACAGTGCCAATATATCTTAATGATAAAAAAGAAAATTTATCATTTCTTGTGATATGTGGAAATCATATCACATTGTGGAAATGCATTGTGGAAAGAGCATTTTCCTTTGCATTTAAATAACAATATGCTCTTGGGAACCTTGGTAAAAGGAGTTGAGTTGTATACTAGAAACTTCATTAAGAGCAAATGGGAAAGAATAGAACCCAGCATCACCAACCCAGGGATGGTAACATGCACAAAGGGCTAGGCCTTCCTCCCTTGATCACTAGTTGAGAAAATGCCTTACAGCTGGATCTCATGGAGGCATTTTCTCAAGGGATGCTCCTTTCTCTGTGATAACTCCAGCTTGTGTCAAGTTGACATACAAAACCAGCCAGTACAGTAGCTCTAGTCATTGCATTTCATCACAGCAATAACAATCCTCACTAATATATTATTCATAATTTTAATATCTTCCTTTGCCTTGCCTTTGCTGTCAAGTGATTGATTTTTTATTATATATTTCTTTCCTGTGTTGAATAATTCTGTTTTTTACAGATTTTTAAGAAAAAATAAAGAATAGTTCAGAAAAGTCTTCAAATCAATATATTCTCATGTGAGGCAAAACTCACATCAGAATCAGATGATTGACATTGAAGTCCACACAATTAATCTCTAGATGGCTCCATTATTCCAAGTCTATATCAAAGGAAAATATGACTTTTTTCATAGAGGTTCATGGAGAGGAAGTGGAGCTATACCTGTGTCCACTCTGCTTGTCAGTCTCTATTCAGAGGTACGATACTGATTGTCTCACTCTCCTGGAATATCACCTTCCTTGGACTAGAGAATTCTAGTTCTATTTAACAGATCCATCTCATGAGCCCAGTTTTACAATTAAAGAGAGATTGACTCTATACATCTAATCAACAAGTAGTTATTAACCTTACATATATATTACGTTTCTTGAGTAAAATGAAGCCATCGTTATTAATTTTTTTGAAGAAAAATATTGACAAGTTGACTAACAACTACTAGACACAAATGATGGCCTGGGTAAGCAATACAATAAACTGAAGGATATTCTATAACCTTGTAAAAACAGTTTGTTTTTTGAGTGTTTTATGAGCCAATATTACAACAGTAAATTTGAAACTTTTATCACTGTTTTTAATTTTTAAAAAACAAATATTAATTCTTTTAGAATGTCATATGATATGTTTTGATATTTACTCTTTCTTCCTAGTCTTCTCAGATGCACCTTTTTTTATTGACTTAGCTACGGCTTAATTGTTGTGATAAACTCTGTCACCAAAAGCAACTTGGGAATAAAAGGGTTTGTTTCTTATATGACTTTACAGAACATCACTGAAGTAAATCAGGGCAGGGACTTAAGGTAGAAACCTGGAAGCAGAAACTGAAGCAGAGACACTGGAAGAACACTGATCATTGACTTGCTTCTTGTAGTATGGTCAGTGCCCTGTTTTATAACACCAGGGACTACTGAACCAGGGATTGACACCTCTTGAGTAGAGCTCTACCATATCAATCATCAATCAAGAAAATGCCCCATATATTGCCCACAAGACAATCTATTGAGGACAATTTTTAACAATTGAGGTTCCCTCTTCCCAAACATCTCTGGCTATGTCATCATGACATAAAACTACTAGCAGCTAAGCACTGCTAAAAGCTTTTCAGATAGGAATGAAACTTCCTCCCCATGTCTCTCCTTGCCATAATAGCATTTGCTCTTTTTGTTCATATGCATATATGTTGATATATTTAGATAACCAAACAGGCATATTATCCAAAGATTTCACATTCATCTATAAAAATTCCAATAATTATAAAAGAATTTACTTTTAAAAATCTTGTAATGTAAAAGCAATGGAAGACTAAAGGAAAAGCAGGGTGCTTTGTCAGGAAATAAACGAGGCTGATTTGAGTATAACTATGGCCCAATATAAAATTGTAATCTTTATTTAAACATTACGAGAGAATTTTAGCAGCACTGTTTTCTGTAACTTGATTATTTGATTCTTCAGAGTGAAATTTGTAGATGGTAATATCACATTGAAATGTCAAAATGTTGGGGTCCAATAGTCGCTTACAAACCACACAAATACTGATCTCAGTCAGAAAGTGATGGTTCATTGAACACACACACTAAGACTGATCAAGCAGAGCTATAACTCAGAATTCAGAGGCTGAGGCTACCACCCCAAACATTTTTTCATGTCAGTTTATAAAGGCTAAACCCACAAAAAACCACAATGAACTCATATGTAAGTGCTAGAAGTGCTTCTTGGTAGTCAGCCATGACTCAAGCCATTTTTAGACAAAACAGTTCATGTTGACCTTTAATTTGATGGGTCCTACAAGAACCTTATAATTGTGGAATTTCTTAAGATTACACATCATAACATATAGAAAATAGTAGAGTATGTGGTCAGAGAGACCTTCCTCCGAGTCAAGTTATTTTTCTGTGGCAATGACTGACAGACATATTACAGCAACAATATGAAATAGTGTAATAGCTGATGGCATGGGACAAAATGGTGACAGCTATGCTGGGGGGTAGACTTCAACAAACGTATCGTATATACCTTTTCATGCTCAGTTTTCCATCAAGTTATTAATTTATTTTATCTATTTGTTTTACTACTCTTACTTTAAAAACACAGCCCTTATCCACAAAAGGAGAAAAGATAGTTATTCTAGAGCCAAGTTGAAGTGACAGTTGCTGGGAACCTGGATTTAAGTTACTTAGGTTATATGATCCAATGTGGAGGCAGTCTCATGAGTGTTTATGGCAACAGCAGAAAAGAAAGCTATAAATCAAGGAATTTGCAAAATGTATTGGTACAGATACCACAAAGTCAGGTTATAGAAATTAGTCTGTCTTGGATGTTATTTGATGACTTTTCAAAAAAATCAAAGAACTGATTAAGTTAATACATTTCTGTAAAGGTAACATTTATTCACCAGCGGTAGTTGTTGTCTCAGAGGCTTACTGATGAGTGAGTTGACACTTCCTATTTCTTCCTGAACTATGGCTGCCTGGTTTAACACAGCTGTTCTGGCCCAAACTCCTGTCCAAGCTGACTGACTCAAACTGGCTTCTCTTGGATTCTCATTGAATTGCTCTGCTTGCCCTCAAACTAACTCTGGAAATCTGTTCTAATCTTCTGGCTCCCTCTGACTTCTTCTGTTGTCACCTGAAACTTTCCTGTGGAAGTGTCTCTTATTCAGATCAGATTTGCATTACTTTTGATGGAGCCCATAGTCTTTCATCATATGTGGAAATATAGACAAAATCTCTTACCTACATTCCCTGACTTCCATTCTGAATTTGAAACATCTTTAAAATATACAGGTTGATTTAATTCAATAGTTTTTTTTTCTATATTACAGTATACTTCAGTAGCTGTTGCTCCTGCCTCATTGGCATTCAAATTTTTAATTAATAAAGCATTATTCAGCCTATTTCTGAGAATTTTTATCCCCCCTTGATAAGTAGAAGCTTATCAAGGTATGATTAGATCTCTCTAAATCTGTACATATCAAGAGCTAAAATGTGTTTACATATGAAGATTTCAGTGTCAGGCATGGCCAGTAGCAGGATGCCTGTGAGCAGTCTGATTGTGTGTATATGTGTGTGTGTGTGTTTGTGTATGTGTGTGTGTGTGTTTGTGTATGTGTGTGTGTTTGGTTATATGTTTGCAGTTTCATTTGTGAGAGGTGATTTACAAGTTAAATTAGTTGCCAAATTATTAAAATATTGTGAGATTTTATTTTAAAATCCTGCATTTAATTTTATTTTGTAAAGGTTATATGATTAGTATCAATTACATCAAAGCCTTAGAACTGATATGATAGTTATTTGCATTCTATAAACTTCACTGCATATTGTATTTACTATAGTATCTTTCATTTTTTCATTCATAATAACTCTGACATATATAATCATTTCTTATGCATTACTTCTGTGGCTGTTAATTCAAGATTAAGAATTTATGTTTGCACAGGAATACCTTATATGGCCATATATTCTAACATTTTATACATGTATTAATAGAGTGGACCATAGATAATTTAAAGGTTTTGTAGATAAAATAGCATCACGAAGCAATGCTTTTGGAAATAGGTTAATTGAGGTTATTTCTTTTATTGTTCTGTGCTCTTTAGTTCTTTAAGACAGAACATATTTTTTTAAAATCTAGAGCAGTTTTCTTTTCATATTTCATGAACAATTGCCCACTTACATTTATTTTTATGTTTGCATATTCTAACAAGTTAGAGAAAATAATCCGATCTTTTCATATAGTCTACTTTTTATTTATTTTTTAAGTTTTATTGGATTCAATACACACACACACACACACATACACACACACAAACACACACACAAATAATCAGAACACCCTAACTTTGTGGACAATGATAATACACTGTGTGACTGGGTAATGTTCATTATATTGAGCAGTATTTACAATCATCCCCTCTCTCCTTTTCAGGACATCGAATCCCTAACAGGAGGGCTGACTGGTTCTAAGGGGGCTGATCCACCGGTAAGTTAAACCTTTTATTAGTTATAAGTGTTGCATAGAACAGAGAGTTGCTGTATACTATGCCATGTACTGAGGCTTATTAAAATACAGTTTTTACAGTAAGTAATATAAAGTATAAAGTTAATTTCAACAGTGTTCTGCAGACTTAAAAATTGTACATTCTCAAATAATTAATCTACATCCAATCTGGTAGCACAGAAATAAAGAATTAAGGTTCTAGCTTACTGGTGAACACTTGGTTAGCACACACAATGCCCTAGATTCAATTCCCAGTACAAAAGAGAAAAATGAATAATTATTTTGTTAGAAACCATAAATCATTTCTATTCTAATAATAGCCTTACTAGTTTGAGAATTATCATTTTAAATTTGAGTATTGTTGGAATCTGGGAACGGCTGCACAAACCATTCAGACACCAATCTCAGTTAAACAGGACTGGTTTATTGAATGCACACCCCAAGTCTGATTGATCAGGGCCATAGCTCAAACTTGAGAGCTGAAAGCTATAGCCTCATATATTTTTCAGGGCCAGTTTATATAGGGAATAAAAGCATGCATTCATATCTGATTGCAGAGAGAGCTACAGGGTGGTCAGCCTTTTGTACTTTTTCCAATAGTAGTAGTAGTAGTAGTAGTAGTAGTAGTAGTAGTAGTAGTAGTAGTAGTAGTAGTA
>JADRCH010000124.1:3586434-3615242 GCA_019843965.1 Rhynchomys soricoides
TAGTAGTAGTAGTAGTAGTAGTAGTAGTAGTAGTAGTAGTAGTAGTAATGATAAGTCTTAGAATATATGATTAACTTGACTTTAATCTTGGTCTCTGAGCCAAATTATTTTTGTCTGCCTATAGTCAAGCTGCTTTTATGTCAGCGATACAAGATTTCTGGCAGGCATGAAACATAAGAGTTACAGCTAAGCTGGGGGGCAGGTATCAACAAGTATTAGATTTAATTTCACACCATTTTGAACTTATAGACAAAAATCACAGCAATGCTGTGCTTTGTTTGATTCTTTATAGTGTTTTTTCTTCCCTATTTACCCCAAAAGTCCTTTACACAATTAACGAATAAGTTATCAAGCTTTTAGGAATGCATTTTTGTATTTTTCCACTTTAATATGTGGTATGTATGCATGCTTACATGTATATGGTCACATATAAGGGGGGGTACATGCATGTGGGAATGTGTACATGGAGAACCATAGGGAATGTTAAAAACAACCCTAAATCACTCTTCCACCTATTCAGTGAAGTATGGTCTCTCATTGAAAACCAGAAGTTAGTTGTAGAACCATTCTTATTAGCTAGCTTGCTCTGGTGAACCCTGTATCCATCTTCCAAATCTAGAATTGCAGGTTGGCATTGTGCCTGCCAGGCATTTATGTAGGTTCTGGGCCCCCAAACTCTGATCCTAGTATCTGTGTCAGAAGGGATTAACCACTGAATAACTTCCTCAGCCCTTGAGAGTAAATTTTAAGTTGTAAGAAAAGATTAATATATTGGAACATTATAGCTTTTTTGTGTTCTGAGCATCTGATTTTAACAGACATTAATTATGATGATTTATTTCCTTGTGACGTCATTCTTGAGAAACAAAATTCAAAGTATGTAAATCAAGTAATGTCTTATGCAGATTATGTTAGCAAATGATCAATGAAAGAACTTTTATCACTGTTTGCTTTATTTTAGTCTAGTGAGATTTAATGAGTAGTATGCATGTGCTGGCTAGTTTTATGTTAACCTGACACAAGCTAGTGTCATCTGAAAGAAGGGTACCTCAACTGAGGAAATCCCTCCATAAAATCTGGCTCTACAGGATCTTCTTAATTAGTGATTGATGTGGAAGGGCTTAGCCATCCCTGGGGTTGTGATTAGGAGTTGTACAAGCCGAGCAAGCCATGAGGAGCAAGAGTGTTAACAGTACCTCTCAAGCTCCTGTCTCCTGGTACCTTCCCTGTATGAGTTCCTGTCCTGATTTCCTTCAGTGATGAGCTTCAGTGTGGTTGTGTAAACCAAATAAGCCCCCAGATCTTGCTTTTGGTCATGATGCTTCATCATATCAATACCAAAATTAGGACAGCACATAACTCAAGTTTATCAAATTTAGATAAGTCAGTTGTATCCATTAAAGTATTAGCAAACATTAAACAAATAAAAAATAATAATTTTGATTACAGTTGTTTCCTGAATAACATTTAATATACCTTGTGACAAACTGTCATCTTAATATGACTGAAGATCACAGTTTGATCCCCAGAACTGTAAAACCAAAATAAAGTAAGAAAACTGAAAGTTAGATTGAATTACACATGTTTCTCACACAGGTGGTTTTTTGTCTTTTCTTTTTCTTTTTCAATTTAAAATATAGCATAATAATTCATCAAAATACTAATTTCCATTTTCAATGGTTAAGTCAAAGTATTATTTATAATACCATTCTGTCAATTTTACAAATGAAATTTTCATTGCTAAAATTTAAGGAGCAGGATCTGTGAATTACTAGATAAATGGTCTCTTATGAGGATGTAACATAGTGTAGTAATTTATTTTTTAATATAACCTGGCACTGAGAAATTGTGAAACACTAATGGAATAATTAAAAATGATAATTTTTGCTTTAGGTGCACAGAAGTATTGATTTTAAAGATTAAATCTATGAAACTTGTTTCATTTCAAAGAGTAGGGTTGTTAGTATATCCAATGACATTACTGATAAAATGGGTTATCAGTAAGATTAAATTTGCAGGATCCTAACAACGTTTGGTATTGATATTTTTATTATTATTATTTTTGAGTCAGTGTTTCTCTGTCTATCCCTGACTGTCCTGGAATTTACTCTGTAAACTAGGCTGGCCTTGAGCTCTGCCTGCCTCTGAATCTAGGGTGCTAGGATAAAAGACCTGTGCTACCACCAGCAGGCTTAGTAATTTTTAAAAATTGGATATTTTCTCTATTTACATTTCAAATGTTATCCCTTTTCCCAGTACCCCCCAAAATGTTAAGTATAATTTTTGAAAATTCAAATAATGTCTGTTTCATCACTAAAAAAAACATTAGTTAATATTTTCAAAAGTAATTCAAGAAGATTTTAGAATGGTTTCATTTTTAAAAGTGTTTTAAGGAATTTTAAAATACAGACTCTAGAAATGATGTCACTGAGAATGATGTTTCTGCTACTTCTAAATCTCAGATTTATTTTAGAATAATAACTCTTCTATTACTGAGAAAATGTCTGTTAAGTAATCACTAAGAGCTGTCTTCAAAAAATGATCTCAAAGATGCTCTACATTCATCATATGTTTTCAGTTCATAGAAATTAGATCACAAATTAATCAGCATAAACATGCTTATGGAGGTACATGCTTAGGTAGAAATATTAGTAAAGCAAACTAGATAATTACTCACCAAAGAGCAATATTAAATAGCTAAATAATGTTTGTTTTGCAATGCTGGTGAAAAAAATCTATAGTTTTGTTTGTACATGCTAAGTATGTATTCTACCAACAAGATATATTTTCAATCCAAAAATCATATTAAAAAATGCATTTATCCCTCAAAATGTATGTATCCTACATCTGTATATTTAACTAAATGCAAATGAAATATATATTCAACAGTCACAGGTATTTTTCTTGTCAATATCTTTAAACAATAGAGTATAACAAATATATAGAATATACCTTGTAATATGTATTGACCTGTTATTTAACAAAAATAAATTAAGTTGTACATAGGTTACATTCAAATAATCAGACTATTTATTGTAAGGTAATTGATTACCTGGATAATTTTGGTCTCTTAATGCAAGAAATCTTAAAACCAAATATTCCTTTGGAGGTAGAGATGATTGCATTTCAAAATTACTACCAAAATTAAAATGCAAATTTTTAAAGATACCTAGTATCCCAGGAACCACCAGAACCTAAGTGATCAAATTATTACCTTATTTATACAAAGGTTAGGGTGGGGATTAGGAGTCTCATTTTAGGAATTCTCTGGGAGCCAAGAGAATTTGAAACTGAAGAACTAGGTATCTGGAATGCAGGTAACTGTGTGCACTTTCCTGTGGCACATAGAGTACAAAGTATCACTGCCATGAATTCTATCCTACGAATGTTGGCACACTCCTAAACTGCAGGCTAATGACAAGCCCAGTTGGGATTAGAAAATCAGGTTGACAACAAAAGGCAATTGTGGTGACACATATTTCAGCAGAACAAGTACCAGAGGATTTATTTTTATACTTTGGTTATCTTCCAGAATATAGGTTGAGGAATATTCTGTTCACTACAGAAAAATCTGATGTTTCTTAAGGTTGTGAATAAAATCTGAAAAGTGATGTGAGCCAAAATGTAGACTACGTGAAGCATGTTCCTGAATACATTGCAACATAAATCACATGCGAGGCAAGGCAAACACTTCATTCTACTCCAGAGTGGAAATGAGTTTTAAATCTGTCTCATCGCTTCAGCTGGAAATTAGAGCAAGAATGCCAAGGGAATGGGGATTCTTTTTCTTTTCCTTTTTCTTCACCATAAGCAGTAAAATTTGTGTTTGCTGAATATTGGGTTTATTTTTAATTGTTCTAAGGCTCTTTTTGTGAAATGCCAATGCCTCTCTTCAGTTCTGGAGTGCAATGAATAAGTGAGTCCCCATTTGGTTTGTCCTGTGCTTGAAGCACACAATGCTCTGAACATCCTTTAGCTCTGTTAATTTCCCCCACCAAGGGGCAGAAATTGCACATTCTGTGTTTTTGTACTTCCTGTTCAAATTTTATAGCTTCTTAATAGTTCTTGCAATTGGGTACACACACAGCACAACTTTTAGAAATTCAATGTCCCGAGGCTGCTGCCAAGATGAGGTTTTATATGTTTTTCTAACTGCAAATGTACTTAAAAATTTAAAACCTCCCAAACTCATTTTGAGTTTGATAATTCGAAAGTCCTGTCAGTTTATTCATGGTAATAAATAAGGTAATGTGGATTTTAGTTTTGAACTAATTCAATATTTTACATTATAAATTTCATATTTAGTAATTTTCATTCTATTTATTTTAAATCTGTTGAACACTTGGTTGTAAATTATGTGTTATGTAGTTGATTAGATTTTAGAGATAAGTAAGACCTTCTTTTAAAGAACTTTTTATTGATTCTTTGTGGCTTTCACATCATGTACCTGATATCAAGTCTCCATTTATGCCTTTCTTCATTATGCAGACACCGTCTATTTCTCTTGCTTTCCCATCTCCCCATTGCACACTTGCTTGTCCTAGTGGTCTATGCCTTACAGCATGGTGGTATGCATCTTGTGTGGCTCCCACCTGCCCGAATGGTGGCAGGTGAGCTCAGATAAGTAACTCCTAACTTCAGAATCTTATAATATAATATATAATATAACTTGGTATAACTAATTGCAGTATTCTGTAGATGAAGGGTCAGATGTAAACCCAGTAAAGGGCCACAAGTGCCAACTGATGAAACTATAGAGACAACAAAGTAAAGGGCCACTTTACAATTGCAGAATGAGTAGAAATCTTCCAAGTGAGGAGATGTGGTGTGTCAGAATCTGCATCTTTACAGACCAAAAGTAAAATATATGTTTGTGCACACACATTATGGAATAACCCGGGATGGGAGATATGGTTAGATGGAAGGTGACAAGTTGGAGGAAGCACATGGGAGTAATTTCTATTCATTTCGTAGGAATCTTTGGGGTCTTCAAACATGAGGACAATCATATTGGGCATTTCTTTGTAAGACAAGATTTTCATGGCTGTACTTGGAGAAAAAAATCAGAGAAAGGGTAAATAAGATTTTTTGTTTGTTTGTTTTTGTTTTTTTGAGACAGGGTTTCTCTGTGTAGCCCTGGCTGTCCTGGAACTCCCTCTGTAGACCAGGCTGGCCTTAAACTCAGAAATCCGCCTGTCTCTGCCTCCCAAGTGCTGGGATTAAAGGCAGGCGCCACCACTGCCTGGCAAGTAAATAGATCTTGAAGTCTTCAAGGAATGATGCAAAATTATAATGGTGGTGTTTTAATAAATAAAATGTAGGAGATGAAATTCCCTGTGATCTTTGTCATATATAGATGCTAAGATAAATAGTGCATGGAATAGTAATTGTGAGATCTTAACAAAGGAGAGAACTTATAAATAGGTTCCAAGGAGTTTAGATAGAAACAGGAAGTACTAAGGTATGGAGCACATAACAGGAGCTGTGGCTCATTGGAATTATTATGGCTCTTTTATAATCTAGAAGAGAGGAGCTTGAAAAGCTTTAAGCACAGCATAATGATAAAAGAATAGAAATGTAAATTCCCATGGATTTTTATCAGAACATATTGAAATAGAACAACATGCTCCATGAATACATGTAATTTCGTATTAAATACATTTAAATTGAGTAATAAAAAGTAATCAAGAGCAATGTTTTAGAAGATTTTAAGTGTCTGAGTATCTGTTGGGGTGGGGTCATCATTTTAAAATGATTTATCTCCTGGTAAGCTGAACCCATGCCAGGACAGGTCCCATTCCCTAGACTAGATCTACGGCACAAATGGACTTGATGAGGAGAGGAAAAAGAAGAAAATAAACTCACAATAAAATAGGAAGTAAAGGAATGTTAAAGGGATGGTTCTGGGAGAAGTAGTGGAGAGGAAGTGAATCGGTTCAAATTTACTGTATGAAATTATCAAGAATCAATAAAAATATAATTAAAATAATAAATAAATACATAGTAAAACAAGCTTTTTGTCAGGGTAAACAGATAAGAGTGGATTGATTCATGAGACATGAGATCACAGTAATTACTCACAAATCTATTTTTATTCAGAAAGAAGTGAACAAAAATTATATATATAAGTATAATTTATATATATAATTATATATATAAAATTATATATATATATATATATAATTATTATTAGCTTTCTGCCTTGGTCAATGAACTAAAGAAAGGACCTTTTGTATTGACACAAACTGATGGTAGAGAAATTTTTTCTAGGGTAAATGATGAACCTATAGACAAATTCACTATAACTGATTTGAGAACAATGAATATTTTGGAATTTATGATGACATTTCACTTTACACAACTGACTTGAATTAGAAGAGTTCATTGATGTTTTAGAGATGGTGAGATCATTCTCCCATAATGCTTTATACAAAGGTAGATGAGAAAAGAACTGCATATAAAGCTCTAAGAAAGAAAAGTTTTTAAGTAAAGTCAAGAAGAAAGTTAAATGTCGATGAAATGTCCTTAAGGGACAAAGCCGAGGAGAGAATGTTGTACAAATCCTAACAAAGCATGGGGTGATACATACCAAGGTTGAACAAAGATTGATTGCAAAGGTTATTAGCAGTTCCATGTTACAGAAAGTTCTAGAAGAATAGTGTCCTTTGCATTTGGTGACAAGAAGATAAATGGGAATATAGCTGAGAAATATATATTTTTTGTGGAATACTTGACAGGAAATCACATTTGAAATGGCCTAAAAGATTAAGCAGGCAAAAAATGGATTTAGAATTTTATATGAAATGGAAAACAAATTTGAATTCATCCATGTCATAAACCTGAGGATGAAAACACCTTGGTATCAGTAAGAGCTATATGTGCTTATGGAGATGTAAGATGAAGCTCAGCGTGAATTAATCTCATTAGAGCTGGTTACATCAACAAACGTACAGGCTAGGTTGTCGGATGCAGCTTGTATACACACTGCACTCTTTTCTTCTGCGTTTACTTTTTTTATTCTAAACTACTTTTAACGATTAATACTAATTAAATAATCTTTAGTCTTAACAACTGAATAGGTAACTGAAAACATGTAAACCATATCGATAACATTTAGACTTTTGTGTCCAACTAAATATTTGAGAAATTATCTGGGCTGTTCAGTGGTATTGTAACCACTGCAAGTTTACAACCATGTTTCTGACCTCCTTTTCACCTTTTTGCAAGGCTACTGGAGCTTACCTGGAGTATCTGTTAATAGCTACTTCGACCTACTCTGTCTAGAAACCACAACCACACAGTTAAGATCTATCTCTTCCCAGTTATTCTGTAATACACCAGGTTCTCACTATTTCTCTCAACCTAGCTTGATGATCCCGTCTACAATCTTTCCTCACATCTGTTTTCAGTGAATGCAGTAGGATTGATATTTCTGTATGTGAGTAAGATCCTGGCACATTTATGCTTAAATCTTTGCTGGGTTCCTGCTAATATGAAATTTTCTTAGCCCAATGATGGTAAAAGTTGATTTTAGGTTTTGGTGGAGTAAGGATGTCAGTAAGAATCAAGAAACTATAAAATTTGTACATTGACATCTTATGTTGAAGAAAGAAATAGGACTCCAAGAAAACTTGAAATATCTTTTATTAGGAGAAATAAAAACAAAGAAAATCAAATGAAAATAGAGATGAACATAGATGTTTTTCTCTGTTACTTATCATCATTTTAATATAAGACTGATCTCTGGTCATCATTTTAATATGAGATTGATCTCTGGTGTCTGGAGTTTGCAGTTTAGGCTAGACAGACTGGTCACAAACCTCTGAGATTCACTTGTTTCCATACCTAAAGTGCTGAAGTCCATGATATTCACTGTCATGTCCAGGCTTTCTAGAGAGCTGGAGTAGATTGGAATCTAAGTTCAGGCACTCATCTTTGCAAAGTTATCACTTTATCTATGGACCCATTTCTTTTATCTCTATAATGTTTAATATTATGTGAATATGAGAACTGGTTTTTGCCTGTTTATAGTTGAGTTTCTTAATTGGTTGTCAGTCTCATACATTTATCTAATGAATTTCATTTAATTTATTTAATAATGAATTAATGAATACAGAGTATTCTGTATTCTGTATTCTGCCCCAAAAATCCCACTTATTCACCCACTGGTACTTCTCATTGCAGCAAGCTTTCCCCCTACTTTCACATCTTTTGTGTGTGTGTGTGTGTGTGTGTGTGTGTGTGTGTGTGTCCCACTGATAATTAGAGCTCCGTGCCTGAGCGTGGGTGGGAAGTCACTCAGCAGAGCAAGGGCAATTTATCTATGTCTCTTTAATGCAGTGCATTCTGTTAGTTGTCAGAAGCCCAATATTCTCAGGAATGGCTAGAATATTTCATGCCATTGGTGAATATTTAATGAATAAATAAGGTAGACCAGCAGCCTGGTGATAGTAGATCGTCAGATGGCAAAACACTGACGAAAGCTTTGAACACTTCAATGGATATGGAGCTCAAAAAATATGGAGTGTAAGTTCCATGGCTTCACAGAAAGGCCCATGTTAGACACTTCTGCAAAATTCCATCCAAATACCCAACAAAAACTTAAAGAGGAAAAGGTTTATCTCAGTTCGGAGTTACAGAGGGTTCTAGAAATGTTAACTGGGACCATAAACTTGGACAGATCATCACGATGTCAGGAGAGCATGCTAGAGGAACTTATACACATCATGCTGAACAGTGTAGGCAGAGATGCAGGCAGCAGCCCAAATGATCTGCTTTCTGCAACAACATGCCACCATCTAAAATCACTACTACCTCCCTAAATAGTGTTACCACCTAAGGGTTAATCCTTGAGTACATGAGCTTGTGGGAAACAACATCTAAATCATAACAAGCCCTAAATTGTATCATTGACCAGAATTATCTCCACAATGTATAGTGAGACATTAAGTGTATTCACAACAAGCGTAGTCACTAATAACCATGCTGAGCCTTGCCAAAGTGAGTAATCAGTGATCTAAAGGATGACAGGAAAGTATTGTGAGTTTCTAAGCAGAGCTGCAGAGGCTTTATGTTCTGTGACGCAAGGAAGAACATGTGTCACCAATGCAATGAGACTGACCCAAAGTAGTGTCTCAAGGAATGGACAATTATAAATCTACGTTTGGATGAGCAGAAAAGAGTAGGTGACTCAATGGGAGAGACTTCAGGTAAGGAGTAATTAAATTAGTGGGAGTCTGAGAACATGTGTGGCTAAATGTTTTCTTAAATTCCAGTAAATTTAGAAAGTAGAAATCTGTTTTAAGATGTCTTTTGTCAGAAGAGTGAGAAGCCCTAGCATTAAAGGTGACAATTAGGAGTAAAATCTGGCTCAAATGTGTGTGCATTTTCCATGTGTCAAACTAAGGGAAAGCAAAGAATCAATTCTCAAGTAACTTATTACTGGTGTAGCAGGATCAAAAGTCTTAGAAAATGGTACGTGAGCTGGAAGGGTAGAAGGGGAAAACAGTAATTTGCTTATATCAATGAATTGCATTGAATGACGGTTAAGATTTAAGAGGAAAGACTCCACTAAAAGCTCATGTGTTGAGGCTTGGTTTTCAGCTCATGTTGAATTACTGAATGGTGATTGGATTGTGAGCACTCTAGCTGCATCAATGGGTAACAGTCAATGGGTGGAACTTAGTAAAGGAAGTAGGTCACAGGGCATGCTTCTTCTGCAGGCTGTTGTTTCTCATCCAAAGCCCCATGTTATTCTCTGTTCTCTCTGTCCCTCTCTGCTTCTTTCTCTGTCACCTTCTCTTTGTCCATCTCTCTCCCTGTCTCCCTTTCCTCCTCCTTCCATTCCATCCTTTATCTTGTCTCTCTCTCCCTCCACTCTTTGCTTCTCCCTCCCTATGCCTTCCTCTTCCTCTCACTCTCCCCTCTATTTCCTGACCCTGATTTAAGCAGCTCTGTCCCACCACAGCCCCTCCACTATGCTGTTCTGCTTCACCCTTGGGCCTATGGTGATAGAGAAAAGTGACCCCAGACAGAATCTTCTAAAACTCAGCTGAAGTCAAGTTTCCTCATTTAAGTTGTTTTCTTCAGAAGTTCTGCCACAGTAATAGCAAATATGCATGGTGAAGATGAATAGTGTTCTCATGGGAAAACTTCCAATGGCTGGTCTAAAATTAATCTCAATTTACAAATCTAGAATTTAAGTGCCTGACACATAGCTGCCAGCATCTTATCCTTGTCCCAACTTGGGATAAAAATATGTGAAGCAGAGAGAAGGCAAGTGAAAACAAAATGGATCAACTCCCTTTTTCGTTCATAGAGTTGTCTCAGTTTTGAGTTAGAATTCTCAGAGAAGCTTTAAGCTGAATGAGAATAAAGTTTTCCAATGAACATCGCTGAACTTCCTTAGGATGAAAAGCATCTTAATGCCCCAATAATATTTGTTCTTGAAAATCTAAATTGACAACTATTTATTAACCAACTTAAGCTTACGACAAAGCATGTTTAAAAATAAAACAAGTGAGAACAGAATGTTTCTTATTTGAGAGCTATTTAACTCAAGTCTCTTTTTTTAATAGGATATTTTCTTTATTTACATTTCAAATGTTATCTCCTTTTCCAGTTTCCCCTCCAGAAGCCTATCCCATCCTCCCTCCCCCTGCTTCTATGAGAGTGTTCCCCCACCCACCCACCCAATCCCACCTCCCTGCCCTCGAATTCCCCTACACTGGGGCAGCAAGCCTGCACAGGACCTAGGGCCTCTCCTCCAATTGATGCCCAACAAAGCCATCCTCTGCTACATATGTGGTTGGAGCCATGTGTCCCTCCATGTGTACTCCTTGGTTGGTGGTTTAGTCCCTAGGAGCTCTGAGGGGTCTGGTTTATATTGTTCTTCCTATTGGGTTGCAAACCCCTTCAGCTCCTTCAGTTCTTTCTTTAACTCCTCCATTAGGGACCCGGTGCTCAGTACAATGATTGGCTGAGAGCATCTGCCTCTGTATTTGTCATGCTCTGGCAAAGCCTCTCAGGAGACAGCTATATCTGGCTCCTGTCAGCATGCACTTCTTGGCATCCACAATAGTGTCTGGGTTTGGTGACTGTATAATTAATCTCACTTAATACATTCTCCAACATGAGGAAAATTACCGTGCTGTATTAATTATGTTAAAAATATCTAAAATTCTATATTATATGTAGGCATGCATATCTGAATGTGGATATGCATATAAGTGTAAATAAATGGCCCTGAGGGCCACAGTATATTTACAGGCAGTTGTGAGCCATCTGACATGGATGCTGGGAAGTGAACTCAAGACCTCTAGAAAATAAGCAAGTACTCTTAACCACTGAGCCATCTTTCCAAGCTCCACCCCACACTTTTAATTATTAATGATGGAGGAAAAGGAAGCTGTCTCCACATTATAATAGAATCATGATGGCTTATAATGATGCATGCTTGTAGACCCAGCAGTTAGGAGGCTGAAGGGAGAGCAGCAGAGCACTTTCAAGACTAGTTTGAGCCAAGAAGATATAGTAGGCTAGCCTGGACTACATGAAATGATCCTATCCTTCCATCACACCAGCTGAAAAAAGTAAGAACACATCCGATACAGTATACAAGTTGTAATTTATATAAAATCTCTGACCTGTAGAATATCAGTTTCAAATTTGCTTTTTTATCTCTGCCTGATACTAGCCATGCGAAACAGTGAATGATTTGTGTTTCTTCCTTGTGACACAGTTTCCTGAATTTTGTGATGAGAATAACAATAGAGTTTCTTTCACAGGGTACACTACATGAGTTAGTCAATGCAGAATGGTCTGCACAGTGGTTGTTAGCTCACGCGCATGTTCATTTTTGAAATGCTTGCCACTCAGGGCAATTGAAATATCGATGGTTTTGCTAAACTCATTCTACTTAGAATGAACAATCACAAGGTCAGATTATGGGTTAGGGGTTGTGGCTCTGTGGCAGAGTGCTTGCCAATCTATTTCAAGACCCTAAGTTTGATTGGTAGCACCACAAAAAAAATGAATAAATAATTGGTTTTAAATTATGCTACATGTAGAAGTGAATTATACATATGGAGTTAATACATTGAAGCTATAGGGGCTAGGCAGATGGCTCAGCGGTTAAGAGCACTGACTGCTCTTCCAGAGGTCCTGAGTTCAATTCCCAGCAACCATATGGTGGCTCACAACCATCTGCAGTGGTATCTGATGCCCTCTGCTGGTGTGTCTGAAGACAGAAACAGTGTATTCCTATACATAAATGAATAATTCTTTTAAAAAATTACATAGAAAATATAAAGTATGGTGTGACATATAGAGGTAGTTTGTAGTGTAATTAGTAAGGTTGAAAAACATTATTAGATACTGACTAACATTTTGTCCTACCGGTGGCTGATATGATAAGAAACAAGGTAAAAAGGGTATTTTTCTAGTGCTTGGATAATTCCTTGAGATTTTAAAATAACGAAGAAGCTCAGTCATTGGAAATAGTCTTTGTTTAATTTTCTACTAACTGTTAAATATAGTATTAATATATACTTAAATTTTAAAAAGTAGATACTGGGGATTATTGGGGCCCCTCATACTTGCTAGATAGGTACTTCACTCTTCAGCTGTATTTCCATCCCTAAAGAAAAGTGTCAAAAGTAAGTCAATCCAGATATGTAATAGGACATGATAATCAAAATGAGCTAGAAACTTGTATTATAGCCAATATCTTTTTTCATTGTCGATTCAAAAAACAATTGAGGGCCAGCAAGATGGCTCAGTTGGTTAAGCCACTTGCTATCAAAGCTGATGATCTGAGTTTGATCCGTTAGACTCCCAGAGTCAAAGGGAAGAATCAACTACTGTACATTTTCCTCGGACATCTACACATGCATGTAACTTGCAAGTGTACTTGTAAATAAAACAATATAATTATAAGCAAATAACTGATTAAAATACATGTTTTATCACACAATGTTATGTAATATCAAATATGAATAATTTTAATACAGCTGTTTTTGCTTTTAAAATAAAAATCATTGTTTTAACTAATACAGCAGATTATAATAAATATTATGCTTATAATATTTATATATTAGATATTATAAATATTTATGTTTTTCTCTTTTGCTTTCTTTGAATTTGTATGACTTTTCCTTACTATTTATGCATCTTCTTGTTTTTCATATATTATATATGCTTATATATAAAACACATAACTATAAAATGTATTGCATATATATAAATATATAATGCATCTTTATATATTCCCTGCTACAGAATACAGAACAGATTTTTTTATGTATTTTGAGTTCTTGGCTAAGTAGAGGACATTTGCTAATTAGAATGTTCTTATCTAACACAATAAAGTGGAGCTATTTTTACTTTTTATCAAAGATGCTATAATTCAGGATATTTATCTGAAGAACAGAGATGAATACAGCTATATATATAGATATATATATAATTACTCATTAAAATGTGAAAATATGAAGTAAAAATAAATGCTTACTAAGAAAACATCTTGGACTGTCTACTGTGTATTTGGTACTATTTTAGGCATTTTAGAGAATAAGTTCAAGATAACAAGTCAGCTACAGAATTTCACACTGTAATTTGCTACTGAATTTTCCTCTTATTGATGAAATAAATATAAAAGGTAGCATATAGATAGATGGCTAGTTATATAAAAATCATCATCATACTTTTGGGGGCATTTTTGCTTATTATATTGGATTTTTGAGAGATAAATGTTGAAACAGTTATTAAAGGGACAATTTGCCCTAAATTACTATCTTTCTTCTAGGTAGGAGTAAATCAGGAAACTTCTTTTTCTTAATACCCAGTAATATTTGGAATTTTTTGGACTTTAGCAACTAATAAAATTTTTTATAAAATCTTTAAGCAATATGTCTGTTTAAACTTAGTTCAAAAATTATGTAGAATGGGTGTAAAATTAAATCTTGTTCATACGTATATTTTCAAAATTATGAGTTACATAATCAGAAAACACTTATAATGTCCATGTAACTGTGAACCTAACAGATAAATATGTCTACATGGTCAATGAGGCTACATTTATCAGGCAAATAGATAAAGCTGTTGTTTGGTTGACTATCCCTAAAGGCTGTCATGATGATACCTAGACAAAGGTGTAAGAGCCAACCAAAGGACTGCCTGAGACAACTGCTGTGCCTATGTCTCCTGGGATCCAGGGATGTGATGCTCTATGTCCTTGGCCAGTGGAGAAAGGAGCTGGCATCCCTAGGGTTCTCTCATTTTTAAAACACTAATATTCATTACATTTTGAAAGCTGCAGAACTCTATGTTTGAAGATTCTCCCCATTTATTTTCCCATGTCTCCAGATGCTAAAAAGAAGCATTAGCCTTGCCTGGGAATCTGTATTTTAGGACCTACTCATCTGTGAGGAAAGGCATTTATTTGAGTTGATCTCCTGCAGGATAAAAAAGCTTTCCAAATGTGTGCATCGAAATATCACCACACTATACATGCTTGAAAATGCATGCTCATTTTTCACTTGTTGCTACATAATATTAATTATAACCACTATAGACTATATGAGGAATCTGCTGTATATCCATAATCAATTAAATTCACACCCTTCAGAATTCTTGCTTCCTATTAAAATCCATACTGACCCAAAAATACATAAAGGAGCAGTTAAAGTAGCTCAAGGATTGAAGGTGTCCTGCTCCTAAGCCTACAGACCTATGCTCAATCCAGGAAAATAACTGATTCCTGCAGGGAGCTATTGTCTGACCTCTCCTTGTAAATAGCATTTCTTGTGCACACACATACACATAATCACTTTTACATATAAACACCCATAAACTAAATTAATAGTTGCATAAAACAAAGTTTAGAAATAATATTATGTAAGAAGGCTATCGTCTAAGTATGTTGTATGCATGATTTGAAATTCTCAAAAAATAATAAAAATTATCTATAACAAAATGACCCAACATGAAAGCCAAAAACATGCCATAATTATAAAAATTAAATTATTTTCAAAGAGATATTGAAGCCACGAAGGTGCAATTAGACAACTGAGAGTGACTTAGGGTGAAACGTGTTAACAGGTTAAAAGTTCAAGTATTTTACTCACAAGCGTTCGCCAAAGTCCTCTGAAAGCCACAGAACCAACCACATGCTCTGTGCACTCATTACTCTATCTTACACTTAGGAAAGTTTTTATTAGCATATGTTAATTGAACAATGGAGGGAGTTTCAACATCCCTCTTCCTTACATAATATTACAAATGCTGCAGAGGAAGGTCTTGTTATCCATCACAGGGAGGAGAGGCCCTTGGGCCTGAGGGTGTTAGATGCCCCAGTATAGGAGAATGCCAAGGAGGGAAGAAGAGAGTGAGTGAGTGAGTGAGTGAGTGGGTGGATGGGTGGATGGGAGAATACCCCCACAGTGGCAGGGGGAGGGCAGAGGGAATGGGGAGGTTCCAAAGTGGAGATCTGGAAAGGGGGAAACATTTGAAATGTAAATAAAATATGAAAAATAAAAAAAATATTATCTACTTGGAGCATATTCACCTTCTATATTACTCATGCTCATCTTTTCTCTACTTCATCCCATTCCCTAGTGTTCTCTGCTTCGTGGTTTTCCTCATCATTTTATGTATTTTTTAATGCTTACATTTCACATCTAAAATAAGATATTCAACACTTGCCTTTCTGGAGCTGGCTTATTTAAATTAACATGATGACACTCTGTAATTCCTTCTCTGTTCCTGAAAAGCATCTAAGTAGGAGAAAAAGACAACTGGGTGTGCCAGTGTACATACACCACATTATCTGCCTCCTTTATTCCTCCACCTTGTGATGGGCTCTAGGCTGTGTCAATCATTTGCTTGTTGTGACAAGTGCTGTAATAAATATGTATAAAAGTGACTCTCCAGTAAGCTCCAGTAAGTAAGTGAGAGAGAATACATGCCATGAAATAATACCTGGCAAAGGCTTGTTTGGTGTGTGAATTTTAGTAGCCACAGCCTTTCAGACACAAAATAAACATGGGAAGAGGGAGTCTTCAACAGAATATTAATAAACTACTAAAATGGTATAATTTTAAATATTCATGAATTTTATAGTTATCAATTTAATATAGATGTTTTCCAGTACTTGACTGGAAGCAAGCTTGGGTTCATGTGGATATGAAAGTCTGTTCTATATACCCAAAATTTGCCACTACATAGAGACCCACAAAATATATTTTGAAAGAATGGAAATAATGTAGGTTGTTTTATCTTAATATTAGAATTCAGATGCAAATGAACACTAAAATTTAAATAACATAAATGCTAACTATAAATACTTAAATTCTCAGTAATTAGGATAGTTACCTCTGCTTAACTCCTTGGTCAGTGAGAAATTAAAAAATGAGAATGGGGCCTCTTAAAATTCAATGGTACTGAGTTATTTATATATTGCCATGTGGAAGGCAGCCAAATCTTACAAATTAATAGCAAAAAAATGTAAATCAAAGAAAAACAAAGATAATATAGTTGTCAGAAGAAACTGGAGAAAAAGAGCAAAACTGGTTCCAACATAAAGAGGAAAATCGCAAGTAGTAGCAAAAATGAATATAAATGTTTCTTGTAGAAGATAATCAAAGCAAAAGGATTATTTAAAATGTGGTACATTTACACAATGGAGTACTACTCAGCTATTAAAAACAATGACTTCATGAAATTCTTAGGCAAATGGATGGAACTTGAAAATATCGTCCTGAGCAAGGTAATGCAGTCACATAAGAATGAACACGGTATGTACTCACAGATAAGTGGTTATTAGCCCAAAAGTTCGGAATACCCAAGAGTCACTTCACAGCAACAGTAGGGCTGAGTGTGAGGTCCCAGATGGAGGACTTGGAAAAGGGACTGAAGGAGCTGAGGGAGTTAGCAACCCCATGGAGGGAGCAACAGTGTCAACTGGCCTGACCCCTGGATACTCCTACAGACTGATCCACCAACCAAAGAATACACATGGAGGGACCCATGGTGCTGGCCACATATGTGGCAGAGGAGGGTCTTGTTAGCCATCAGGGCGAGCAGAGGCCCTTGGGCCTGAGAGTGTTAGATCCCCCAGTAGAGGAGAATGCCAAGGAGGGAAAACTAGAGTGGATGGGTGGGTGAGTGGGGGAATACCCCCATAGTGGCAGGGGGATGGGGGAGGGAATGGGGAGGTTCCAAAGGGGAGATCTGGAAAGGGGGAAACATTTGAAATGTAAATAAAGTATGAAAAAAAGAAAGTCAGAGACCACCAAAAAAATAAATAAATAAATAAATAAAATGTGTTCACATTTGTAACTCTCTTATGGATCCATCTAACAAACCAGCAGTACAACATCTGAGGGCCTGGGCAGAGCATTCTCAAACCATCGGTAAAGCTTTGAGTCCACTCCCCAATACAACATGTAGCTAGAACAGAATTTAACAGGTGGGTTTGTTTTTTTTTTTTTTTTTTTTTTTCTTCACTAAATTCCTGTAGACAGCAATGAGATCAAGAGTGAGAGTGAGAATGTTTTAAACGCAGACTATACTGATGGATTAAAATGGTAGACAAGATTGGTAGATTACTGGAAAGCTAACCCTTAAAGTCAATGTTGCATGAAAAATAAACAGAATCAAAGAAAGTTTTACATAAAGAAAACGAAATCTTCAAACAAACATTTTCTTAAAAAAAAATACTCTTGGACTCATTGATTTTTTTTCCAGTGAAGTTTGCAGTTACTTCATGATGGGATTATACCAACTATTATAAGCTCCAAATGACAGAGGAAAAAACACTTCTCTAGATTGTTCTGTGAAAAGGATTAGCTTTCTATTAATACACAATAAATTATGACAACCTCCATAGATTAAAAACAACACATTTTATTTCATTTTCTGAGGGTCAGGGTTTGAATAATAGCTTATTTATATTGTCTGTACAATGTTTAACCAAAACAAAGGTAAAGGTAGTTTGGATATTTTCTCATATGTATGTTCTAATTCTCTACTGAGCACTCATATATTGTTCTCTCTCTCTCTCTCTCTCTCTATATATATATATATATATATATATATATATATATATATAACAATTTATCCCTTAATCTTTAGCTATCCCAGGTTCTGTATAACTTTAAAAGAATAAAATGATTAAAAGAATGAACATGGACCCCACCACGAGGTGGTTTTGACATGCAAGGTCATATTTGAAGCAAAGACTGATATGAACACATTAAAATCAAATACATGTCAATTTTCCATATGGGAACTCCCAGAAACCCAAGTTTTAAGAAATAAAAGTTTAGTTATTTAAATATAAAAGTGAGTTAGTATGTATGACATCAGGAACTAATAGGAAAGCAGCACCTGCATAGTCATTTATTACAGACACAGAAAAAAAAACACTGGTCATTTATATGGTAATACTCTATTCTTTCCATTTTGCTGCTATATACAAAACTTTTTAATTTTATAGGAACAAAATGCCAGCATTATTAATGATAACATGAGTTGTATGTTAGTATGCTTAACAACTTAAGGTATTGGAACATATTTTTCTCTTTTTAAAGCATTCCTTATTTTTGAAACTTCATGTATGTATACAATGAAGTAGGATCTCCTCCCTCCCTTTGTTCCTAATTCTCCACGTCTCCTCCCTTTTTCAACGATGAACTAAGTCTAGTTAAAGCTGTACATATATGAATGGACATCTACAAGAGCACAGGATAACTATCTAGTAGACACACACTAAAGAAATAATGATTCTTTGTTCCCAGAAACTACCTACAGCCAGGAGCTCTTGAATCCTGGGGCCTGATTCCCTTTTACTCATCTATAGTGGAATGCTGGCTGCTCTGATTTACGTAGGTCTTGGGCAAGTATCCCGAGTTCATGATTTCAATAGCCATGTCATGATCAGTAGATTTGAACGTGTAATTGGTAATTGCATTGTATTTATTGTGGATTTGCCAATATTGACATTTTATTTTCCTCCTCCTTGAAATTATTTCTGGTGCTAAAAGGATTTAAATCATTATTGTTAAGGGACATATTTAATATTGAGTGTAATCAATTTGTATTGTAGTTTAAAATGACCAAGATTTAATTTCCCAAGATTTAGTGTTAAACTATGGACAAATATGTACTACTCTTACATTTTACTTGTCAGTAAAATTTGATGTGGACTTGACTCTTTAAAAAGAAAGAGTGTAATCAATTTCAAACAGCAAGAATTATGTCCTCCATCCCTCATAGCTCCCATTTCCTCCTTCCCACAGCTTTAAAGATTTTTCCTTTGTGATGAGCTTCTTTGTAGACTGTAAGCTACTATTTGTACTATATTACATTGTAATGTTTTGCTAATTTAAACTTGTTGATTCTAAATATAATAATCACAGAAGCACAGATAAGAATTTTATGTACTAGTCTGTGAGAGGCATAATTCCAAAGTATTCAACATATTAAAATAGCCCTACATATATTAATGCTCTTCAACCATTTTAAAATACTTATTTAAATACAAAATAATTCTATTTTCAAGATAACACTACAGTAAAGATCTGTAGATATGCAAAAAGAAATTTCATTTGAATTAATGCTGGAGAAGTGCCAAGAATTCAAATGTGTTTCTATAATGCAATTTTGAAAATGCATGCTTTCCTGAAGTGTGTGAAGGCGTTATGGATAGATCCATTTAAATCCCATGAATCAGTATTCACAGACCCACATCTAACCTGCCTGTGTCCTTTCAAGGTTACATGTAATAAGAACGTCTCAGAAAACTGTTTTCCTTTTTGTCCCCTTCTTAAGCTGTGATTATTTTGAGTGTTGCAGATCGTTTTGAATGGAATCAAAATCAATGACTCAACCAATCAGTCAACCAGTCCTGTCTGTCTTTATAACATAAGGGTAGAACTCTAAGAGGAGGAAGTGTGAGGCAGGAAGATTACAGGACTATCCTAGAATACAAGTCATGACCTACACTACTTAGTGAGATTTTAGCTTAAAATAGAAATTTGTCCAAGTAAACAGAGGGATGGAGATGCAGCTCATTGATGAGTGGAATGCTGGACTTTCGTTCATGAGACCCTGGTTTCAGCCTGAGGTTAAAGGTCTCTATATTCCTCACTGAGATTAGTAGCTAAAAAGCTCTTTATTTAAATGCATCAAAACCTTTATCAGCTCTGTTGTTTAATATCTCCACTGTCCTTACTCCATTAAAAACAAACAAACAAAAAACCTGAGAAAAGTAACTTAAGATAAATGGATTTGTTTGTTTATTTGAGACAGGGTTTCTCTGAGTAGCCCTGGCTGTCCTGGAACTCACTTTGTAGACCAGGCTGGCCTCGAACTCAGAAATCCACCTGCCTCTACCTCCCAAGTGCTGGGCTTAATGGAGTGCGCCACCAAGATAAATGGATTTATTGTGGTTCAGGTCTTCAGAGGTTTGGATCAAGAGTCACCTGAGCTTGTGATTAGAGGAACTTGACTGTAGGGTGCTTTCGATAAACAAAAAGTCGTATCTCATGGCCTACTGCAGAAAGAAAAGATAGAGATAAAATGGAGGGTGGGGTTGGGGTGGAGAGCAAGATTGGCCTTCAAATTTATGCTTCTCAGGACTTATCCCTTTTACTTTTATTTAATCTCCTTTGTTTCCTTCACCTCCTGATAAACTATCAGATGATAAACTCATAAATCAGTGCGTACAACACAATGACTGTTCTAAAGGCCCGCCTCTGTACAAAGCTCTACTGGAGAGTAGCCATTCAACACATGAGCATTTATGAGACATTTAAAATCCAAACCAGGGCCTGGAGAGATGGCTCAGCTGTTAAGAATTCTTGAGGCTCTCTTATGGGACTGGAATTCATTTCAAAGTTCTCTCTCTTCTCTCTCCTCTCTCTCTCTCTCTCTCTCTCTCTCTCTCTCTCTCTCTCCTACTCTAGGGTATCTGCACCTTCTTTTGTATTTGTAGGCACCTGGATTCATGTGCAAACATCTACCCAGAGACACATAATTTCAAAAATAAAAATAAATCTTAAAATCCAAATCATAACAATTTTAAAAAATATTCACATAGTAGAAAATAGACTCATTCTTTAGTTTACCTCTCAAATCATTTAGAAGGACTTCATTTTCTTCTTCCCATTCACTCCAATTTATTCCTTTTCTCATGATTAGATTTGTTACGTGGTAAATCCATGTATGTAAAGAAAAAGTAAAATGCCTGTTCCTATGTTGCTCCTATCTCTACCAACCACACCCCACACTTAACTCATATTTCTCATAATTATAGCTTTTGTTCTTATAAGGTGGACTGTGAAGTGTTATCTGGTCAATCTCTGTGGCCATTGACTCTTGTCATTCCTCTTTTAATTCCTTAGAGAAAACTCTTATCTGAAAACTTCACACACTGTGTGTATGTATCAAGTAGAAAGCTGACACTGAGCTGGGAGCTTCCTCTCTACTACTGAACTTTCACAGTCCTAAGAGATACTATGAAGGCTATGGAGGGAGAAAATAGACCAATGGTCTTAGACAGCTGTAATTCAAAGACCTATGAAAACCACCTGTATAGCAACATGAATAACAGTCCACACCAACAATATTGAGCTATCCAACTGCTCTCTGATTGGATTTAAAAATCTCTCTACAGGAAGTAATCCATGAATGGTTCTGTAAATCTGGCCTCTGTACCTTTTTATTAGTTTTTCTGTATTATCATTAATGCCTATTTATATTTCTAATGCTTCAATTCTTTTCTTTTCCTTCTTGATAGTATTTCTCACTGTTCAAATGAACCTGTTTTTCTTTGTATCTTAGATACTCAAGCAGTTTCTTGCCATTTTCTTTTGAGTATATAACTTAACGAAATTTTAATAAATATTTTCATGTTTTTAACTAATAGCAAAGTATGGAACCACAAACACTTTCAATTACAAATTTATACTTGTATAGGTTTACCTATATATTTGTGTGTGTGTGTGTGTGTGTATGTGTGTGTGTGTGCTAAGACCACCAGAAATACAAGTTTTTCAGATGTTCACAACCCACAGGTTGAGAACCAGTGTAGACATTGCTCTAGCTAGGTTCTCTGCTACTAAGAAAAAAGAAGCTCATTGACTGTATTAGGAGTTTGGAAATAACTGATTCCCAAATTTGAGCATGACACTCAAATTTATATACCAAGGGACCAGGAAAGCTGCTAGTTTTAAGTGGAACCTGGGGTTCAGGACACAGGAAGGAGGGATCTTTAAGTCCAGGGTGCTGAACAGGCTGCTCTGTCTCTTGGGCCGTGTGATCTGGCAGACTCTATCTGCCCTTTGGGGGGAAAAAATCTTCCAGACTGATTTTTGTTGTTGTTGCTGTTGTTGTTGTTGTTGTTGTGTGTGTGTGTGTGTGTGTGTTTGGAGTCCTCAACTTTCTGATTGTTAAACGAAAAAAGAAGTCCCTTCCCCTCTGTTTTATATAACTGGGATCTTGTTAGAATAATAGCAATGTGCCCTCAACACTTTTTTATGCCTGAAGGGGACAGAGAAGTTATTAAATTTATTTTTCAGTATTAGAGCATCATTTTACCTTTGGTTTGCTGCCAAGGAAGCAGTAGGGGGCTGTGCTGGGGATGAGATAAGCATTAAAAATTCTAAACACTAGGCTGGGCCTCAGCAGAGTCAGATGCTACACACTAAGAAGAGGGGGCATCTGAATCTGAGGACCTAAAGGAAGAAGACTGTCTTCTGTCCCTGAATCAGAAATAAGGCCTCTGGGATAATGGTAGTGGGGATACCTGTTGTCAGCTCCTCCCTCCCTCCCTCTCTCCCTCCCTCCCTCGCTCCCTCCCTCCCTCTCTTCTCCCTTGCCCTTTCTTGCTTGGTTTCACCACTAGCAGAATTCCAGTTAATAAAACGAGCTAAACATATGACTCCTTTGTTGTTTTTAGTTTAATATGTAAAAATTTAGATATGTGCAGCCATGTTACATCCTAGTGTTCAATTTCTGTGTATTTTTCTGGAAGAACTTCTGGTTAAACTTACCTCCTGACCATGACCTCTCCTATTTCCTGCTGAGGCCTATGACACATTTTCGGATTCAGATTTTAACATTTAAACATGGCTTGCTATCAAAACTTCCTCCAGTATTAATGTCTTTAGACAATGAACAGCCAATCAGAAATCTTTGTAAATAAATGTATTTCACTTCCTTCCTGGGATCTGAGGCCAGTGTAGTATCCCAGAGCATTAAGCAAACACAAAGCAAAACCGGTTCCCACCGGCGTTTCTAAGGAAATATCGCCCCTGTGTGGACGCATCTGCGCATTACATGAAGAGGAAATAGAGAAAGGCGGGCGCTATAAGAATTTGTTTAGAATATTTCCATGTTAAGTTATTGATATAAAAATGGGGCCATAATCTGTTTTCCTACAAATGATGAAAATAATATCAATGAACACAAATTTTAATGTTTTATGAGTTAGTAAAAATTGTTTGCCATTGCTAACAATGTGTTCTGTGTACTCATTTGCTACCTTGGATTTAATAGAATAAAATAATAAATGGGGCTATAAGGAACTGTTAGGTGACATAAACCTCAAATACGTTGTATTAAAAATATGGAATGAAAATATCCAAATGTGATTGGAGGTATTTAGTGTGTTACTGACGTACGCCATGAGGTAAAGTCACAATAACAACACTTCTTTTGAACTGGCTGATAATTTTAATCTATTGTCAGATGTACTTCATTGATAACCACAGCAAGAAGATATAAATATGTTACCCTAGCAAAATATGTATAACACAATGCACTATTGTTTACATAAAGTGTTCATTACTATTTCCTTTGGTTTTTTTTTTCTGTAATAGTTTTAAAAAACAAAATAAAAACAGATATACCATTCAATGAATTCACCACCCTCCCCGTACACTCCATGACTAGGAGAGCTTTAAGATGAAGAGAAAAGAGTGGTATTACTCATAAGCCATATGGGGTACATAGTGAAGCCACAGGACATACACACAGAGGAGGTCATGTGACAGAGAATGACACAGACAGAAAAAAAGAGGGGGAGGGTTATGGGGGAGGGGAGGAGGAGAGGGAAAGGAGAAGAAGAGAGAGGGTTGGAGGGAGGTAGGGGGGGAGGAAGGGAGGGAGGAAGGGAGGGAGGGAGAGGGAGACTAATTTTGGTACAATGCCTTCCAGCATATAATCCAAAATTCTCAGCAAGAATTTTATTTTGTACCTGGTGCAATGAAAACTCACAGGATCCTCTTCCAGGACGTCATGCTCTGACAGAAATGTAGTCACTATAGTAGATCTGCACACTCTGGGGTCTAAGGGTTGGCAGGCGTCTCCAACAGACCGCATGCAGCGGTGTAATATGTAGCTGCTCCGGGTGTGGTTGGATGGTGCAGATATCTGAATCTATCAGGTTAGGGGAGTGGGGGGATTTGCAGACCTGTAAAGTGTCAAAGGTCAAAGGTGGACATCACCCAACCACATGCAAATGGCTGCTGACCAGTGTGACGTCATGGGGTTCAAAGTGGGGCTCGAATTTTTGAAAAATTGAATTTTTTTCTTTATTCCTTTTCTTCTCTCATTTTGAATAAGCAACGTGATTTCTAATTGTTCCTTGTGCTTTCATGGGAAAGAACAAGAGTGTGCTATATCAGTTATAATCACTGATTCTTGTTTTTGATAAATTAATTTCAGATGACCGCACATCAACTCAACCTAGTAAAACATCTGCTGATTGTCTTTCTCTCCATCCTGAATGGCCTTATGTTTCCTGTAAGAGCCATAACATGGGTAACTATTGTTGCTAGGATTGGTGGGTGGTATCTGTCTATTCTTATTAATAAAGACATTTCAAACAGATTTCTACTTCTAAATCTTTTCCTCAATAATTTATCACATGTAATAAAAAATCTCAATAATGAAAGATTAAGTGGATGATTGGACTTTACAGTTTCTAGAAATCCACATGCATCTCTATACATGGAGGTTTCCTGGCTGGGGACTATGAAAGCATTTTTATTTTTATTTAAGCTATCTTAAGTATATTTTTCCATTTTATTATTTATTAGAAATCTAGCCTTCAGATTATATGTAACCATAACTTATCTTGAATGCATTTCAAATAATTTTTTTTTTAGCTAAAAGTATTAGTTGGTAATATACTATATATTAGAGTAGTATTTTCAAACTACGGCATTTGAAATAGGAATGCTTTATTACTAGGCTAATGTGTTAGTTCTCCTGTCCTTGTTATGGTTCATTAATTTTTCATACAAGCTGAGCTTGTGTGTGTATGTGTGCTTGTTTATGTTTATGCTGTATGTTTGCTTGATGTGTAACAATTGTCACACACAAATATAAGTTCATTGGTATCAAAATCTTTATGAATTTGAATTATTTGAATTCTGTTTATTCCTTATTTTCTCACTTTGAATAAGCCATACATAATATAATATTTTCTTCAATATAATAGGGTATATAATTTAATATATTCTATTATATAATAGAATATATATTCTCTATATATAGAGAATATATATATATATGAATATATAGAGATTCTTCATAATATATTAGAACAGAGATGTAGATACAAGAACTACACTGGAGTTGACTGGCCAACAACTGAGCAAGAACACAAAACTGTGAGCTCCAGGATCAGTGAGAGCCCTTTCTAAAGAGAATAAGGCACTGAGCTATATATATAGATATAGATATAGATATTCTTCAATGTTGGATATTATAAGCCTAGGGTAACACAATCTGTGCAATATTATATGAAAATATTTCACCAAGTTTTTTGTATTTAATATTTAATTAATACAAAATCATTAGAGCAAGAAGATATAAAGTCAGAAATACATAAGACAAACAAAGAAGTAGAAGAAAAAGTAGGCCAATCTAACTAGAACAGTGTTCACAAGTCATTAAGCTGTATTTTAAAGTGTAAGAAGGTACCCAATACTTCATGGTTCAAAAAAATCCATGTGTTTAGGGTATGATTCTATTCAATTAAAGTTGATTAGGGGTCAATAGGATAGTTCTGCTATGTGGACTATGCTTAGTTGAGTTTAGCTGCATTTGTTCATAAGACTGTCATCAGCCGTTGGGTCAAGGAAGCTTCCTTGTTCCTTGTTCTTCTGAGATGACACATCTTGTGTGGTTTGTCATCCTTTAGCAGCTTGGAAAGGTTTGTTTGGCAGGAAGCAGTGCCAGATGGCTTGAGGACCTGAGTTCAGATTCCCAGCACCCACATAATAAGTCAGACTTGGTAGCTGGTGCCTGTAATTCCAGCACTTGGGAGAGTGGTAGAGACAGGAGAGGGCTGGAGTTGACTGGCCATCAGCTGAGCAGGAACACAAAAACTGTGAGCTTCAGGTCTCAGTGAGAATCCTCTCTAAATAGAATGAGGCATAGAGCAATAGTAGAGATATCCAATATCCTTAATCTGCATGTGAATACAAGTATTAAGTACACACTCATACACACACACACACACCACCACCACCACCACCACCACCACCACCACCACCACCACCACTATCACAGTTGCCATCACAGTAGTTTTGATAAAATTGTGAATGGAATGATGGCTGAGCCAGTGTAACCAGATCTTTAATAAAAATCAACGAACTCCCTTAGAGAAATGGCAAAGCAGAGGCAGCTGAAACAAATTCAAGTATTGAGAAGATATCATTATCATGATTTGACAAATATGATTGAATATGTGGGATGAGGTTTTGCTTGTTTGGGGAACTAAGTTTTTGCTCATGCTGCTCCCAGACATTACCATCAGTGTAATCTCTCTCCCCCTGTTTTGTATAACCATAGCTGTTCTAAAACTAGCTCTGTAGAGCAGGCTGTTCTTGAACTCACACACCTGCCTCTGCCTCACAACTGCTGAGATTAAAGATGTGCACAACTGAGGCTGAAGAGATAGCTCAGGGGTTAAAAGCACTGACTGCTCTTCCTACAGGTCCTGAGTTCAATTCCCAGCAACCACTTGGTGGTTCACAACCATCTGTAATGGGATCTAATGCTCTCATCTGGTGTGTCTGAAGACAGCTACAGTGGAGTCATACATAAAATAGATAAATATTTTTTAAAAAAGTATGCACACCCACCCCCAGCAGCACTAGCTCTTATAATTCTCTTCTTTAGCAAAGACTTCATTTTTGTGTTATCTGCTTTCGATCCTCAGTGTAGGTAAATAACAGCTTGGCAAATGCCACAATTGAATTAGAAAGTGTAACCTTCATATTGCAAATTAATCCAAAATCTTGATACCACTTTAAAATATTCCTTACTCACAACATTCATGTGTTCCCATATGTACACATATTTATATATAATATCATTTATATTGGGGCATCATCTTATATAGCAAAGCTTCTTTCTGACAAAAAAATATCTTCCCCTTTGATGAACTAAATAGTACTCCCAGAGAAAAGTCATAACATGATATTAATTGTAGTGGATATGTGCAACCATAGCATCATATTCCTTGAGAAGGCACATTAAGGTGATGTAGCTTGCTTTTTAAAAGGAAAGGCATTCCAAAATTATACACCACAGAGTGGGGTTGGGCCAGATTTCCAACAGAAATGGCACAGTGTGTAGAATCTGTTATTAGACCAGTGCCAACTGCAGTGAAATAGTTTGTTCTTTTTCAGTCTGACTGCACTAAAAATTTTAAGACAAATTATTTGAACAGTGCTCTTGTTTATCAGTTAATACATTTTTAACTTTAATAGAAAACACATATATATGAAGGTTCTTGATTTAAATCGAATACTAGTTTCAGCATTGGTAGAGTTCATGATAAGTGTGTGTATTCCGGAATATTTCATTGTTGACATTAAGGAGACTAAAATTATTCAGTAAGTAGATTTTTTTTGTTGATGTTAAGTGTAGATAAAGCGAATGTGTGTGCTTGAGTCATGCTGGAGGTTGGAAGGAATGTAGGTGGTTTATTTTATTTTTCTAGGCTGTGGGTGGTATTTTGGAATGTTGGGGATATTTCCAGGTTTGGGAGTGAGTGTTCTATTGTAGTTTCTATTTTCTATGCTTAGAGATCTGTTATTCTGGTTTTATTGCAAATGGTATTTGGAAATATGATCCAGAGAAACAGGTTTGAAGAGAAAAAAAAATGTGGGTAAATTGATACTAGTCACACATGTTCCTATACTACACAGCTGGTGATTGTTATTCTTTTCTGTTCCTATTTTGTTTCTCCACGAGAAAGCTATTGGGTGATAAAATGTACCTTGTTTTAATCTTGGACACACTCAGGGCTTTGGCACTTCCTATCCTCAGTGAAAAGTACCTCCTTCAAATGAAGGAGAAAATCATGGAAAAAACCCTAAAGAAAAAATTCTAGGAACGCAGTTCCAAAATAAATTACAGAGAGAGAGAGAGGGAGAGAGAGAGAGAGAGATTAAGGACAAAGAATAAGAACAGCAAAACAACAGAAATCACTCTGTCCATTTGTTAGAGTAATTATGATGTTCTAAGAAGTCCTTGTACAGAGAACCCAGATTCATCAAATGATTAGCATCTTGCCTAGCTCTCATACTAGGGAAATATATTAAGCAATTGCTTTTCCTGGATGCATCCTTATATCTTAGTCTACATAAAAGACCTTCTAAAACCACGGCTCTTAGTATGGCTGTAGGAATGATCTATCACTATAAATACTTATTTCCCTATAGATAGCTGTGTTACTGGTTCTTTCTTTCTTTCTTTCTTTCTTTCTTTCTTTCTTTCTTTCTTTC
>JADRCH010000124.1:3615252-3748894 GCA_019843965.1 Rhynchomys soricoides
TTCTTTCTTTCTTTCTTTCTTTCTTTCTTTCTTTCTTTCTTTCTTTCTTTCTTTCCTTTTTGAGCTCTAAATCCACATTACGTGGATGACCCATAGGATCCCACAGCATAAAATTCACAATACCATCACCATGCCCATTATTTTCTCATAGTTCTTTATCTGAGTAAATAGTATTCTACAGTTAAGACATGCCTGTTCAAACATTCCACGTCACTCTTGAATCTTCCTCTTATCCAAGCTCTTCTCTTATTATCAACCAGATCAATTGAATTTATAAAATATGTCTCATTTCCAAAGACTGTTCTCTTTAATGCCACTGTTCTGGATGCCATTACCTCTGCATTAACCTCAAGAGTAGAGTCCTTCCACAGAGTCAGTATGTTAGATTGGTCCATAAACTCTGCATCAATGCTCCTCTGATAAGCATATCTTGTTCCAGTTTAGCTGCAATGACATTTTAGAGAAAATTCATTGGCAGCATAGAAGACAGTCAGGGTTTGTATTCCTGAAACTTGGATTTAGGAGAAGAGGCTCTGCCTGGTGGCAACAATATCAAGAGATGGCTGTGGACAGTAGTGGCATCACGGATGATATAATACATATGAACAGACCACACACACCTGGAAAAGGACAGTGTTTAACAGGTTTTCCAAGTAGATTTTAAGTCACAAGGAACAATAATAGATGTTGAGGTTGAACTATAAATGACATAATAGTTTTTAAACTAGACAATACATGAGAATAAATAGCTGTGGCGGAAAGATGCAAGGCCGGAGGACTAGATAACCAGGAGAAGGAAGAATAGTGAATGATAAATATTAGTGGCATTACTATTAAGCAGTCAGCTGCCATAGGTGGGCAAGAATATTGTCTTTTTGAGATACTCTCCTCAGGACCTGATATTAGGCACACACTACACACAGACACAAACTTCCAACACTAAGAGATTCTCGACTGAGCAAGGTAAAAAGACAAGGTAACTGAATCTGAATCAGACAAAAACAGTAGCTAATAGCTTTGCAGGTGTAATTTTAAAAGGAATAAGGGGGTTACTTGGTAGAATGAGCTAGGATGGGTACGTAAGTCCCCAAACATGAATTAACATAATTGGACATGTTAATGACCACAGCCAGATGGGAATTTTTGATGGCTGAATCTTGGTGATCAGATTCATGAAGAGTCAGGCAAAAGAAAGTGGCCAAATAAGAGAATAGCTCTTCATGGTTATTGGGAATAATAGTTTTAGGAATGTAATCTAACATTTTAGCAAGGGATGGGGAAGAGAAAGGTCAGGACTTGCTGGCATCATGTTTGCCTTGGGCTTGCCAGAGACCCTCATGGATTTTGGCTGTTTCCATTTCCCACGTAGCATGACAACAGGGAGAAACAGTGCCATGTGCTCGAAAGTGACAGGAGATGGTGCTGTTCAGTGCAGCAGACCTGGGGTACTGAGACCTTATTCCTTCCAGTGAGTGTCACAGCCACTGCATGGCCCTAGGAAGTCAGAAATCTTCAATTATCGTTTACAGCTGGTGGTAGAGCTCCCAGGCTAGAAAGGTATGACTTGAGATTGCTTAGTGATTGGCAGCAGCCAGTGTCATCACCCTTGTATGAGCCCAGGAAGCCCTGATTCATTAGACATTCAAATCAGCCATGGTTACAGCTTTCAGCCTAGGGTCTGAGTACACTGTCCTTACTAACTTGACAGTTTTATGGGATCTGTCCAGCGAACAGGTCTACAGTTTTCCTTCTGTTGCTACTTAGAGGATTGGAGCTTCTGTCAGCATTTCTACTTCTACTGCTCCTCCTGAAGCTGTCCTGCTTCCTGCCTTGGATACTTTCATTGTTCAACTGCTGCTTCTTCAGCTGTCACAAGCCTGTCACCTTGCTCATTCTGCAATTCAGCCCATCAGCTGTTGGCATTGTTGCCATTCTTGTGTTCCTGTGTACTTTCTCCTGTCTTTTCTGTTATCCCCTCAGGCCACACTCCTGAAATCAGGCTGTAAAAGAATACTCAGTGCTGGACCTCCAAAGGGGACATAGGGGAAGGACTGAAGGAGCTGGAGGGGTTTGCAACCCAATAGAAGAACAACCATATCAACCAACCAGACCCCCCAGAGTTCCCAGGGACTAAACCATCAACCAAGACTACACATGGAGGGACCCATGGCTCCAGCCGCATATGTGTGCAGAGGATGGCCTTATCTGGCATCAGTGGAGGGGAGGCTCTTGGTCCTGTGGAGGCTTGATGCCCCAACTTAGGGGAATGCTAGGGCAGTGAGGGGGGACTGGGTGGGTGGGTGGGTAAGCACCCTCGTAGAAGCAAGGGGGACAGGGGAGGGGATAGAAGGTTTGTGGAGGGGAAACTGGGAAGTGAGATAACACTTGAAATGCAAATAAATAAAATAACCAAAAAAAAAAAAATACTCAGAGAAAAGAAAGACTTTATACTTCAACACCAGGGCAAGTAGCACAGGAGATGGTTACTCAGAAAACTCCTTAGTGAGTGCATGTATTCTGTGTAGAGAGCAAACGGTGGTGTTTGGACTTAATATATTTGGGATAATTACATCCTTTCCTTTGAATGAGTACAATCATTGAAGCTGTGTTTAGGAATAATCACAAATTTGCCCCTTATCACAGATCATCTAGTCTCCTTGCTAGGTACCAGGCCTAATGGAACAACTGTAGTATTGCACAAAGTTGGTTGAAGCTTGTGACAATTGAAAGTCTGGTAAGTGCTGTTTCCGGCAGCTCTCACCGAGGCTGTAAGTTTCTAAGGGAAATCAGCAGAGATTGTTAAGTTATTTTCTCAAGGCATCTGTGGAGTGTTTAAGATGGCTGGTTTAAGAGTGGTCAAGCTCCTTCAGCCCTTCCCCTAACTCACATTGGGGTCCCTGAGCTCAGGATGCTAGAAGGGTTGGGTGGGTGGGAGGGGGCACCCTCTAAGAGGCAAAATGGAGGGGTATGGGGTGGTAGGGAGACAGAAAGGGGTAACATTTGAATAGAAACAAATAAAATACTTAATTAAAAAAAAGAGTGGTCAAACTAATTGTTTGGCCTACAGTCCCTTTGCTCAGAGATGCAAAGAAGCAAGAGAAAACGTTTACTTATTAGAGAGCTACATTTCACCATCCCATAATATCATTGCTTTCTTACAGAAAAATTTAACAAGAATGCTTCCAGAAATAATTTTTCAAATTAAAAAAAATACAATATATTTTATAATGTATTTCCTTGTCCCAGATATTTCCTGTTCTGTGCTCATCTAATTCCATGTACTTTTTCTCTCTTTCAAAACATGAACTAACAAAAAGAAAGAATGCCAACCAAAAACTTAACAAACAACAACAAAACGCATGCAGCCATGCAACCCATTTTGTGTTATCCAGCTAAGGCTGAGTATGGGTTCTGCTTTGAAAACAGCAAGCCTCCAAATGGATTTGATGTTGCAGTTGTCAATAACATCAAAAGCAAACAACAACAGCAATAACAAAGCATTATTAACATGTTGAGTGAATTTTAATACATCTTAACCCTGCCTAACAAATTCCCAGAGCTGTGGGGGACATAGATGCCTCTCTACTGTCTCCATCTGAACTGTAGACATTGCCAAACTGTACTACCATTCAAGACTTATTTGTAGTTTTTAATACGATATATATCCTTTTCCTTTGTTTGCCACAGATGCTAGGTAAGTTTAAAAGTGTTGGTGCCTCTTCATGCATGACAAAGTCATGGCCTAGGGAGTGTAGTATACATTCAGGACACACACACACACAAATAAAGATGTCAACTATTGTCTGTTCTCAATATTGAGTATAAGATCCCAGGCTACTGAATGCAAGTTGGTTGTTATCATTCTAAAATCTTTCTTTTGATATCATAAGTACTCTCACTACAAATTGATGAATAGATATTATTGCTTAATTTGGTTCTGTGTGCCTTAGAGCATCTAAACTCTAACAGATGGAATTAGTTATGCAAATGAATAGTCAGGATGGTAACTATCCAAAAGCACGGTTGTAGAAAGTGACTCCACACTGCTAAAACTAGAGATTGTCATATCTTGAGCTAGATCAAGAAGAAGGCACATATCTCTCTTATTGTTAAAGGGAATAGAATCATCCAGTGAATGAAAATGTCACAAGTAAAGGTTCACAGGACTTTCATTATTATTCTGTATAAGTCATCTGAGCATGAAGGTCTAGAAGGAGATAAAACATGAGGAAAGTCCTGGCAGTGGTGGCACACACCTTTAATCCCAGCACTCAGGAGGCAGAGGCAGGCAGATTTCTGAGTTCGAGCCCAGCCTGGTCTACAGAGTGAGTTCCAGGACAGCCAGCGCTATACAGAGAAACCCTGTCTCAAAAAAAAAAAAAAACCATGAGGAAAGAAAACTGGGGAAAATTCTGAAGGCTTATCCAATCTCACTGTAAGGACTTTGAACAGCATCCTGAAAGCCATGTCTTTACTGACATTTCTTTAATTCGCACTGTCAACTGATACAGTCAAGTTGCTGTTGAAAGTAATTCACTGGTAGTAACACAGAGATTAATTTCTAACAGAGTGAATAGTCTGACAGTATGAAAGCAGACCAGACAAGTACTATCTTGCAATGAATCTGTAAATGTTACTCACAGTTAACAAGAACCATCATGCCTGGCAGAAACAAGGTTGAAGAGAAAAAGGACACAGAGATTTGAGTAGCTGTGAAAGCTAATGCTGAAGCATACTATATGAATAGCTGTTAACCCACGACATCTTCATTTTAAAATCCAGGCATGTGAGATGTGGTGTTGCATGGCGGAGAGTGCTTGATTTAAAATAGCCACAGTCATCTCTCCTGTTTCACAAGTTTTTCTTAAAGTGAGACTTTCCTATTACTCCCAAGAGAAGTCCTTTTTTCCTGTCCTTGTGTCTGGAGAGTGATTCTGACTAGAAATCATGCCATGTGGCTTCTATTCCTAGGGATACAGAAAGCAATGTAGCTTCTATTTGGCTCTCTTCAGAAAGGAAACTCAAAGTGGTGCATTTTAAAGAGGCTGCGTGAACAAGTCAAGCAGGGTTTTCCAGCTAAAGGCACAGCTGGAGGCTCAGCTGACAGCCAGCCCATCCAGCATGCAAGAATAGAACACTTCCAGATGACTTCCCCCTCAGCTGTAGGTCATTTCATTTACTACTGGTTGAGGCAGTGAATATCAGCGAACAAAGCCAGGAAAACCTCATTGTCCTCTTTAAAAATTGCCAACCCCCCAAAATACGTGCAATAATGAAAAACATCATTTTACTATGAGAATTTTTCATACAGCATCCACTAGAAAGATGGCTGTGTATTTATTCTCTTTGAAAATAAGTTCAGTGTTGGTGAATGACCATCCTTTCTGCTTTTACAATCAAAACCAGAACTTAATTATTCTATTGCCTCTAATGTAAATGTCAGGGACATCTCAGAGATATTTCAACCTAAAATGTCCCCATCATGGCTTACATTAAGACGGTGAAAGGCACTGTGTTTAGGATAAAAGGGAAGCCTTTTGAATAGTTTTTTCATTTAATATTTTCAGAGTCGCTCCATTTCTGAGATCTGATAGTCTCAATTATATAGTAATGAAAATAAAAATGTATTACGCTCTGAGATGGAAGGAAATTGTGTCTTAAACTAATGTGTCATGGAACCTGATAATTACTATAGGAATTTAGTGATGATAAAATATTTCATATGCTGTTATTTGGTAAAACACAACATATACAGCAAATTTTCAAGGACACATTATCCTGGAAATAACATTGGAAATGCTAAGGGGAATTAAAACATCAGAAAGGAATAATAAAGAAGATTTAAAAATATGGATGAATATCAGAGATTTTTCCCTTGCCTCTGGACTTTTCCAAATTGCTAAATATTTGAAACAAAAATTTTAATGAGATTTTTTTGTCACTGTGAAAAACACCTAACTTCCTGGTCTTAAGTGAAGAAGGATTTGTGTTGTCTCAGCTTGCAGTTTTAATTTTAGGACTATCATCTTTTGGCTTCATTGATCCTGGGACCAGTGATAAGGTACAATATCATGATGGTGACATGTGACAGAGGCATTAATCTAAGCATGGAGTGGAAGAATAAGAGAAACACCAGGTGTAGTACCTGAAGCCAGGCTTACAATGAAGTCCTTCCTGCAGCAAGGCCCCACCTTCTAAGTTGTCCATCACCTCCACTAACTGAACAATCAGCTGAAGATGAAGTGCTCACCACATGAGCCTGTAGGAGCAGTTTCTATTCAAATCCTAGCACCTGTCTAAGTCAGTTCCTCCAATTAATTGCAATAAAACAAGCAACACCTCTGGAAACAGTTTTAATAACAATTATTATTATATCTCCTTATAATAATAAAATTATTATTATAGTTCCTTCAAAGAAATTTTATTGCATTCTCATCACAAGAGGTCATTACAAAAGCCTTTGGGAGAGAAACTGATTTTGATTGGTTCCATGAAAAATCAATCTGTCATGTGAACCAGGAACATCCAAAGGCAGAAATGCGATTTATTGCCTTAAATTATAGCCTCAGCACAGAATTTGTTACAAAAAAAAAAAAAAAAAAAAAAGAATCAGCTGTTCAACAGCATGTGAATGCCAAGCCCATAAGAACTACACCTTCCATTGTAAAAGTTACGTTTCTGAAGTGAATCCTCATCTTTTATTCGGACCCGTATTTGATGTGACAAAAATCTATCGGGAAAACGTGTCTTTTTTGCTTCTGTTCTAATTCATTACATGATCTCCATCCACCAGCTTAACACAGGAGAAGGTTATAAGTAGATTTTTTTCTCTAAACATTGTCAAATGCCAAAGCTTCTCATAGACTTTATGTGTATGCGATGTGTGTGCACGTGTATGTGCACTAGTATGTAATGCTACAAGAACACGTGTGCACATGCAAATGGATGACAGGGGGTGAGAAAGGGTGTCATTCTCCGTTATTTCCCACCTAAGGTTCTGAGACACAATCTTTGATCAAACATGGAGCTCACAGGTCTTTGTAGACTGCTTAGCCAGCTAGCTCCAGGAATCCTGCTGTCTCTATATTCTCAGGGTCCTGGGGATCCAAACTGAGGCCATCATTTATATGCTACAAGCTCTTTGCCCACTGAATTCCTCCATTCTTTCCCTTAAAAATGTATTCTCTCCACTATATGAAAATACCAAAGTTCTATCTATTATCCAATGTCCCCAATTACCCCAAAACACAACCAAAATTTTTGCCATCATCTTCATAAACTATGATTTGTTTCTCTCTCAATTATTTTCATCATATATTTAAGTTTAAAAATTCCATCCTTTCATTCATGGAAATCTTATAGTCCTTCATTCTTTAAGATTTATTTCTGTTTATAAAAATCCCAGGGATGCTCCATCCCTGCCTTATACCTCCTTCTCTGCCAAAAAAGGGCCTCTTTAGCTTTCAAAAGCCAATATGCAAATCGCTTTCTCTATGTCTGTTCTTTGCACCACTAGTTCTCTATTTGTATTTGCTAATCAAAATCGTAGCATAGTTCCCTTGCCTATATCTCCAGGCAATTTCCAGAATATTTTGGCTAAACTGACTCACAGTTGTCATGTTTCTCTTCTCCTCCAACACTGTTAATCTAAAATGGGTTGGTCTAAAAATGAGAAGCAGTCACCAGACCTCTAGCACAGAACCAAATGTCCACCACCTGACTATAAAATCTGTTATTAAAAACCTTACAATAAAAATATTTTTTCCAATAATCCTTAAGCCATGTAGAAACCATCCTGTTATCTTCTTTATACTAATAAGAAATCATGTATGTTTCAAGTGTTTGAAATAGTTAGGAAATATTTTCTTTTTGCTGTAGCTCTGTTAAGATAAAACAGCAGTAAAATAAAAGAATATAATATTTCTATTTGTTTTACCCTATTCTTTGTTTATTATTATTATTATTGTTGTTGTTATTGTTGTTGTCATTTAGATGCCCATGTGTATTCTAAGGAAACTATGAGGGAAGGAACACTCTGACCATTGTATGAAAAAATACTTTCAATAGAAAATATTAATAACAGCTTGCTCACAAATACCACAATAAGCATTTATTAGAAGTGATTTTATTAAATCTTTTAAGCTGAAAGTTTTATTTTCTTCACCAATAATAAAAGTATATCAAAAGGGTATGAATGAATATTAAATGTAAAATGTAATAAAACAAGTAATTACAAAGAAATGATTTGTAATCTGCCTAAGTAATATCTGTATTTCATTGTCAGGCAAAAATTAATCGTAGGTTTCAGTTAGGGTTCATTTCTACTGAAAATTCAGAGTACCAAGATCTATGATATATGCTTATCAGTTTGCCATGACTGTGAAGAGAAAGTTACAACAGACATACCACACAAACATTCAAGACACAGAAGATTCTCACTGAAGATCAATATAGGTTTCCTTGGACACATCCTGCTTAATGCTCATTGGCTCAAAGATGACAGGTCATTGAATTTGTAGCTTATATATATATATGTATTTATCCTTAACATAGATGTGAATACAACTGTAATATTATATAAACCCTATTATTAGGTAATGTAATAAAATGCTAAAGAGAATTTGGAAAACAAAGAGATAGTGAAGCAAAATTTCTGTTCAATAGAATGTTTTCTGTTCTGTAAAATGTGTTATAGCTTTAAATTGACTTAATCTCTGCTAATCACTTTTGTATTTTAAGACAACTTACACTTGAGTAGTATGTATGCATTTTTATATTTATGACATACTTTTATGTATGTTGTCTCAGTTACTTTTCTACTGTGAAGTAAAACATTGTAACCAAGATAAGTTATAGAACAAACATTTTTTGCGGTTCTACTTCCAGAGCATTATAATTCATGACTATTATGACAGGAAACATTGGCAGTAGGCAGGCAGGCATGGTGCTTGTGATGGTTTGTATATGCTTGGCCCAGGGAGTGGCACTATTGGAACATGTGGCCTTGTTGGAGAAAGTGTGTCATTGTGAGCATGGGCTTTAAAGCACTCACCCCAGCTCCATGGAAGCCAGTCTTCTCCTGGCTGCTTTCAGAACAGGAGGAGAAACTCTCAGCTCCTCCAACCCCATGTGTACCTGGATCCTGCCATGTTCCTGCCTTGATGACGATGGACTAAACCTCTGAACCTGTAAGCCAACCCCAGTTAAATATTGTCTTTTATAAGAGTTTCCTTGCTCATGGTGTCAGTTCACAGGGGTAAAACCCTAAGACAGAAATTGGTACCAGGGACTGGGGTATTGCTGTGATAGGCCTGACCATGCTTTTATTTGGAAGAATGTAGATTTGGGGACTTTGGATTTGGAAAGCAGTGGAATGCTTAAAGTGGGGCTTAATAGATTATCCTGGTAGGAATATAGAAGACTTTGTTGCTGAGATGATTTAAACTGTGGAAGCCTGGCTCTAGAGATTCCAGAGAGAATTTTAATATGTGTCAGAGAGACTGTTCTTGTGACATTTTGGTGAAGAATGTGGCTGCTTTTGTCCCTTGGCTGAAGAGTCTACCTGAGGCTAAGGTGAAGAGATTTAGATTAATTGCCTTGAAAAAGGATATGTCAAAACAGCCTGATATAAATTCTTATATGTGGTTACTAAAGTTCATTCTTATGAAGAGCATTTTTATAAAAACAATCAAACTGAGAAAGGAAAAATACAAAATATATGATTTAAGTATTAAAGGGACACCAGGAAGTGAAATGGAGCTGAATCCTATGTTCTAGGAGATAATAGATTAAAGGAGTGGTGATCTCAGGGCAAGATCTCACCCAGCTAAGTTTATTGTTTATGCATTTGCCATTGAACTAGGAATAGTTGTATCATATTGGGCATTATTGTTACTCAATTACTGTTTTTACTTGGACATTTAATCTGTAATGAAATATAGTCCAGGAATAAAAAACACAGACTTTTGATCCAGACCTTGAAGAACAGTGGCCATGAAAAGCTTAAGCCCAGTCATGGTAGTACATACCTTTAATCTCATGAGACAGAGATATGCAGATCTTTGAGTTCAAGACCAGTCTGGTACAGAGCAAGTTCCAGGTAAAGAAAGTCTTAGGTCCATGCACACCTTTAATCCCAGAACTCTGGCTACAGAAACATTCAGATCTCTGGTCTACAGAGAAAGTTCCAGAATGTCCAGGCAGTGAAGGATGTAATAGAACAAGGGGTGAAGGGGTATGTTCCAGCCCCAGCACCCAGCAGAACTCTGCAATTTCAGCCATGTGGATCTGGTTCAACAGTGAAAAACAAAAAGGACTATTGGGACAATTGATGCTCATTAACTGGAACTAGAAAATTTGCAGTGAGGAAGAAGAGACCAGCATCACTGATGCAGACTCTTCTGGGTAGTGTTTTCTGAGAGCACAAAGCTGTATTCCTGAGAGAGTCAAGATTATACCAGGTGCTGCAGCTTGACATGGTAATATGTAAGAATCACCCAGGTGGTACTGGATTTGAAGGCATGAAGCGGTCATGAAAAGCACCTGAGGCTTGGCACAGTAAGAGGTCAGGGAAGGATATTGTCAAAGGTGCAGCCTCAGTTGTAGATGATGGCCCAGGACCAAAGGGGTCATGCAAAGATGTTGAGTTTTGGCACAACAAAGAGAGCCTATGAGAGGCTATTGCTGAGAGCCTAGTTGCAGCAGAGGACCCCAGGTTACTGCAGATTCCAGTACCATGTCATGATCACCAAGAATACCAGCAACAGTGGAGTGGACCCAACCAGAGCCTAAAGTGGTACAGAGGGCAGAGTTGGAGATGTGATGTGACCCAAGCACTTTGGGGAAGCCCAGAAGGCCATGTGTAGATCTTAGACATTGGAACAAGAAGCTGTAGCATTGAAGTTGGAGACCCCAAGATGATCAAAATGCCAGAGCTGTGGGCTATCTGGTGAGGAAAGCTGCAGACAGGGAGTGGAACCAGCCCAGGAGAAAGAAGATTGCTGCAGTCAACAAAGATGAGAAAGGAGTTGGAGATCTGAAGGTCACTTTAACATCAGACATGGAGATGCAGAGTTTGGAGTTTGCTCAGCTGATTTTCTGTTTTGCTTTTGAGATAACAGTTAAATGAGTGAATGAATTTCAGAAGAGACTTTGAGCTTTGGACTGTTACCATGGTTGAGACTGCTATAGACTATGGGGACTTTGGGTGTTGGAATAAAAGTAATAGATATAGATTAGATATAGATATAGATATAGATATAGATATAGATATAGATATAGATATAGATATAGATATAGACATAGATATATCATGGCTAGGTACAACTATCTTCCCCCCCCCCCAATAGATTAACATGTCTGATCAAACCTATAGGGGCTAGGGAATGGAATGTGATGGTTTGTGTATGCTTGGCCCAGGGAGTGGCACTATTGGGAGGTATGGCCCTGTTGGAAGTAATGTATCACTGTGGGCATGGGTTTTAAGATCCTCATCCTAGCTGCATGGAAGTCAGTCTTCACCTAGTTGTCTTCAGAACTTTCAGCTCCTCCAGCCCGACGTGTGCCTGGATGCTGCCATGCTCCCACTGTTATGATAATGGACTGAACTTCTGAACCTGTAAGATGGCCACAATTAAATGTGGTCCTTATAAGAGTCATAGTTTCTGTTCACGGCAGTAAAACCCTAACTAAGACAGTGCTGGAACAGCAGCTGAGAACTTACATCATTATCTTTAAGTAGGAGGCTGATAGATCAAACTGGAAATGCCTTGAGCATTTGAAACTTCAAAACCCAGCCCTAATAACATATCTTCTCTAGCACGGCCATACTTTCTTGCCCTGCCCAAAGAGCTCTACCAACTGGGGACCAATCAATCATTCAAATTTATGAGCCCGTGGATCATTCTCATTGAAACCTCCACATACAAGTATGCATACCCACAGATGTATATGTACAATTTGTTATATATTTTGAAGTGATGTTAGAATAATGTTTACAAAAATTTAATGATATGACCTGGTAACGGAACAAAGCTACTATTCTACATTGCCCAAATTACTTGAATTTGAAAACACAAGCCATTATTTTACCTTTTTTGTTTCTGTAAATGAGTACTTTGAAGAATTGTATTTCTACATGAAATCTGTTTGGGGATGTCTACAATTTTTACACTCAACTATTGAAACACATGCAATACTAGTGATAATAAGTATCCCTAAAAATGGACATTTGCACATTATTCTAAATACACACCTAACATGTATTTAACTACTCAATGTTAATATCAATAATTGAGAAGTACTAAGAAATAATCACCTTCCAGGTGGTAATCTCTGAAGACATTACTTCATACCAGGAAATTATGTTACTAACTTCTGAGGTACCTGGAAAATACCATTTTCACATGAGATGAGAGGTATGCAAATATAGTGCTAAAATAAGTCAGAGTGAAAAGTCAAAGTGAATATTAGAAATTAGGTTTGTTGGGAATGGAGACATTGATACAGGTTTATGCTGCTTAAGTATTCTGGACCTGTTATAAAGTATACACAGTGAATTCATTGTTCAAACATGTTTCAAGTTAGTTGATATGAAATGTTCAATTTTAACAACCTGTATTTCATACATGTAATATCTACCAGTCACCTTGAAAGCATCTATTTGAAAATTCATTCTTCGCTGACATATTACATTCTGACCACAGTTTACTCCCTCTCCTCTTCTTCGAGCCCCTTCTTTCCCATATCTATGCACCTCAGTTCCCTTTAGAAAAGAGCAGGGCTCCTAGAGATATCAACCAAACGCGGATAACAATTTCCAATGAGCCTACTAATATATCCTCATATCAAGGCTTGAAGGGTCAACCCTGTAGGAAGAGAAGGGTCCCAAAGCAGGCAAATGTCATCTTAGTACAAGCAAATATCTTTTTTAATTTTTCCTTTCTCCAAAGTATGCTTATTTAGCAATTATTATCTTTGTATAATCCAGGAATTATTTTTATCTCATTGTCAAACCACTTGGTTCAGTAAGCAGAGGACTAAACCAGAAAGAATAATCATTATCATAGTCATTCATTTAAAGGAAATTTATTGTTAGAATATGACCCTGCCTGTTAAGATAGTATGTTTTTGCCTGAAACATTGATCATCTTAATTATATAATTGAGTATAATATTTGGAAATGTATTTTAGTATAACATACTGAATGCATACATACTATTTTCTAGTCATAGGAAACGGGTTTAAAAAGTCAGCCAACCACTTTGTCATAGAAATACTCTTACAAAACTGTGATAGAACTGAGCAACGTGATTTTTATAATAAAGCATTGTTCAATGATATAAAACAGCATTCTTCATTTTATAATAAGTGCACCAACAGTTGTAGCTTGAGGAATTTGCGTTTATCTCTCTGGCTGAGTCAAAAGTCTTCCTTTTGAAGTTTCATACTTTTCATTTGAACTTCCCAAAGACTGACTGGCGATGGGTCAGAAGGAGAGTAGTAAAGTGTGGCAGTGGCTAGTTGTTCTCTGTTCGGGTTTCTCAGCCCTGGAAAACCTTACCCGTCTTTGAAGAACTATTCAGCATGTACATGTCAGAGTGAACCACAACCTTTGTGCCCTCTGAAGTCACATAGCCATTGCAGTTGGGAGCAGTTGCACTCTTGACCAGCCAGGGCTGATGCATCCATTCTGGTCTGGAATGGAAAGCAAATAGTCAATGAGATATCTGTACTGGGTGATTGGATTAACTGTCATCTACAAGTACAACAATTTACTATACATCCAGCATGGTGGCTGAAAGCTCTGCAGCTATATCAAGGATTCTTCTACATGGTAGAACTCTGACAGTAGCTTTACTGTGTTAAAACTATAACATTAGCCAGACTGTCTGGGAAAGCTCTCCAGGAGAAGAGGTTGGCTCACTTGTTACTACTCCTCAAGCCTGCACTTCCTTTATTCATCCCTGCTGGTGCCATTGTCAGAACTGGTCTAGCAGCTTGCCCTCCTGTCTTCCTCTGACAAGAGTCATGGCAATTGAACAGAAAACCACTGAAAACTCCAGAATATATATAAAATCCGAGACATTTGCTGTGTGCTGAAATGGAAGTTTACTGTTGATGGGATCTGATCTCTGTTACACCTAAGCCTCTTTGCTTTCTTGCAATTTCAAAAAGTCAGGTCCCTTAATTATTTGGAAGTTTTTATGTTATTGAATATCTTTAATGTGATTTAATTCTTTCATACATTATTTGATATACTAACAAATGAAAGGAAGGGTATGTAATAGAGAAGGTAGTAGGTGGCATAGATAGTTTTTAAAGATTAGAGATATTCATCTCATACCACTCCAGATGACTTTCATCAAAAAAAAAAATATGGATGGCAGCAAATTCTGATAGATACAAATAACAACAAATGTTAGGGAAAGAGAAATTGTTAGTAGGGATAGAAAATCCTGCAGTTACTATGGAAGCCAGTATAAACGTTACTCCTGAAATGAATATGAATTTATCACAACACCCCTCTCAACCATTCCTGAAGGCAAACCCCAAAGACTCCAAATCCTATCACCAGGATACTTGTGTCTATGTTTGCAGATCTATGTGTTGCTGCCTTAGTCACCGGAGAAAGGGATGGAAATCTACCTAACTCTCCATTAACATGGCAGATATGCACAACAGAATTTTATCTGACTGTGTGACTTAGGCCACCAGAGCGCTTTCCTCTTAAATGGAGCAGACTGCTTCAGAGTCCTCAAAGTGTAATCAGAAGGCAGGAAGGAAGAAAGAAAGAAAAGGAAGCAAGGAAGGAAAGGAAAGGGGAAGGATGAAGGGAGAAGGAAGAAATGAAGGAGAGAGGGAAGAAAAAGAAGGGAGGAAGGATGGGAGGGAGAGACAAAAGAAGGAAGGCAAGACAGATGGATGGAGGGAAGAAGAAAAAGAAGGAAGGAAGAAGAGAAGAAAGGAAGGAGAGAAGGAAGGAGGGGAAGGAAAGAAGGAGGGAGAGAAGGAAGCGAAGGACAGAGTCAGGGAGGTAAGGAAGGGACACATTGTAGAATTCAGGTAAAGGGATCAAATGAAAGCAATGGATATTGAATACTGACTGTGAACTTTTTGTCAGATGGAAGTCAGAATCATCTCACATAATAGACGATCATGTGGCCTCAACTTTTCATTCTACAAATCAAAACTCTAAGACTGAAGGGAGCAAAAGGGCCAGCTAATTTTCAATAGCTTTAATGTCTGTCTATATTGGTATTGTGTTCCTCATGCCATCTTTAAGAACAGGAGTATGAGCCTGGGACCTGGCTCAGGTTACTCTGTGGGTAATCCTGCCCAACTGACCTTGAATATTGAAACAAACAGTAGAATGTAAGCACCAACTCCTGAAATTTGTTCTTTGACCTCCATGTGTGCTGTGGTTTGTGTACATCTGCAAACACACACACAATAACAACAACAACAACGACGACGACGACGACGACGATGATGATGATAAACTGGATTTTTGGGGAAAACACAGAAATGCTTTGTTAACTATGTTATATAATAAAATATTTATATAGTAACTTTAGTCTTTCATCTATATAATGCTATACCTATCTCACTAAAAGTTTAGGTTGCAATATCAGTTAATTATAACTTTTTGTATCCATAAATACTCATTATTTAAAGCTAAGAGCCATAGCAACTCTCCTCTATTCGCTATTATATGCTGAATAATTTCATTTTAGCCTACACAAATTTTAAACATATCATGACTTTGCTTATTATTCAAGTAAAGGTACATTCATATAAATTTCACCTTAATGTAAAGTTGATTTTTGATATATACATAATATCTATTATGAAGAAAACTAAAAGAACACCATGGAACACTTTTAAAAAATATTTATTTTGGTTTTTGAGATTATAATATAATTACATATTTCCTCTTTTCCTTTATCCCCTTCAAGACTATCAATAATGCCTCTCCTTATTCTCTTTCAGAGTCGTGATCCGTTGTCATTCATCATGGTTGCATGCACATCTATGTCTATGTATAGTGTATGCCTGTGTATGTGTGTGTATATGTATACATACATAAGCCTTTATACATAAATGCAACCTATTCTGTAAGTTGTTTGTATGGGTGATAGGTGCTTTCAGTATTAATAGTATTTGGTATTAGCAAATTTCTTTTCCTTTTTTATAGTAGTATCATGTGTGGCCACAAGAGGGCAACCGATGAAAACATTTTAAAATTTAGAAACTCCTAGGGGTGTTTTCTTACAAAGATACAGTGAAGACAGCTTTGGTACCAAATTTAGCAAAGGTTATTGCATTCACTGATAAAATCACTGTTCTCCTCTAGGCTGCATAAAGAACGTTCCAATTTATTGAAATTTAATATTTTACTCAAAATAAAAAAAAATCCACGGAGGGGAAATTAGGCTCCACACACTCCCATTGGTTGTGGTGTTGATTGATTGACAGCTAGCAACAGATACATCTCTTGTATGTCTGAGACTGACGTCCGATTATATGTTTCTAGCTGTGCTGTCTTGGATAAAATAACAATGGGCAGTTCTGTGAGAATGTTGTTAATAAATGTTATTTATTAACGATTGCCATGTATTTTGTTCACTCTTTTGTGACCTTTTGTGGAAGGGGGCCTGTGGTGTTACCCTGGTTAGTTCCATGGAGCAGGCAAAGAAGTGACTGGCCAGGAGAAACAGACTAAAACTTGAGAAAGGCAAAAGACCAGAAAGAGAAAGGAAAACAAAACAAACAAAAAAAGCCCTTTGTTGGCTGGGTTGGGAGGGAAAACCAGAGTTGCGAGTCAGTAGTGAGTGGGGGAGGGGCTGTGGGTTAGACTTTTAATAAGACCCCTGGGTCCTCCCATTCTCCCTAAAGTCTCTCCGGATGTTTGATGGTTTTTCCTGGGTTGGATTTTTCTCAGTGCAGCTTTTCTGTTCAAGACAAAGGAACCAGCACTCTAAGACTGCAGCGCATTGAGCTCTGTCTCCGCCCACACCTTCTAAGTTCTCTCACACTAACAATACCATTACCTACTTTCAAACACATCTCATAATAACCAAGGCAAAAAACAAACAAACAAAAAAGGATCCATTATGGATTAAAACGCATTTGATAGGAAAGAGGAGACTGATTATGCACTTGTGTGCTTCCAATGCTCACGGTAATAGACCGTAAAATAACCATATTTTACATCAATGAGGAGAAAAATATTTACAGGATACAGGATGATTTACAATGAGTACTTCAAAAACCACTTGATCCCTCCCCTCCCGCCTTAGCACTCACCAGATATTGTACATCACTAAAAATGGACCTATTTTTTGCTCTTAGGAAAATGATGTAGCAGAGTCCCCTAATTGAATTTTTGAAAGCAGGTATCCTTCATGATAGGATCGCTGTTAGTCTTGCCAAGAACACCATGTTCAGCTCCAAATTACACTTTTATTAATTTCATTATTGTTTGCAGTACTTCCCAGGCAAACCAGATAAAAGGCAGCATGATTCAAAATGTGTGTGTGTGTGTGTGTGTGTGTGTGTACGTGTGTGTCTGTCTGACTGTGTCTCTCTGTGTATATATATATACATGTATGTGTGTGTTTATATATGTTTTTGTGTATTCTGTGGTGTGTGTGTGTGTGTGTGTAGTGTGTTGTGTTGTATGTGTGTATGTTTGTGTGTATATGTGTGTATATGTATAAGTGTGTGTGAGTGTGTGTGTGTATGTACATATGTATGTATATGTGGGGGGGTTTGGGGTGTGTGTGTGGGTGTGTGTGTTTGGTGTTCAAGAGAGAGAGACAGAGACACACATAGAAAAAGATTCTATTTATTTTTTAACATGTTGATTTTATTACAGGACTTAATAATCAAATTTTGGCATAAATTTTAATTTGTGTGCAATAATTTTTGATCAAATATTTTATAGAATTATGAATGTAGCTCTAGTGTTATACAGAATTATTTCAAATTTTGAGATGTTACATTACCAGAAAGTTGTCCTTTGATGTATGACTCCCAGATCTGGAAAATACTTTCTTTTTCTATCAGTCGAGAATTCTGTGAGCTTTGACATCTTTTCATTTTTCTTTTTGTTCTTCAGCCTGGAGTCTTCTGTCTTGTTTAGCGTGCCAGTAACTAAGAAGGATGTGTAAAGCAAATTACCAAATATTTTGTAAATGACAGCAATATGAGTTGATTATCTAAAGACCTATGGATCAAACTTATAGAAATAACAAACACCAGCTATATATCTGGCTCAGGAAACTGTACTTTGCTCAGTGTGGTAAGACCAGGCAGGACAATGATTGTTTTTGGTTACTGCTTATCTCTACTTCAAAGACACATACAAATTCTCTTTATCAGAGAAACTTATGGAATCGTACATAATGTAATTACAGGGAGTGAAAAATTTAAAAGAGAAAAATCAGGAAATTATGGTAATGAACAGAAAATGCAAGAAATGATAATAATGCAAATATATCCAAAATATTTTTATTTCACTACCTAAAATGTAAGATATACTCAACTTTTTCAACTGTTAGCATCCTGAGAACCTACTCGGGCACACTCTGTGCTGAAGGACTCCAGTCCTAGCACTTAGGTGATGGAGGAAGGAAATCAAAAGTTCAAGATCATCTGAGACACAAGAAACCTTGTTTCAAACAACAACCACCACCAAAACCGAAGCTTTGGATGCACTTCTACACTGGGAAATGACCTTAGATCCATGGCTTTAAAATTTGAGTATCAGGGAAACTAGACATCACACAAAGTAGCAAAGAAGGAACCAACCTATGCTGTTGTACTTCACGTTAGACAATTACATTTTATGGCATGTCTGCATTGTATTATATGTTTGTGTGCATGCATGTGCCAGTGGGAAACTTTATACTGACAATCACTAAACCATCAGATGCTTGAGATTAACAGGTGGCATTCACATTGCCTAATGGAAAAGCAAAGTAAAGGGAAGGGAGAGGAGACAAAGGAGCAGGGCCCAAGTGCAGGTAAGGAGAAAAAGATGGAAGTAAAGAGACTCGAGTCTACATCTTGAGTTCTGCACCGATGAACAATCACAAAGCAAGAGACTCCTCTCTGTTCATTCCTTTACTCCCGCCTATCACCACTAAAGGGTTCTACAGACACATGCTCAGTTATTGGGCTCTGAGCACAAACATGCCCATCCATGTTTTGCTTTGTCCTGTCACGAAATGTAATAACACTTCCTCTGGGCTGGCACAGACGTGACAGTGAAAACTTCATTTTTATTTATTGATTTAAAATATTTTATTATTACTAACATATATTAATCCATATGACAACGGGTTTCATTATGCAAGCTCATGCTTATAGTGTAGTTTGAAAGTATTTGCTCCCCCTTAAACTTTCTGCTCCCTCTTTCACATCTGCTGATCTCTGTTTCTCTTCCAAACAAAGTCTTACTTGAATTTCGTGTCTTTACCCCTTTTTTTGTTCTGTGTGTGTGTGTGTGTGTGTGTGTGTGTGTGTTGTATATCTTTCATAATGCCACTGCTATATTTATAATTTTATTTCTTTGATTTTGACTCACAGATTTCAGGGATTTGTTTTGTTTTGTTTTTACTTTTTACTTTTTCTGTCACACCAAGTTTTCTTATCTACCTGGGCTGCCATCCAGGGGTAGTTAAAAGCTGAATGATCCAGAACACTGTGTCTGAAGTGAAGCATGATGTTCTTGAGTTCCGTTTTCCTGTGTCAGGTTCGTTATGTATAGGTTAGATGTTCCTTGTTCATATCTGTTTCCAAATACTTGGGACATGCACATGCAAATTGGACATACTTTCCTGGCTTTGGAAAAGAGTTTTCCAAATTGATAGATTTGAGTCCAGATCATCTACTGACCTATTCCTCCCTATAGATTATATACAATTCTCATAAGCATAAGAGATTCATCTCAAATAGTCTAGAAGTTCTTGCTCTTTGTGGACATCATGGTTTATATAATCATATATTTAAATCCATATGAACACTGTACTAGTGTAAATAAATATACTGCAAATCACAGGTTGCTTAAAGTAAATCAATTTTGTTTTATTTCTGTGATGGAATGGTGTTTTTCATACTTTCATAAATTTTCATTAAAACATACTTTTGAGTGAAGTTACCCTATGGCTCAGCCTGGCTTTTTAAAAATCTATATAGAGAAAAATTGACTGTCATTAAAGAGAATAAAACTGAGTAACTAATGTGAGAAATATCAGCAAAAATGTTATACTTTCTGTAAAGTATAAAAACACTATACTAAGCAAATTAATAACATGCTTGATGAAATCTGTTTAGTAGTTCATATTTGAAGTTAGGCTATTCTGTGATTGAAAATAATATTGGAGCTTAGCCTCTACCTGTCATTACTAATCAATTTTAGAATGTGGAAATATTTTTATTTATGTAATCTACACCTGTGCAGAAATTATCTCTGCTACAAGAATTGTAAAAAAGAACAGCAACCAGTGAAACAATGTATCAGCCTCTAAATTCTTGGTATTGTAAAAAGGGGAGGGCTAATTTTTATGGTATTAATCATCACTGTGTCATTGACTTATCATAAATCTATCATTTGTGCACACCATCATCATAGGGTAATTGCTAAAGTAGTCCACAAAGTATAATATTGGCCTGGCACAGATCATAAGAAAACAATCCTTCAGGAATAATACTAACAGAAATTAATATGCATGTAGCCACTGTCTGCTTTGTTAGGTTTATACATTGGCCCAGGTGTAATGTAAAGAAAGCACCTTGACGGTATATAAGGTTATATATTGCCAACAGCTGATGCCAGGAGCCTGCGTTTTGACATTTAGAGCTTGCAGACATGAATATCCTTCTTCCAGCCACCTGCCTTTGTATTGCACCTGCAGCTTCCTGTTCCCCATTTCACACTGAATAATTTCCCTTAGCAAGTGAAAGACAGATAGCTGTAACCATTCAGCACGAAAACAACATGACAGCTCTTCCCTGAACATAGTTCTTGATATAATACCCAACAAATAAGACATAGTAATAAAAAGAATGGCTTTGTGGTAAGGTTTTACAGATTTTTTGAGAAGCATCCACAATGCTGCTTTCTTCTTTATAGGAGATAAGTGGAGTGAGTCACATTTGCTCTTTTTTAACCCAAATATCACAGTCTTAACATTCATCACATCTTGGTGGAAAATGATGTGGTTAACACTTCTCTAATCAAAATAGGCTTTCTGCTTTTAAAAACCAGTCTTCTTAGCAAACACATAACAGTTCTAATTTAAAAAATATTCAAGTGCCTTAAGTTCTCTTTGCTGAAGTTTAAGTTTTCAGGTAAAACTGGTCTGGAACTAATGATGTGACTACATTATATGATCTATCCCTGTGTCTATCTTCTTCCTAACAACACAGCAGATTTGAACTCATCGTTTGCTGACCCATACACATTATTTTTATGCTTAACTCCAGTTAAGTATAAAAGATATAGTTAGAGTAAAGATTTTCATTCCCATAAGGCTTGTAGTCTCAATTTAGAGGTATAGACGCTGAAGAGACTGATCCATAGGTCATTACTGAGTTTCTTTAAGAGTACTGATACTGGACTGAGGGAGATAGATTAGTTATACAAATAATTATAATCTAAGTTTTACCAAAATTATCAGCAGAATGACCTAGGTATAATATTCCATTATGGTTTGATGTTTCACCATAAAAAATGTCAATTATTTTGTGAATGTTTGCACACTAATGACATTCACCACAATGCAGTCTCACCCAACTGATAACTGTTGCCATGATAAACTGAGCTACTAAGAACGAGAGGGTTTCCTTTGCCATGTGTTGAAAACCAGGCACCAGCCTATTCATACAATTTTTTTTTCCAAAAATTTAAAGTTGTAAATTTTAACTAAAACAAAAAAAAATTTCAAAGGGCTGACAGAAGAGTTTATTTGGTAAAGACCATGTCTTGCAAGTGTGAGGACCTGAGTCTGATCTCAGAATCTATGTAAAAATGCCAAGAGTGAGGCTTAAAGGATGGCCCAGTGGGTAAACCATTTGCCATGCAAGCTTGACTACTTGAATTTATATCCTCATAAACCACATAAAACTGCATTCAGAACTACAAGTGTCTACAGTTCCATAGTTGTTCTACAGTGGATTGAGACAGGAGGATCACCAAAAGCTCACAGCCGAGCTATTATCCAGCCATGAATAACAAGACCCTGTCAGAAACCAAGTAGAAAGTGAGGACTGGTACCCAAGGACTTAGACCTTCACATACATGCACTAGCACTCAGCACACACACACACACACACAGAGAGAGAGAGAGAGAGAGAGAGAGAGAGAGAGAGAGAGAGAGAAGGAGAGACCACAATGCCAAGATTGATGGTATGTTTTAATCTCAATGTTGGGTTGATAGAGATAGATGTCTTGGATTTATTCACCAGTCAATCTACCCTAAATGGTGAGCTCCAAACCAACAAAAGACCCTATCTTAACACATGTAAGAGCTATTCCTGACATGACACCCATGTTGCCTTTTGATTGTCAATCACAGATGTATGCACACACGCAGTGTGGGGTGATGGGAGAATTAATTCAGTATTGAGTGTTCGTGTTTCTTTATTTATACTTTTCATGCTCTTTCATGCTTTTCCTACATTCCCCTAACCAGGGAACTCTAAAGCTGCCTCATTACATTTAAGGTTTTCCTAGCTTCCCTAAGTACTGTTAGTTATTGTTTGGGTAAAATGATAACAAAGGTCAATTATTCATTTATGGTGAGGTCTCCTGCTCCTTCCCTTGTCTGTTTTGGCATGTCTGTCATTGTTGAATGTGTTCAGCTCAAATAAAAAGAAACCAGTTCCTTAACCCACAGTTACTTCTGTTTACCATATTTATTGTTTCTATTTTCCACTGAAACTACAGCGTGATATCTATAATCAGGGGATAGCTAATGCTTTTTCTTAGAAAGTATATACATATTTGAGTCCCCCTTTCTAGGCAAGCCTGTAATTCAGCCATGCTAATAGCTTGTTTAAAGTGACATTTCAAAAAATTCCCAGTGTTGATGTTCTGGCTTGTGTCTACTAAGTAGTTCAGTTATTCAATAAATATTGTATTTGGTTGTTTTTCTCTGAGAGGAACCTCCTGAAAGACTGATGTTACAACAATGAGCACACAAGACTCTCCTATTTACAGGGACTCAACAGGAGCAAAGACTGAGTTCATTCTACCAATTTCAGAAATTAATTTGGCATTTTGACTTTGAGTAAGCAGATGTCAGTGACTCATTTAGATCATTGCCACAATGTTGATGTGCACCCAGAGGACACCTCTTTAGCTTAAACGCATTCTGAAAACAGGATTTAGCCTTTCATTGTAAGGCATATTCATCCGATAGTCTCAGCATATTATTTGACTATCTTATGTTTATAAACTGCTAATACATGTTTTAGTCTAAATGATTAAATCTAATGACCTGATTCTATGTAATAGATGTATGAGGTCAAGAAATATCTGTCCAGATCACTTAAAATGCCTAAGATACCCATTATTTTAATGAACATCCATTAATAAGGGTTTATATTTCTCATGACCCTTACTTCTTTTTGTCCAATATTGAAAATCTATTCCATGCATTGTTAGAATCTCTAATTTTTTCTGTTCTGAATGTCCCCTGAAACTCTCTCTTCTTTAATTAGCTGCAGTATTTCTCTGGAGGAGCCCTACATAACTTTTTCTGTTTACACTTCTACTTAATGCTGCCTGCAAAGCTAATTTCCCATTTGATTAAAACAGATACTGGGTGTAAATCATAGATTCATCATTACATCTGTTCTTTGTTGAAACTACCTTTACAGTAAGAGTGTGATGAACGAGAATAGTCATTATTTTGCTTTTCTTTCTCAAAAGAAAAGAATCTTTTAAATGCATAACCTCTTTACCTCACAGTCAATATTTTTTGCATGGGTAAACATCACTGTGTGCTCTCTCCTTTATTCAAAGTGGTCCAATTTTAGATTGCACTATAACTTTTACCATTTTATTTAAATTTAAAAATAATAAAATTTCACTGACTTGAATGATGCCACCCTAAGAACTAACTTTCACGATATCGAAATATTAATAGCCAATATAATTTTGTTTATTACATATCAGAATATTTATATGAATATAAATTCTTCAGAGGGAGGGAAGCAAAAAACAGTGCTCCCCAGTTATGAAACCTTTTCAACCACAGCAATGAACAGCATGGCACTATAACTCTAAGGCTAGACTAGAAATATACGTATCTTGGTGGTAAGCAATAGTTATCTAACTGATCTTAAAGCCTACACAACAAGAAGGAAACATGCCTGGTACTAGAAACCTAGCCAGCTATTCAGGGCTCATGAAGTCATAGGTCATAGGGGGTATGGGGAACATACAGCCACCACTTTCCTAGATCAATGTAATCTGCAATTATATTTGAACATTTGTTCTTCTGTCCATAGATAAGTGTAGTTCTTACCCATGTTCAAGAAAACTTCCCTTTGCAACAGATTGAAATCATTACAGAAAATCACAACCAATCAAAATGTAGAGATGTAGAGCCCAGTCCCAATTAATATATCTATAAAGCATTTCTGTACCTAAGGCTCAGGGAACATTGCAGAAGAGAGGGTAAAAAGATTGTAAGAGCCAGGGCATCAGGGAGTTCACTGTGAGACTTTGTATCCTGAGATTGTTACAAGCCACACCTATAAAGTTTCACTAAAATGACTGTCTAAACATGAGCTGAACAAGGCACTAAACTACATGCCAAAGTGGATAGGGGCAAAGACCACTCGGTCTCAAACCTATACAAAGAACTACAAGTAACTAAAGAATGCTCAGCGTGGGAGAAATGTCTTCTCCAGACAAGACTATACCACTTGGTTATCCATTAACAAATGGTTGACTCTGAGCACCGGCACTCATCTAGCATTATTCAGACTGAGCAGGTTATATTTAGAAATATGTGTGGATATCCATATACACATATGTATATAACAATGGCTAAAAATAAGAGGCTATAAAGTTGAAGGGGAGCAAGGAGAGATATACAGGAGGATTTGGAAAGAGGAAATGGAAGGGAGAAATTGTGTAATCATAATAAAAGAAAAATGAGACAAGAAATTAAAAGCCCCAATCTTTTCTACCATGTAGGGATGGCCCTATTACTTCAAATTTCAGGTGTTTTTTTTTTTTCTTCTTCTTCTTCCTGAACTGATTTTTCTTTAAGCCATAACTCATTTTGCAAAAGCCCAACTGTGGACTTTATGTACATTCTGGGAATGTCAGGATGCCTCAGAGTGTCAGGGAGAACTTGCATTTAGTAGCTTGCTGTTTGTATTACCTCTGCTTAAAATAACACACTTCACTTTCATATGCTTTATATCTCTCCTGGGATCCTGTCACCAGTGTCCTCTAGGAACTGCAACTGACGTTCTGGCTCTTCCAGAGTCAGTAAGGTTATTACTGACACATAGATCGAATTGAAAGTGTATGGCTTCCTTATTTGATTCTCATTCTGATATCTCATTGAATTCAGAGTAAGAAGGTCATCATATGTAAACTTGTCATGAAAATTGAACTAGCTAATCTGATCAACTGGCAAAACTATCATTCTCAGTTTACATGATTCAACATCCAATCAGAGTAGGAAGAACAATGTCCAGGTAGGGTCTTAGAAATGGCACCTTTGGGATTTCAGTACCCAGTGTGGCAGGTTCATGGCTTAAATGTTTGGTGTTGGTATGATGCTAATCAACCTATCCATTTACCTGTCAGCTCTTTGTTTTTCTGGACACTCTTTATACCGAGGTGCTATAGGCTCTTTCGTTAGACTAACCTTCTCTTATTTCTTACACCAAAAGGTCAAGGCATATAAAATGAATATATCCTGGGAGGACTCTACTCAAATACACTTTGTAAGTGCAGCTACTTGATTGATATCTTAAAACTGGTAATTGTAAAAGCAAAACTCTGAGATTTCCGTCTAAAGCTGACACACTCATGATAAACTTCATTCCTGTTTAGGATAGCTTTGTTCTTCATGTGATTTGAAAACCTCCTAGACTTCTTGGTTTTTACTTCCCTCACATTCGAATCTCTCTTTCAAGTATTTTTGGAGTCCATCTATGTCTCACGGTTAACAGCATAGCCAAGTCACCATTTGCTTTATTTGCCCAGTTGTTTGTTAATCGTCTCATACTTTTATATCCCTACTCATCATGTACGCTCAGTTGTGGGACTGTGAAAGGCAGCCTGGTTTCTGGTTGAGCTAAGATTTAAAACCCTGGCAGGCCCAGTAGGAAATAACCACATAAAGGATGGCAGGCGTTTTGCTATGCTCCTGGGAGCCAGACTCCTGACACGAAGCCACAGCTCTCCATAGGTCTGTGACTACGGATCATGCAGCCTCCAACCCCTCCACAGGCAGAGGCATGGTCACATATCCTCAAGACATCCCCATGTTAATGAGGCACTTAGAGTCTTAGCCACTCCCCCTCCCTACACAGGTATTTCAACCTCTCCCCTCCCTGAGTTCGAGGGAACTCATGCCACCCTCCACCATGACAATAAATGCCCTGAAACCCTGGACAGTCAATGGAACAGGCCTTAGTCTAAAGAGCCTCATCTAGTCTCCCACAGAAGGCCTCCTACTGCAGGCCCTCACTTTGTTCTCATCTCTTCTGCGGCATCCAGCAGTGCCTGGGATGCCCTAGAGTCTGGGAAATAGACAGGGCCGGCTTCGGTGTGTTCCCTGGGACCACAGGCCACACTCTACTACCCCTGGGCACTGTCTCTGTGTGACTTCTCATAGCCTGATACTTGCTCGGTGGTGCTATGGGGAGAGCGTTGTCAAACTTCCTGCATCCCACCTCTCCAAGAGGCTCAAGCCTGGGGTAGACACTCAACACCACACCCCGCCATTTAGTCCAACACTCAGTATGAAAGTTAGAGTGAGGTTTTTAAAGTATTCTTAATTGCCTTTTTTCGTGTTATATATTTAATATTTTAGCTATACTATGGGGAGTTTCTTTGCTGGTCCTCTTCCTTTAGTGCTCGGTATGCTTCCCTTATCTCCATGGGTATGCCTTTCCTTAATTTGCAGGAAGTTTTCTTCTGTTGATGGTCAGGTCTATACCATCGACCTGGATTTTTCTCATTATATGCCTTATAATTAAAATACCTGGTCTTTCCCACAGTGTATCATTGTTTACCCATGTTCATTTGTATGCTTTAACATTTCTTCATAGTCTGTATTTGAGAGATTTTGTTCTTCCACATTGTCTCCAATCTCTGTTGTTCTACCTTATACATGACCTTTTTTATGGGTAAAGTTTCTCTGATTTTTTTCTGATTGTGTTATATGTTTTTATTTTTTCTTCATACATCTTCATTTCACTCTGCATTTGTGAATCCAGGTTTCAGTTCATGTACTGCTTTCATCACTTTATTCATCCATGTGTTTGTATTTTCTGGTACATGACTCAGGAGATTTTTATCCTCTCCAAGTTCACTGATGTTTTTGTTCATGTCTTCTTACCATCCTCAAATTATTGCTCTTTTACATTCTGCATCATTGGTTCATTTACATAATATTTATCAGAGACTATTTCGAGAGGACTAGTAAATTTGGATACAGCATAAAGTCTTGATCCTTGATATTGTTTGTTTTTTTGTGATGTGACTCTGGTATGTAGATTTTCATGGGTTGTATATCTGATTTGAGATTGTAGCATCCCTTAGCCTGGGCCAGTAGAGGAGATGAACAGCAGGAAAATGGTCTGGTATGTAGAAAGAGCTGTGTAGGCTTTGTTCTGGGTGTACTCTTCAGGTAAACCACTGCACATGCTGTGTGTCTGGAGCTAGGACTCTGAATATCAAGACTGTAAGGGTAGATATGGTTTTAAGAAAACTCACCAGCAAGAACCAATTTGGAGCGTGTGTGATGAGATATTGGCTTAGGAATCTGGGGATGCAGTTGGCGGGCAAGGTTCTGGGGAGTTTACCAGCAAAGCAGCATGCCTGGAGCTAGGCCTGGAGTGTGAACAGGGCTGAGCTTTGTTCTTGCCATGTCAAGGCCCAAGCCAAAGGAATATAAATGGCCGTGAAGAGAACTTTGGGTGCTATCCAAACTGTTACAGTAAATTATCAGAGAATAGAAAGCAGTAAAATAGAATGATTTGGTTTACAGGTGCATATATGTCCTCAACTACACTGTTGAGCACAGTCAGAAACAAGAGAGACTAGCAAAGTTTCCCAAGGCCTTTGCTGAGAGACAGGCATAGGAACTGGTTATAAACAGTCTATTGAGCATCTTAAAGAGTGTTGCAGCTAACACACAGTAGTTCTGGGATGATAAGGATTGCTAACTTTGGCCTGCTGAAGCATCAAAAAAAGACACTGCAGCTGGATCTTAGTGGGTGTGGTGGTTTGAATATGCTTGGTCCATGGGAAATGACACTACTAGGAGATGTAGCCTTATTGGAGGAGGTGAAGCCTCATTGGAGGAAGTGTGTCACTGTGGGCATGGATTTGGAGGCCTCCTCCTATGTGCAGGCTCCACCCAATGCTGAAGAGAGACCCTCCTGGATGCCTGTAAGAGACAGTTTTTCCTGACAGCAATTGGATCGAGAAGCAGAACTCTAAGCTCCTTTTCCAGCACATCTGCCTTGATGCTGCGGTGCTTCCTGCCATAATGATAATGAACTAAACTTCTGAAACTGTAAGCCAGCCCTAATTAAATACTGTCCTTGATAAGACCTGCCTTGGAAATGGTGTCCCTTCCCAGGAATGGAAACCTTAAGACAGTGAGGTGATTGAGATGTCATTGTAAAATGCCTATGTCCAATGCGATGTCATCAGAAATGTATGCCTCATCTCACTTAGTTTTCACAGCATCCAAGTCAGTTAGAACTTATTTTAAACCACTCTTAAGGGAAGAAAGGCTCAAGAATGCTAAGTCAATGTTTTATTCATTTAAAAAGTAAAAGGAAAGGAATATAGTCTTGAGACTATTTGGTGTGATTGCCCAGTGCTCTTAATGATTATATGGAGTTGGTTCATTAACAGTAGTACAATCAGAATTGAAAGAAACATCAATTTCATTGCACCTAATCAGTTCAATCAAATTAATATTTATTTGTATGAATAGGACCTCTAATATAGATAATGCTTTCCAGAGCACTATAATTACATTCTTGATTATGTACCCCAGAGATATTAGAGAGAATCATTTGCAATAAGACTTTCTACATTAGTTATGAAATGTTAATATTTGTTTCCACCATTTATTTACATGTTGTGAATGTCAAGTACAAGGAAGATAATTAGAATATATTATGTAGCCCTGTAATTTTTGATGTCATAGCAGATTTTTAATTTTATGTCACATAATCTCTTATTAAGAAAGCTGAACAACTAAGATTTGATTGCAGTCTTTCATGTGCCTGTATTTTCAGGGCAGAGGTTATGATTTGGTATATTTTTAAATAATTTTGTGTTTACAGGTACAGTAAAGTTGCACTAGAGGTCATTCTTTCCTAAGTGGCACTTCACCTTTTCCTTCTTTAGTTATTGGAACATAATATACTTATCAAGTGTCATTAACAACTTGAAAATGATAACATGACCAGGACAGTAGTGATGATCACACTAAAAGACAAAATTTGACTAAGAAATAAATATAGATTCCTATAAAGAAAATAACAAGGTTTTAAGAAAAATATAACAGATCACTCTTTCTCAATGTTCATATTATCACAAACACAACAATATTGTTTATAACCCAGTGATATGGACATAAAACAATGATGAAGGCTTTAACTGAGTATTTTAAGGTCCAAGCATGGAAAACTTTCTCTCTCAGTCTTTTATAGCTGAAATCCTTGCTTCTTAGTTCCCGAGAATGTATCCAGTTTCTACCACCACAACTACTAATGGTTGGTATGGAGCCCCAAGTTATGCTTTGTAATCTATTACCCAAGGGAGTTCTAGCTCCTCTCTAAAGTTGGTCTCTTCAGTTGCAGATTCCTCCCTTCTCTACTTATTGATACTACTCTAGACATTGAGTTCTTTACATCCTCTATCATCATGTTCACCCTTAGAGGTTTCCCCTTCCCCGTGAACATTACTTTTCTTCTTTTCATTGTTAGCAAATCCTTCACTTACTGGCTTCTTTTTGAAAACTCATGCTACAGAGTGGTTTTAAATGCCCAGGAAAGTAGCTCAGGGGATAAAGCACTTGGAGTGGAAATTTGAGGAACTGAGTTTGAATTCCTAGGACCCATAAAAATTCTGGACAGGCAAAGTGGCGACCTGCATCCCAGTGCTTGAGGAGCATACAAGAATCCCTAGAGCATGCTGAATAGCTACAGGAGCCAAACTGACAAGTTCCATACTTAGTGAGATACATTGTCTCAATACATAACGTGGAGTGATTGAAAAGGACATGTGATGTCAAACCTTTCTTCTCAGCATGCACACACATAGGTGCATAGAACTGCACACAAACACATGTGCTTACATTATATAGGCCCGCCATATGCACATATTTATACAATTAATGACTTTATAAATACTACTTCTAGTTCTCCCAATTTACATTTATAGTTATGTCAATAAAGTTCAGTTTTTCTGTGTTGTTCCACCAAAGTAACCTGTATATTTTAAATAACCCATTACTAATATTCAGTCCTCATCTTATCTGTTCTCCCAGGACCATTTGAAACTCATTTGACTGCCACCATCTACTTGATTGACAGGACTTTCAGTACACAACTGACTCCTGGTCTTCCCCATGCCATCAATTGCTTCTTCACTCTTCATTGCTCAACAATCAGAGTGCCTTTTCTATGAACATTCATGTCATTACTGACCTTATCCAGCCTTTTGTTTTCAATTTGTATTCAGTTGTGGTTTCAGATTTGTATATTCATCCTCCTCTGTGACATTTTTATTTACTGAGTGGTAGTAATCTCAAATACAACCTGCAGAAAGCAGAACACTTGGATTTTTTCCAAATTTGTTCCTCTAAAGCAATCTTTGTCTCGTGTGATGGCTGTTTTACCTTCCACAGATTAGTCTGAAAATGTGAATCTCTATTAAGGATGAAAATCTCTGATTCTTTTTCCCTATTCATATGATCTATTTGTAGTGAGTTAGAAAATTTTGAACAATTTCATAAAATAAAAATATGTAGTTAATCAGATACAATGACATTTAATAATTATTTATATAAAGTATGAATTAATTATTAAGAAATTTAGAAACCTCTTTTGTCTGTGTTATACATCAGATAAAAATCTTGTCAGATAAATTACTGCCAAGAGCTTATTTTAATAAAGATACTTGATAATCAAATAGACTGAATTTTAAATGAAGACTTTACATCAATTTTGCTAGGTGATCTTAAAAATTTCAATGATTACAATAAAATAACTATTCATGTACACCAGAAAGAAAGAAAAGCTTCTTCATGGGGATATCTTTGAGGTCTACACAATGACATCTGATGCCCTTTGATAAATGTAGCTATTGACTTACTACCATGATTCTTAACTGAATTAAAGCATGACAGTGATTGGCTTTATCTTCTAAACAAAATTCTTGGGGAAAGTAAAACTAAACAGGAAGTGGTATTCTTTCTACCACGGCAACTGTGGCTGTAGAGACAGGAAGTGGTATTCTTTCTACCATGGCAACTGTGGCTGTAGAGATCCTGAGGAATCAGACAGAAAATGCATGAATAATGTGTTAGTCTAGGCTTCACTTCTGCCAGCAGTATTCTTGCTTCTACAATCTTCTGATCTTTATTAAGTATGAGATGCAGAATAGGATGATCATTCACTTCAACTGCTGTTGTTTTTTTTTTTTTCTGAACAAAGATTGATTATCTCATACCAACACAGTATGATCCCAAGGCCTTTTCATGGGACTGGTAACTATATTGGCTCTTTCCTTCCTCTCATCATTTATAACACTTTGTTATGAAATGGATTAACGGAATTGTTTTGCCCAAAGAAGACAAGAACCTCTGCTTTTGACAGGGCTTGCTCTTCTCTTATTCAGTGAGACTTTCCCCCAATGCTTTGTGGTTGCAGAGCAATGAACTTATCTGTATCTATAGGTAGGAAGTCGATACACATAGATTAGCAAAAGCTTGCCTTCCTATACATAAGATAACCTCTTTCATATCTTAAAGACATTTGGAACTACTACATACTTTTATTAAAATATGGACTGATATGCAGACTATAGCTAATCTTTTCTTCATTAACTAACCAAAAACTTGCCTATTTTATATGAAGTTATATGCATATCATATGAGCATAAAGATACATACCTCAATCTGGAAATGGATAAATATCTCAGAGAAGCTGTGAGAAAGGAGAACGAATAGCTAGCTAGCAATAACTTAGCGAGCTATCATAGTCCACATGGACTCAGTCAGAATCAGTGTCCATCTGGGCTCCAACACTCCCTCCATCTGGCATGACTTACAATAGAATGTATGCTGACAAACTTATTTGTTATCATATAGTGCTATGGTGCAAATTATAGCGATATGCCTATGTTCCCTTCCCTTTCCTTCCTCCCCCTTCCTTCCCTTTTTTGCTTTTCATCCTTCATACTTATTTAACTATGTCCTCTTTTCACCTCAGAGTTTACCACAAACTAACAGAAAATGAGCAGCCAATTTAATATGTTGTTTAAGTTTCAAAAATTCTCATCACCATAGCAAACTTCTGAGCTTCTTATCCATGTGCATAAATGAATGCATTAAAGGCAAATTACTTACATGAAATGGAATAGGTCTTACAACTACATTTTAAAATGTTTATTTAATTTATATATATTTGTTTGTATGCCCACATGTAGCAGCACATCCTGAGTCTGGAGAGTGCATTGGATTTCTTGGGACCAAGAGCTGCAGGCATTAGTAAGCCTCCCAGTGTTGGTTCTTGGATCTGAACTCTGAGTCTTCTCATTGAGCATCACACGCTTTGACTGTTGATCTATCTCTGCAAACCCTCACAACTATTTACAGTAGTGCTTTTTAACCTTTCCAATGCTATAAATCTTTAACATAGTTCATTATGTTGTAGTGACCCTCAACTATAAAATGACCTTTACTGCTACTTCGTAACTATAATTTTTCTACTGTTATGAATTGTAATGTAAATATCTGTGTTTTTCAATGTTCCTAGCAAACCCATGTAAAGGGGTCTTTCAACCCTCAAAGAAATTGCAACTCATAGATTGAAAAACTACCAATTGAGAAGAAAATTATTTTGAAGTACTGTACATCATCTTTGAGATGAATCTTTATATTGGCAGACTACATAATAACAAGTTCTGAAGCATTTTAGGATTCTTCTAAGAGCAAGCTAGTTATAAGCATGTTAAACAGCCTTGGAATATCTTCAGAGGCAGAATGACATGGGAGATGATTTAAGAGTCAGTTATAAAGAGTGTTGGAATTCAAAGTTCTGCCTATCAAGTTTTAAGGAAGTATAATTTAGCTGTATTTCAAATATTGCCTTTTCATTTAAGTTCCATAAAAATCCAAGTGTTTGGGATAGCTATATTTAAACTTTATAAAGTTTATATTCTCATTTACTTCTTTTTGTACATCTTCAGAATATGTTTTACAATTGTCTGCCTTTTCCAATTGTAGGTGGATTCTTTCATTTCCTTTCATATAGTAGATGCTGAGTGGAAAGCATTGTTAAAAGTTTGATACACATAACATTGTGCTGTAATATAGTTTTTTTCTGTGTAAAAGTGTTATACACTTACTATACATACACATGGTATGTACACATGGATGTGCAGATAAATGCACCTGTGCTGGCATAGGAATTGACCAAAGCAGAATGTCAGGTGACTTCATCTATTGTGCTCAATCTATTGCTTTGAGACAAAATCTTTTACTAAACCATTGGCTCAATTTTTCTATTAGGCTGACCAGTGAGCTCTTGCAATTCTTCTATTTCTTCCCCACTATGCATGGTTTCCAGGCATATGCAAACATATTTAGCCTTTTTAAAAAAATCTGGGTGCTTGTGTTTAAAATTCAGGTCTCTAATGTTTGGAGAACAAGGGCTTTTACTTATTGTGATAACTCCACAGGCCTTGTTATATATATTCTTTTGTTTACAAGTAAATGCCTTACTGATCTTATGATGAATTGAAAATAATCAAACAAAGAATTAAGTATTTTAGTATTCAAAAATAACCTTGGAAAGTTATTTCTCAAGCTAAAGAATAATGCCAACACATATTCACCAAAACTGTGAAAATATAACTCTAAATTTCAAATCCTTTACTGGACAAGAATGGTCTGATTATAGTTGGTTGTAGAGAAATATATTACTGCTGAGATTAAAGTTTTTTCCTAATTTCACTTGGGAATTTATGCACAAACACATATCCAATGCAGGTATCTCTTATACCTTGAAATTCTATCAGTTGTATTTCTTTGTTACTCCATGCCACTAATGCCTCCTTGAAGGTTAATCCTGCCCTTTGAGAAGCTGACATTCATCTCCTTTTGCTGATGACCACTCTGAAGCAGCCTTCTTATAAGTTACTCTTTCAGTCAAATCACTTAGGACCACATAGGTTGCAACACTGATTAGTACTAGAAGCAGGGCCCTGCAATTCTTTTATTAGTTATTGTCTATTGTCATCTACTATTGACCCAACCAAATATAAAGCTAGACTCATACTGCATATTTCATAATCATTCTTCAGAACCTAAAAACAATACCAGTCAATAAACACCCTCGGTTATTAGCCATGAATATGTGTAGAAGCAAATATATGACGTTGAGAGAAAATGAATAGAGAGCAAAGCACATTTAATAGACTATATTCTTCTACTCAGGTTATTCAAGAATTCATATATTATAATAATATACTACTGAAGTCTGAAGATGACATATTTGCATGTGCACATGATTGAAGCATAAACAGCTTAATGAAAGAACTTTCACGTCCTCACACAATTTACCTCCATGAATTCAGTTCCAACCATTCATTTCATGTGGATTTCCTCATGGGCAAAATTCCTTCAGACTTATGCAATTTTCATAAAGAATTTATAAGTATGTTCTCCTTATAAATGTTTCAAAAGTTCTCTAAGCAGTGGCATAATCTTGTGTTTGTTATGAGTAGGAAAGCCCCCAATTAAGCTTGCCGATGGCACCTTTTGTTAATATCTGTTCTTTTATTCTAATAAATCATAGTTCCATCTCAGTTTAAGTATGAATTACCTCTATGATTTTTAACAAAAGACACTATAGAACTAATTATACTATATCATTGACAAATCTACACTCTAGTTTTTATCATTTAACAGAACAATTTTATAAACAAAAATATCAAAATGTATCCATTTTTCCTTATGAATGTATAAATGAAAATCAACTATAATGTTTAGATTTTTGAATAGTACTACTGAATAATTCTTGAACCCAATTATCCATGAAGCTGCAGGTTTGAGCTTAAGAAGTGGATTCTGCTCATGGATTTCTGGTGAACAGAAAGTGATTCGTTAGGGAATTGAAGGGAATGGAAGAGTAAAAATTATGGTACAAAAATGTCAATGTTTACAGCTTTTAATTTTCTTTTATTTGCTTTTCTAAAAATAGATCATGCCTGTTAAATTGCAGTGATGTTTCTATTTCATATGCTGAATTTAATTTTAGAGTATCATAATTGATTAATTTGTAAAAATGAATACATCCATTGTTAAGTTAAACCTCAGCTGACTATTTTTTATGATGAACAAGTACTACCTACTTTTTTAAAAATAGGATAAATTCAAGAGAATAAACTGACTGAAAACCACAGCTTTGGACTGAGTGTTTGACCCAAAATTCAGAGCAGTATTAAAACTCCTCAAAGTAATTATGTCCAGAACTATCATGGCTCTTTAGGCTTGACTAAAAGATGAGCACTGTGGAGAAATTGTATGCATGTGGTGGACTAATGTTAACTCACAATGTTTGCTTTAAGCAGAACACAGGCCAAGTAGATGCATTTTTCAAACTCTCCCTGTCTAATGATCTACTTTTTACCATGCTACTGATTTTCACAACGATGGTGGACAAAATCTTAGCCTAAGCCTCAACATCTTCTGTGAATGTTACACAAGCTTGACCATGTTTAGAGTAGAATACCACCTTCCCTACTGCTATCAGGCAGAGAACAAAAATTCTTGTTTCCAAATCAATTTTCAGAACAATGAGATAATGTGGTTAACGTTATGTAGAGAGAGCAACTCTAAATTGGAGCTCTCAATTGGGTCTGTTCATCACAGACAGTAAGACTGTAAAATCAATTTAAACCTTAAACCCAATTAAGAGAATCCCATGAGGTAGGAAATAAGAGGAGGGTATATTAACTAAAAAAAAAATATTATGAGTACTTCAATAATTATTGAAATTATGCTTTCAAAACTCATTACATTACTCATTATTACAAATATACTTAGCAAGTTATTGGTAAAAAAAAAAAAAAATCCAAACCAAATTAAAACCGAAATAACAAAGGGTGCAAGCATATCAAAAGGAAACAGAAGAAAAACTGGTGAGGAGATACTGCAGGCAGAAGAGAGAGTAGGAGAGATATGAAATACCAAGTGCCATTGCAAATGAGCAAATACATAGTACAGTTTATACAAATATAAATAAATGATTGAAATAGATGAAGACTAGGTAAACCTTCCCCCCTTTCTACGTGTGTATGTATACACAATTTTATGTTTCGTGTGTGTGCGTGTGTCTGTGTGTGTGTGTGTGTGTGTATCTGTGTGTCCCTGCATGGGAGGCCTGAGATTGATATTGAGAATCATCCTATTGAGGTAGAGATTCCCAGTACAACCTAGAGCTCCCTAATATGCCTTGTCTTGCTAGCTAGCTCGCTCTGGAGATCCTGTCCCTGGAATTAGCAGCTTGCTGATGTGCTTCCTAACCTTTGCCTTAAACACAGAGCAGTCTACCACTTCTGGAAACCCTTTAATTAATTCCTTTTAACACGTGCAGGTACTTTCTCTTCCAAGACGAAAACCAGGTCCCTGATTCGCTTCCTAAGTATTATAAGTGTAAGCAAATAATAATTTTAAAATGCTATATTAGCCCAAAGTAGCCTGAACTCATGGGAATCCTCTTGCCTCAGCCTCCCAGTCTAGAATTACTATTCTGTACGTGCCTGGTCCTTCACCATCCTTGCACCACCGGCCTGTTCAGAGTAGGTGGTTCCTAGTCCTAGGTGATGTGTCACTGTTTGAACTTAGATAGTTTTGCTAAGACAGTCTTTTGGGTCATTCCATCTCATTCCTGACATCTCCACCTTTTGAACCATGTGTAAGTGGAACATTTATTTTTACCTCAAGAAGTTGCCAAGTCATCCAAATCTGATCTTTTATACAGAGTGAGTAATTGTTTAAAGATGTAGAAAAGCAAGCACGTTTAACAAACTATTTCAATGCTTAAAACACTTAATGAATTCTCCATTAACGTTCCTCTGTGCATAAATAAATACCTTTATTAGCTGCTTTATATAAGAAATGGGCTTAATTTAGAAATGTGTGACATTTTAAGTGCTTTAATATTATTTTTAGCTAAGTTAGAAATGACTGAATAATAAACATGTTGCATTTGTGATTTTTTTATAGTCCAGAAAGAAGAAATTATTTGAATTTTATTGGTAAATATTCCAGATATTTAAAGGGTTGTAGCTGGTGTTTCCCAGTGTTATAGTTAGTTGTATTATATTTTGATCTATATAAAAAAAATTCTCACTTGATAAAGGCTTTACAAAAATTGACACCATTGGAAAGACTGGAAGTAGACAGAAATATTGAGGATTACAAAAAAAAAAAAAAAAATCCAAAAAACCAGAGTGATAAAAACAATCTTCAGTTACTAAACGCAGCTTTAACAGCATGTGAAGCAAGCTCCTCGTTCGTCAGAAGAGGTCCTCTGAATAGCACTGTGCATGCATCCCTGAAATGAAACTGTATGTTATTGGTTAACCAGGATATTTAGCATAATCACTCTGCTAGACTGTGGTGGAGGGAGGTGATTATCACTGAGAACAGATGGGCAGGTCCACAGCACTGCCAGATTCTGCACAGGCTCTATTTATCGTTGGTTCTTGCTTCTTTCCTTCTGTGTTTTTAATTTTTTTTTTTTTAAACACTCTACGTTATAAAGAGCTAGCTGCATGAAAGGTCAGTAGCTGGTGCCCTTTGAGCTTAGACTTCAAACGGAGAAGAAAGCTTCTAAAAGCTATTCCTGTGTGTCCAAGAAGGATGGGGCAGATTTCATTTTACCCTGTAGTCTCCCTCAATGCATGCACGGATTTATCTGCACGTTAAGCTCTCGGCTCGGCATCTGTAGCTCCTGTGGATTATACTGTCTCTGTGATCAGAAATGATTTTCTCGGATATGAACACCGTTTCTGGCTCTCCTAAAGTGCATCTTCCTAATGGGACCCGGTTTTACACTTTTCAAGTAAGTGTGCTTTAAATGGCTTCACTACGAAAGAAGTTATTATACAGTCAAACTTTTAATAAAGAGGATATAATGAAAGGAAAAGTAGGCAGTGTGGAAGTAGGAAGTGGGTGTACCTAGTGGGTGATGTGCAAGTAATTAGTCTGTTTTTAATTGTAGAGAAGGGATGGAGGTAGCCTTCTCAGTGAATTCTGGCTAAATAATAGTGAATGATTTACTTCATGGGCATTTTTAAATACTCTTTTGTATTGTCGTGGAAAAGTATGGAGATGTGTCGCGCCTTCTATGTGTTTTTATGGCTGCAATATAGTGATGCTGTGCAGTTCTGTCTCTCACGTATCACAGAGTAGAATTTAAAGGCATTAATAGTTTACAAACTAAGTCCACGGCGAAGAAAAATCTGCTATCTTTCATATACGCAGCATAAGATAATGCCTGTTATCTAATTTCGTTAACTGTGATGCAAAAGCAGTCACAATTACAGAAGGCTTAAGCACCATGTTTACTATGCTTTTCAATTTGAGGTAAAGTAGAAACTAATTAGAATAGATTTTTTTCTCTGTTATCAAAGAGTCAAAATGATTTATATGAATTACAAAGGTGTTGCCTGCCAAATGTGTCTCAAATGCCTAGGAATAAATCAGTTCTTGGTGTAGAAAAAGCTTAATTCTAAACCAAATCAGTTTTACTTTCTTTTAATGCTCAAATGTGCATATCTTACAGTACTAAGATTGACTTTATAATTCGGTGTTATCGTTTCTGCAAGAGACAATGAGTCTTTTCTCACTGCACAGTTTATATTGTGAAGTATAAATACCTTTCACTTAATTATCATATTTGCTCTTTATGGTATTCTGGAACAAGTGCAAAGGTACAGAGGAAAAATATGGTGAGGGTACTCAGAATTTTAGAGGGGACCTCTGTGTAACTGAAAACTGGATTTCTAGAAGTTTCTTTTGCAAAGTCTAATTTCTGGATATATTTATTTCTCTCACTCTTCCCTTTATAATTTTATTTTTAATCTTGTCACCTTGCCTGTTTTACGCCGATGTCTACTGATAGTGCCTGTCTGTTCTGTGTTGTTCCAGAATATATTCTCTACTCAGAGCCAATCTGCTTATTGTGGCAGTGATTCAAAATGCCAATGCCCTAAGGCTCTGCACAGAAGCATTACTTTTTTCCCCTTCCCTGTACACTGAGATATAAACACTCTTTACAATACCCTGAAACCGACTGTGTGGGCAGCTTTGGACATTAGGTGCTCTACCCCAGTGTTTCAAAGTTTAAGGGTCAGTGATTTCCACATACTCGGTCATGACACAGGCTTTTTGCAATTCCTCCAGTGGAGGTCTTGCTGCCACCTTTTTGGCAGGTGATTGTTTTCTCCGAAAATGCAGAGGAATAATTTCTAACCACTGGTGTACGGATGTGATAACATACTCAGGTAAAAACCCTTACGGTGCAGACAGCTCATAAACTTTGATAAATACAAACTCACCTTTTCATAGTTCTCAATCCATAAAAAAGCATTTGATCTTGGAGTTTGCAGTAACAAGCAAAGTGATTATGTTTTTGATGCTATTATTTAGGATTTTTGTTGTAGACAAGATAGTACCTAAAGCATGAGGTAAAGGCTTGGTACTTGTATCTTTGTTTTTACTTTCAAAGGGAATTAAGTTGTTATTATTCTTACCTGTGTGACTTAACCTATTTATTATTATTATTATTATTATTATTAATCTTTTATCATCTTTTTAAAGTCCAATCATTATCCCCTTCCAAACCCACCTTCCAACTGATCCTCATCCCATTCCTCCTCCCCTGTCTTCAAGAGGATGTTCCCATCTCCCCACCCCCACACCATCAGCCTTAACCTATTTTTAAGACAGTATGTTTTCTTTGGCCTAAACCATGCAAAAAACAAATCAAACTAAATGCTGTAAATAGAACACCATATATCAAATAGTATCTTATGAAAAGATTAAAGTTTTAAAATGTAACTATTGTTGAAGTTGTGCCTTATGCTTCTGAGAGGAAACTTCTGCAAAGAATTGGGATTTCAGAGCTGATGTTCTTCAAATTATGCCATCACAGAAGAAACATACACAGGGACACTAGACACTCAGGCATGGAGAGCATGGGATTTTAGTTCCATCACTTCATTAAGAATATAAATCATTCTTATCATTTTCTGAAGTTTATGTTGTCAAATTTTATGAATATCACCTAGAATATTTTTATTGAATAATTTCAAAGGTAAAAGGGTAAATGACCAACAAGAAGTATAAGTACACACTCATTGCATTTTTATTCAGTAAAATATATTCATAATTCTACATATACACATGCAAATACATTTTGTGCAGAATATCTGACACAATTTAAATTAATTTTTATACGTGTGAATTCTCACTTCAATGTTTCTATGAATATACTAGAGTCTACATATTTCTGTTCAGAGACTCCTAGAGTCAGTGTGATCCCTGTACACAGTTTGTAAATTATATTTACTGAGCCAAAAATGAAGCTGTAGAATATAATTTCTTGTAATGGCCATGGATGGTCAAAAATTTAAGACAAATAATACTAGGGAGATATTGCTATATATATACACACAATTGTAGAAAACTTTACGATACTCAAATATGCACAGGTGGGAAACATGTCTTAATAAAAATTATATATATATACATATATATGCTATCTGTAGATATACATATAAAAATCAACTTAATGTTTTTAATTTTTTGTGTACACACACACATACACAAACACACACATACAAAAGCATGATTCATTATGTCCCTTCAAACTCTGTTTTTTAAAATGAAACCATCTATGTACCCTTCCAAAACTTCTAGGTGGACTAGGCACAGAAATTTTCTTTTTAAATTTTTTATTGGTTATTTTATTTATTTACATTTCAATGTTATACCCTTCCCAGTTTCCCCTCCGCAAACCCCCATCCCCTCTCCCTCTCCCTGCTTCTATGAGGGAGCTCCCCCATCCATCCACCCACTCCTGCCTTACCATCCTAGCATTCCCCTATGCTGGGGCATCAAGCCTTCACAGGACCAAGGGCCTCGCCTCTCATTTTTGCCGGATAAAGCCATTCTCTGCTATTTATGTGGCTGTACTCTTTGGTGGGTGGTTTAGTCCCTGGGAGCTTTGGAGTGTCTGATCAGTTGATATTGTTCTTCCGATGGGGTTGCAAACTGCCTCAACTCCTTCAGTCCTTCTTCTGACTCCTCCATTGGGGGGTACCCATGCTCAGTCCAATAAAATTTTAATCATTCCAAAATACTCATGTCCAATATGCCAATATGGCTCTCCCCATTTCTTAGGCTTGTAACAACTTTCCCCCAGTAATTGCCCTTTCTTCTGCCTTTATGTATCTCATTCATCATAGGTCTTTGTAGCTGTTTATTGAAAACAGACATTGTGCTGGATAAAAAACAAAAAGTCCGTCACAGACTCCCTAAATCAAAGCATTCTACTTCGGGAGGTATTTTTTACTCCTTTATCTCACAGAAGAATGTTTTGTGTGTTAAGCCTGGGAAGAACAGGCTTTCTGGAATTCCCCCACACAGAGACATTCAGAGAAAGACACGTCTTCCTGAGTATGCAGCTGTAACCTCTCATTTCTGTGGTTGAATTAATTCACGTACCCCTTCTTCTTAAGAGATGAAGTCCTTCTTCCTATGCTGTCCTCAATTGCCCCTTGTTGCTTGGAACCCATGCAATGCACAGTTCTACTTTACTAGAAAATTGCATGTTTTGTGTTGCCTTTACTTCTTCTTGCCTTTGCGCATTGGAAAAATGATTCCTTAAAAACTCATCTCAAAAAGTGTCTTTTCCCATAAGACTTTTAGTTCTTTCATGTTGTGTTAAAGGTGCTTCTGTGCATCTCCTGTGCCTGTTCACCCAACTACTAAACAGGCTAGTTTTCTTCTGTGTAATCTGTGAGGCCATTTTGTTAATTTGTCTGTAACATATGAATGTCAATAATATCTGTGTGGTAAGCTGTGTTGATGTGTTAATGAAGTGAACAATGCACTTTAAAAAATACTGATATAATAGTAAAGAATAAGTCCAAGTTAATAGAGACAATAAGTGAACATAGTTAGTTTGTATAAATAAAAATGTGTTTGATATTGGCCCTTTCTACACAATATGAACAAATTTACAAAAGTGAACAAAGTAAACCTCCCGTTTTATCAATATGTAACTGTACTTATTTAGCAGTTGGCCAATACCATTTTGACAATTTTCTTTACATTTTTCATCACTTTACTGATCTCTTTATTTATATTTAATCTGGACTAGTTTTTAATTAATTTATTTTTTCTGAGACTTTCTTTCATGAGTATTAGATTGCAGCCCCTCCCTCTGGTCTTGAACTTCTCCTGTGTTTCCTTCCAACTCTATCTCCAATTCATCCATGCATATGTAAATACAGATTTGGCTTCATTTAGTTCTGCTCACATATATAAGTGTTTAGGACTGACCACTTGTTATTGGATAGCCTCTCAGGAGAATTAGCCCTGGAGAAGACTGATAGTCTCTCTTGGCAGCCATAGACTGCTTGTAACTTCATCTAGGAGTCTTGACGGCTTTTCCACATCTGCAATGACAACCTCTGTTGTCATGATTCAGGTCTTCTTTAGGAAATCATTTTCTTTCACAGGTGCAGCTTTCTGTTGTCACAATAGAAGGTACTGTGTGTCAGCAGATGTCATGGGCCTCTAGCTCTCACCTTTATTCTTTCAGCCCTTCTTTCTCAGTTTCCAGTGAACAGTGTGTATCAGGTTGGTATTGCAGATGTATCAATTGGAGTTGGGAGCCCTACAACCAGTTCTCTGCATTTTGACTGGTTTGTGAATTGCTGTAGTCTTTGCCTGATGTACAAAGACATTTCTTTGAGGACAGGTTAGAGTCCTCACCTGACCTAGTTGCCTAGCAGAAGTTGAAGATAAGACCCATTGCTGAAGATGCCACACATTTAAGGCAAGAATGTGGAGAAATTGAGCAAGAAGTTACTAAAAGCTTCCTTCCTGAGAGCTAGCTCATGTAGTACAAGAAAGTAGTGTTTAAGCTGCAAAGGGAGAAAAGCAACCAATAGCCCTACATTGCTGTAAAACTTACAAACAACAGTGAATACTCATCAAGGTTTTCCCAATAATATAATAGTGGCACATTTATTTTGGACTAACCAAGAGCAGTCTAACTTTCACTCAATGGGAGGAAATTCATACTGTAAAGCTAGCCAACTGCCCACGACTGGAGTACTCATGGATGCTCAGAGAAGAACCTATTGTGCCCACTTTCTTAAATTAGTGTAATTTCTAACGTCATTCTAAATATTGATTTTTATACCTAAAGGTACATGTAGCACTTGTCCTTCATCAAGCCAGAGGATCTAAAACTGATTGAGCTATATTTTCAAATTTAATAGATGAGATTAGCATTTGGAGTCTGTAAGAGGTGAAAATGACTAGTCTTGAAGTCCCTATTGCCACAAGAGCGCTCACTCAGGAGACATCATTGGTAATTGGTGTGTATAACGTATCGTTATAATCAAACGACTTTGACAGGGTAATTCTGAGATTTTAGAAATGATTTTTGTATATTTTACCATTTTTTATTGCCTGAAATTTCAAACTTACTTTTGTATTGGGCGTCACATACAACATTTTATTAACAATTTAAGATATATCTAAAAATACCTAAGAGAATGCTTTGCACAAGTTGTGTGATTAAAAAGGATAGTGAAGGAAATGTCAAGCTAACTTTATAATAATCATGGGAAAACATACTCATTGCCTGGGTTATGTAGTAAGACTGGCTAAATTTTCAGGTAAATGAGAGAAATGGAGTTTCCTTTGCTTTCTGACTGCTCACAATCCTGATGACATCACATCATGCACAGAGCTACTAACTGACTTGTTGGACAAGAAAATATAGCATAATGAAAATTGTAGAAAAGAAAGAGGCAAAAACAAAATACACACATACAATGATAAAAAAAAAAAATGATTGCCATCCTTAGGATCTAAGGCTTGGGGTTTAAAGATTCCCAGTGAAGGGCCCTGTCTTGAAACTCTTCTGTAGTTATAATATTCAATATTGCTTTAAGTAAAAATTGGCCAAGAGAGAACTCACTGATTTTGAAAAAGTCACATGATCTGCAATGGTTGCTATACAGTATAGTTGAAAACATATTCACAAAATATACCAAGAGGTATATTTAATGTGTTAAAGAACAATTAGTAAGATACTGCTGAAATTGAATGTTATAAAGCTCAAAAAGAAACCAATATCCATCCCATAGAACCTGTTTCCTAAAGGGCTGATAATTAAATACAGCAGCAAAAGTATTCTGAGACAACATAATTTCATTAATATTTTAAGGCACAATATTTTTATATATTGTTTTCTTTTCCTGTTTTGATTACTTATTTTTAATTAACATTTACATTTAACAAGATAAAACAAAAAGTAAGATATAGGTATTGGATAAAACAAACACATAGAATCAATAGAGACCAGGAAGAGGAAACAGACCCACTCATTTGCACACTCAGGAAACCCATAAAAACATTAAACTGGAAACTCTACTCTATATGTAAAGGGCCTGGTACAGACCTCTGCAGGCCCTGCACATGCTGCCTCAGTCTCTGTGAGTTTATATGCGCTTTAGTCATGTTGATTAAGAAGGCCTTTTTTTTTTCTTGGATGTCCTTGATCAGTACTGACTGTTAAACTATTTTTGTGGGGATTTATTGGAGATATATCTTTTGTGCTGAGTATTCCAAAGCCTTTCATTCTCTGCATATTATCTGGCTGTATGTTGCTGTCTTTTGTCCCATCTGCTGCAGAAGGAAGTCTTGGGTGATGGATAAGCGAGGCTGTGGTCTATGAGTACAGCATCACACCACTTTATTGCGATTTTTAAAGAATAATAGTATTTGGTTTTCCTCTAGGCCCTTGTGCACTCTAGTTACAAGTTCATGTTCACCCAATCAGTGTCAGGTATGGGTTCCATCTCATTGAGTGGGACTTAAGTCAGAACAGATACTGGCTGGTTACTCACACAGGCTTTGTGCCACTGTGGTACTAGTATATCAGGCCAGCAGGACAGCATTGTAGATCAAAGGTTTTGTGGTTGGCTTGGTGTTTACATATCTCCTTTGGCACCTTGAAGAATATCTTTCTGTACCAATGATTGTAGCATCTAGGAGTTTAGGCTATATGCATGTACTAGCTGTACTTCTAATGTTCAATAAATTGTGTAGGTATTTTCATGAGTACTGGGAATTTACCTTACTTTGTGGAGAACAACCTATAGTCTTGGAAACAGACTGGTTTTTTTGGGTTTCCCATGGAATCCCTTTTGGCAACAACATAATTAGATGGTGCCTAAATTTGGTACTGGTATTGAATAGATACGGAAAGAGAGGACAATGGACAACTTTTTCTTGATCCTGATTTTGGTGGAATTGTTTTGAGTTTCTCTCAATTTAAGTTGGTATTGGCTATGTGCTTTCTATAAACTGGCTTTATTATATTAATTTCTGATATCTCTAATATTTCTAGGACTCTTTTCATGAAAGGGTGTTGGGTTTATGTTAAAAGTCTTTTTTGTGTCTAATAAGATGATCATGTGGTTTTGTCTTTCAGTTTATATATATAATGCATTAAATTTACCAATTTACATATGTAGAAACACCTCTGCATCTCTTAGATGAAGTCTTCTTGTACATGGTGGATGATCTTTTTGATGTTTTCTTTTATTTAATTTTCAAGTATTTTATTAAGAATTGTTACATCTATGTTCATAAAGAAAATTAATCTGTGATATTCTTTGTTGGATTCTTATGTGGTTTGCTTATTAGGGTAACTGTGGCTTCAGGAAACAAAATGGACAAAGTTCCATTCTAATTTAATTTATCGAATAATTTGATGAGTGTTGGCATCCATTTTTCTTTGAAAGTTTAGTAGAATTCTGAACAAAACCATCAGACACTGGATGTTTTGGTTGCTAGAATTTTAATTACTACTTCTGTTTCACTGGAGTTATAGGTCTGTTTAAATTGATTATCAAATCTTGATTTAACTTTGCCCAGTGATATGTAATGAGAAAATTATCTATTCCTTTTACATTTTGTAATTTGGTGGAATAAAACTTTTAAAAATATGTCCTTGTGATTCACTGTATTTCCTCTCAATGTTTGTTATGTGCCCCATTTTCTTTCTAATTATCTTAATGTGTATATTCTCTTTCTGTCACATTTTAGTTAATTGTGATAAGAGTTTGTCTATGTGATTTTCTCAAAGGGCCAATTCTTTGTTCTGTTGACTCTTATTGTATGTTTGTTTCTGTTTTATTGATTTCATCCTAGAGTTTGAGTATTTCTTGCCACCTACCCTTTCATGGTATGTATTTTTTTTCCTTTTAGGTTCTCTTTTTTTGTTGTTCATTTTTTTAGAGCTTTCAGATGTGGTGTTAAGTTATCACTATGAAATGTATCTTTTCAAAAAAAAAAAAAGGCATTTATTACTATAAACTGGCCTTTAGGACCAGCTCTATTTTGCCCCATATGTTTGAGTATGTTATGAATTCATTTTCATTCAATTCTAGAAAGTCTCTAATTTTTTTCTTAACATTTGTCTTGACTTGTTTTTTGATTGTTTGTTTTTAATTCGGAAAAGAGTTGTTCAGTTTTCATGAGTTTTTAAGCTTTCTGTTGTTCATATTCACCTTTAATTTGTGGTGGTCTGATAGAATACAGGATGTTATTTCAAATTTCTTACACTTCTTTGGACTTGTTCTGTATCTCAAAAAGTGATCAATTTTGGAGAAAGTGCCATAAGATGCTGATAAGAAGATATATTCTTTTGTCTTTGGGAGAAATGTTCTGTAAATATATTAGGACCAAATGGTTAATACCATCGGTTAGCTCCACTATTTCTCTGCTTAGTTTTGTCTGGATGACCTGTCTATTATTGCAAATGGGTTTTTGAAGTCTCTCACTATCAGTGTTTGAGGGTCTGTATGTGGTTTAACATGTACTAGGGTTCTTCTTTTGTTTTGTTTTGTTTTACAACTCAGATGCCTTTCTGTTTGGTGCATCGATGTTTAGAATTGCAATGCATTCTTGGTGGCTATTTCCTTTGATGAGTATATAGTGTCCTTTCCTAATTCTTCTGATTATTTTTGGTTTGACATATATTTTGTTAGTTTGCTTGGAATAACTTTTCCATCCTTTACCATGACATGATGTCTATTCTTCACATTAATATTTGTTTCTTGATTGCAGCGGCATGATGGATTTTTTTTTTCTGAATCCATTCTGTTACATTGATGTTGATAAATAACATTAAGCAGTGAATTTTTTTTTTTTTACTTAAATTACTGTTATTTTGTTGCTGTTGTGGACGTGGTGGTAGTGGTGGTGCTGATGGTGGTATGTTCCCTCTTTTGGTGTGTTGGTCTTGGATTATTTGTTCTCTTGTGTTCTTGGGGGTAATTTGTCTCTTTAAGATGGAGGGTTTTTTTATAACACCTTCCATGAGACAATGTTTATAGATAAATACTGTTTAAATATAGTCTTATCGTGTACAGTCTTATTTTCTTCATCTACTGTGATTGAGTGTTTTTCTAGACATAGTAGTCTGGGCTGGCATATGTGATCTCATAGAGTATGAAAAACATCTGTCTAGACCCTTCTGGCTTTTAGAGTCTCCATGATAAGTGTTACTGTTAAATATGCCTTTCCTATTTCACTTGATCTTTTCCCTTTGCAGTTTTTAATACAGATATTTTGTTGTTGTTGTTGTTATCTACATTCAGTATTTATGATTATTGTATGCCAAGGGAACATTATATTCTAGCTCAGCCTATTTGGTGTTGTTTATGTTCCTTTATAGGAATATCCTTTAGATGGATGAAGTTTTTTATTGAAAACAATTTCTGAGATTTGAGTTGGGATTTCTTCTCTACCTTCAATTCCTATTATTTTTGGATTTTGCCTTTTCCTAGTATCCCAGATTTCCTGTATATTTTGTGCTAAGATTAGTTTAGATTTCACAATTTCTTTGGTAAGTGTATCCATTTATTCTACTGTATCTTTAGGATGTAGGATTTTCTCTTCTACCTCTGTGTTCTTTGGTGATATTTCCTCTGAATTTCCTGTTCGAGTTCCTAAATTTTTCATTCTCATATTTTTCTGTTTAGGTTTTCTTTGATTCTATTAACAATGTTATGTCTTGAACAATTTTGTTCATTTCCCTCCACTGTTTGCATTCATAGATTTTTTTTATGGGATTTATTTCCTTATTAAGGAATTCTTATCATATTCATGAAAGCTGTTTTAAATTATTTTGTTTTATTATACTCATGGACTTCTATGCTGTGCTCTAGTGGAGACATATTGTCCTAGATGTAATTGTGTTTTTACATTGGCATATAGGCACCTGGGTTTAGAAATACTATAATTCTAGGTGCATCTATCTATATATCTATGTATCTGTATTTATATGTATTTGTATATGTGTATGTGCATGTACATGTGCAATGTGCATGTGCATGTGTATGTGTATATATATGTATATGTATGTATGTGTATATATATATATGTTTTGTCTTCTTATGGGGGTGCTTTGTTCCATGGACTTTGTTCCCCTTTCTGGTTCCTAGGGAAGTGTTCTGGCTGTTTTTCATCTGGTAGGAAATTCTTCTGGGATTTGATGGGTATGGCCAAGGTGGGTTCTAGGTAAAATGCAATTCTGGGTATTGGAAACTGGTACGTAGGACCTGGGCTGGACTATGGGAGGTGAGGCTGAGGGTTTCCATAGGAGGGAGAAGAGACATATTCTCCACCAGGATCTGCTTAGTTAGTCCCTTGGGAACGGGGACAGAAAGTGAGAAGAGGCTGAAGCAGATGGTCCGTAACAGAGCTGGGGTCTGTGGGACTGGATTTGGAAGAATGGAGAGAGAGGTGAAGATATGTAGACTGTGTGATTTGGTGGCAGAAGCGGCCTGTAGGATCTCAGGAAGTGCCTGCAGATTTGGAAGCTAGCACATAGCAATGTGAGGAGGGATGGATGTCGGGTGTGGACAAATCTGTGTGAATCGTTGGAGACTGGGCCAGGAGCAGGGTGAAAGAGTAAGCAGGCATTCTGTTGCAGAAATCAAGAGAAAACTTGAGGATTGGATTTAAAAAAGCTGGCAGAGAGGTGAAGATTTGATGCTTCCCTAACTGGAGCAATTATGGTATTTCTAATTTTTATTTTACGTCATTCATTATAGTAATACATCCACATTAGATTTTAATCTGATATCTTGTCTTTTGTTACATCACATCTCCTGCTTAATATTTACTGACAGTTTTCTTCTGGTTGGAAATATGTTTTGTTTGTTTGTCTGGTTTCCTCATTATCCTTTTGCCATTATATTTATATCTTAGAATTGCACCAGAAGACACATGATAGACATCCTCAGTGTTTATACTCTGTGCCACTAAGGCTAAACCCTGGAATGATTCCCTGGAGTTCCCAATAGGAAATCAATTGTAACTCTTTCATTTGAAATAGTTTGTACTTAATTGAAATGTGCTTGTTGCACAAGGAACCATGTGCTTCATGGCTTGGAAGCCATTAATACATGATTCATATGCCTTGCTTACAGCTATGGTACATAGATAAGGATCAACTTGATTTTAAATAGAAAAAAAGACTTTTTATTCTTTGTCACATACTCATCGGTAATGACCTAATTACTGCATCTTCTCCATAGAAACAGACTATTCTAAGATTTCTACTCTTGGAAAAATATGTATTATATTTACATAAATCACCTTATGTTTTATATATTTCTAAAGAGAAGATAATTAGAATTATGATGTATATATGTTTCAAATGAAAACATTTACTATACTAACTACATTGGCCAGAGGTTAGAAAATGTAGCAGCAAAGACAGATGCATAGCTTCTAGGCTATAGCAGAGGTAGCAAGGTTATGAACAGGGGCAAATGAATTAGAAATCTGTTCAATGATTTTATATAGTTCTGAATGCAGGAGACAGGTGATTTTAAGGCAGCATTATAGATTCTAAAGTTACCAGTGAGAGGAGAGGGGAAGGATGGGTTTAGGTAACAATCTATTAAATTCAGTTGTACTGAATGGTTAATGGAAAGAATTTTGGCTCTAAGAAAGTCTCTGTCCAGTAGAGAAGTATCCACTTGTACGGTAGAAGCAGCTTTGGAAGGGGGTGGAATGAATGAGACCCTTAGAAACATACACGTAGTAGTATGACAGTTTGAGGCTGTGTGTTTGTTTGTGCTTGTGTTTCTCTTTATTCTTCTGCCCCCAACTTCTTGTGTATTATGCTGTGCCTGAGGTTACAGGCTCCTAAATACTGAAGAGCTTTCCTGTATATTCTTATTTTATCTCGGACACACATAGAAAGTGTGCTAATGTTACTGTGTCTGACTTATATTTAGTTTTTCACTGACCCCTTTTCATTAGCATATTGTTTTACTTAGTCCTAGGTATGTGTTTACTGACACATAGATTAATGCATGTGGAGAGAAGATGCCATTACTTTGTGTATAAATGAATAAATTGGAAACTGCTAAAATGAGTCTGCTACTCATTAATCATTCTACATAACTGGTTGATTCCTGATTCCATCAGACTTTAATAATGTTTAGTAAAACTTGAGGTTTTTCCCCACTGAACTCTCAATACCTTATGATTCTGTTAGTTAAACAGAGATAAAAATAGTTTTGACTTTAAGGTACATATAAATTACTGTTTAAAATGAGAGTTTTTAATGGTGCAGAGACTACGGATAAAAGAGTACAGAAGAGCAGCAACAACAAAAGTACTACCTTCACCCTGTTTAATGGTTGACATACTTTTAAAATGATATCAAAATATATTTTACAGATAACTAAATATTTCTACATAATCTATCCATTGTACAGGATTTTCTCGGTTAGTATGTTTCCTCTTATATATTTTATTTGATTTTTATTAATCATTTTATTTATTTACATTCCAAATGTTGCCCCCTTACCTGTTCTCCCTTCCATGAGATATTCATCCCCTCCCCCTCCCCTTTGCTTCTGAGAGTGTGCTCCCTCAGCCACTTACTTACTCCCACTCCATGGTGTTAGCATGTTAGCAGTCTCCTTTCCTGCGGCATTCAGTTTCTACAGGATTAAGCTCAACCTTTCCACTAAGGCAGTCCTGTGGTACATATGTAGCAGGGATAAGAACCAGCCCATGTACACAATTTTGGTTGGTGGCTTAGCTTCTGGGAGTTTTGAGGCATCCATGTTAGTCCCTTGGGGTTGCAATCCACTACAGCTCCTTCTGTCCATCCTTTAGCTCTTCCATCGGGGTCCCCGACCTCAGTCCAATGGTTGGCTGTAAGTATCTGCATCTATCTCAGTCAGCTGCTGTAGAAGCCCTCAGAGGACTTCAAGTCATGCGAGGCTCCTTCTAGAGGCACATGTTGGCATCAGTAATAGTGTCAGGGTTTGTTGCCTGCACATGGTATGTATCACTGTTTGGGCAGGTCTTTGGATAGCCTTTCCTTCAATTTCTGCTTCATTTTTGTCTCTGCATTTTCTTTAGCCGGGAACAATTCTGGGTCATGAATTTTGAAGATGGGTGGGTGGCATCATGTCTCAAACTGAGGCTACGTCTATCTACTGAAGGAGGTCTCCTTAGGTTCTATCTCCCCACTGTTGGGAATTTCAGCTAAATTCATCCTCATTAGGTCCTGGGAGCCACTCACATCCCTGGTGTCTGGGACTTTCTAGAGGTTCTCCCCCGTCCCCCAACTGCTGCATTTTTCTGTTCATTCTCCTGGCCCTCTGGGCTTCTCTCCTGGCTTGTCCCATACCTGATACTGCCTAGGTCCCTCCGTCCCTTTGCCTCTGGTTATTATTTTCTTCCCCCTTCTAAGTGGAATTGAAGTGGTCACACTTGGGACTTCCTTCTTGTTAAGCTACATATGGTCTGTGAGTTGTATCATGGGTACTCTGAACTTTTTGGCTAATATCCACTTATCAATTAGTACATGCCACCTATGTCCTTATGGGTCTGGGTCACCTCACTCACTATTTTCTAGTTCCATCCAGTTGCCTTCAAAATTAATTATGTCCTCGTTTTAAATAGATGTGTAGAATTCCATTGTGTAAATGAATCATATTTTTCTTTATCCATTCTTCAGTTGAGGAACATCTGGGGTGTTTTCAGCTTCTGGTTATTAGAAACAAAGCTGCTATGAACGTAGTGGAGCATGTGTCCTTGTGGTATGATGGGGCATCTTTGGGATATACGCCCAGCGGTGGTTTAGCTGTGTAGTCAGGTAGAATTATTTTCAATTTTCTTTCTGATTATAGTTTCCTATACCTTACTTCTCTCAGTCCTGGCACACTTCTCCACCCACCAGGATCCATGTTCTTTCAATTGTGACAAGAATTGTCACAAAGTAATCAGGTATCTAAGGAACAATAATAAAATAAAATAAGATTAATCAAAAACAGAAAAACACTGAAAATGATATAAGTCCTTCAAAACCTCAAATCCCATCCTCGGTAACGTACTTCTTCCAACAAAACATACCTTTGAATCCTTTCCAAAATGTTGCACTAACTGGGGCTCAGTTATTCGAATATATGCACTTTCCAAGGCCATTTTCATTCAAGGCACCACAGTGACACACATGAAACTTATTGCTTTCTTTCATCATATGTGTTCATTTACTCAGTTAGCACATTTTTGAGAATGGAAAACAAATCTGTTATAAATAAAAGTTTATAAATTTTGTTGTATTTATATCTCATTATTTAACTGTTGTTCAACTCTTTTGTTTTTATAGCATTTTAACAATGATATAATGTTATAACATCTTTTCATAACATGTACTTATTGAGGGAACACAAAATACTTGCTTTAGATTTGGTGTGTATTTTCTTTTTTGGGGGGAGGGGGTTTCGAGACAGAGTTTCTCTGTGTAGCCCTGGATGTCCTGGAACTCACTCTGTAGACCAGGCTGGCCTTCAACTCAGAAGTCCGCCTACCTCTGCCTCCTGAGTGCTGGGATTAAAGGCATGAGCCACCACTGCCTGGCTTGGTGTGTATTTTCAAGGAATGAATATCATGATACATATCAGGTCAAACTGGAATGAAGTGGAATTATACCAAAATAATGAATTAATTACATATTTCTCAACTTTAGTACTTTAGGGAAGAATGTTAGATTTTTATTCATTAAATAATTTCAAAATAACTCAAACATAATTACAAAATATTTTGAACTATGGGCTTGATTCATGATATCTGGCTGGTCTACCTAGCAATCTAAGGACTCATCCTAGTTTGTAACTTGCCATGACAGAGTTTCACTATATTTATTTAGTCCTTTTCTTCTTTAGTTTCAATACATGCTATGGCCCCTGAGACCCTGTTTGGTCATGCATACGTGAATAATACACACACTGGAATCTATCACTTAAGATGACCATAACATTCATATGGTTCTTCTTTCACTAGAGACTTGATACACATGCTGTTCCTTGAACCAATCTGACATTTTAGAAATAGAAATGCCTGCTTTGTCTTAACAGTCATTAATACCCTGACAAAAGAACCTTAAGGCTAAAAGGGTTTATTTCCAGTTCACATTTTCATGAAAACTCAGTTTTCTGTGGCAAGAAAGACATGGCAGGAGATAGGAAATGATCAGAAGGCTGGACCATCACACTTGTCCATACAGGAAGAAAGAAGTGAACAGGAGTGAAGATAGTGTAAAAATCTGATGTGGACCTGCTGTATAAAATCCTGGGGCTTGATTAGCAGTGACACACTTCCTCCAGGTAGTCTCTAATGCCTAAAGGTCCCAAAACCTTCTCAGAAAGCCCTGCCAGCTCTATCAAAAATATTCAAACAAGAGCCTATGGGGGAAACTTCAAACAAACAAACAAACAACAACAACAACAAAACCAACCCAATTCTGAGTTGCTTGAATTGACATTGATTCTACCCATGAAGTCTAATTTGTGCTACCCATATAATTCTTAAGTATGGACTTCCACTTGAGTTCAGTGAACTTACCAGGATCTATATCCTTAAAGGAAACCATCTCTTCCATCTCCTCAGCTATCAATTCCAAACGGCATTTTGGCTACGGGAGAACTTCATGCTCACCCCTGTCTCACTACTGGGATTTGGCTTGTCCTGGCTTCATACAGGTGCTGGGCACGCTGTCATAGGTTGTTAGTACTATGTGTAACTGCCATGCAGGGTTCAGAAAACAGTTTGCTTATAGTCATACAGACGTTCTGGATTTCACAATCATTCCACCAGTTTGCCAGAATGATGCCTGACCTTTGAGAAGATGGAACATGGCATTGGTGTCCCGTTTAGAGCTGAGCATTCTGCATTCTTTGTTCTCTGCATTGTAGACAACTGTAAGTTTCTGTGTTAATTATGGTCCATTTCAGTAAGAGCTTCTCTGATGTGAATTGAGAGATGAATTAATATATAAGTATAATGATAAATCATTAGGAATCAATGAGTTATTATTTCTATTTAGTAGAATAATAGCAATAAATACTCCCTTGGTGCCAATGACCTACCTATCTATAGGTTTTTGTCTTGATAATGGTCCCAGGAATAGGTTTCTTCTTGTGGAACATGACTTAAATCCAAGAAGGAAGTTGCTTATTCTCATGATATTCTTGCAGCTATTTTGTTAGTAAGCATGTCTTATGAACTCAGTTATTATTTTAGCTCCTCATGTTCACATCTGGGTAACACTGAGGATTGCTTTTCTCCTCTCATACTTTGAATAGCATATTCCATCACTATGATAACTAGCCAGTATGTATGAAGCTTCTTGGTAAGTATCAGCTTGATCTCTCCATGTTCTCTGCCTCAATTCATAGGGCTAGCAGGATATGAAGAGCATGGGAAATTGTCTACAAGGTTTGATGATGCTTAGGCACTCACCAACCAGCATTCCCAAGAGTCAACCTATTCTTGGTAATGGACTTTTTAATTTGGGCAACAATGAACATGGATGAGCTGGTATCTTCATAGTAGATCAAGGAGGCATTTGAGTATATTTATAGACAAAAAAATATATAGTTGGATCATGTAGATCTCCTTCTATGATTTTAGGGAATATCTAAAGTAATTTGCATAGTGATATAACATGAATGGTTTGCACTCTCACCAGCAATGAAGCCATGCATCTCTTCATGATCTTTTGGAGTCTGAGCCATTCTAACTTGGTAAGATAAAGTTACCAAATAACTATGATTTATATTTACCTGATCACAAGTGATGTTATACAGTTTTTAAATGCTTTCTGGCCATTTGTATTTCAACTCTATTTCATTCCATGTCCCATGTTTTTTTGTTTGTTTGTTTGTTTGTTTTAAATCAGTTCTTTGTTTCTTGATGTTTAGGTTTTTATTTATTTATTAAGTTACTTATTTTTAATTTTTATTTTATTTTAATTTTTTGGTAGATTTAAGATAGAGATCCCTGTCAGGTGTTTGGTTACTGCTGATTGTTTTCTATTCTGTAGACTGCATATTCATTAGAATGATACTATCCTGTGCTGTACAGAAGTTTTTCAGTTTCATGAGATCTCATTCATTTATTTTTTGGTATTAACGCTTGTGCTACCAGTTTCCTGTTCAGAAAACTTTTCGGGTGCCAGTGGGTATTCCTTGCTTTTTCTCATTAGATGTCCATAGGAGTCTGAGAGCTTACATGGGTGTAGTCAATTCTACAATTTGACTGTTCCATTCTTATCTGATTCATGCATTGCCATGTTTTCAGATTAGCTTAAGCTTTATTTCTAGCATTTCTCACTTCCTCAACTTTATATGTTGAATAACAAGTCCTTATTAACTTAAATAATGAAATTTGAAGTTTAAAATACCTGACTACTACTCTGCCTCTTACACTATATGCTAGACACATGACTATCTTTCTATGCCTTTCTTTTTCTCATCTGTAGTATGGGCATCTAAACATCAAAACCAACTTCAAGGCATAGCCATTTAGGTAAAAGAGGGGCTGTGTGTTACATGATTATAATTGACACAGCACATACAAAAGTAAACCAGATGAAACGATAGCATTAATTTTGATATTAAAATGTAAAACATTTTAGTGTAATGTATTATTCCTCAGAAACATACTTAATTACTGTGAGTTGTAGATTAAAATTCATAAATTAATTTAGCTCTCAGATTTTATGCTACTAACTGAAGTTTATCTTAATAATCTCATACATCTCCTAAATTGAAGTAAAAGATCTTTATAAGAGTTATATGAATGCTCAAAGTTTAGAATGCAAATTTATCCTAATAAATGCAAGCTACCATCACCTCCACAGATGATTCAAAACTTATGTACGGTTCATGGAATTTGAATATCTGAATATCAGGTGATGATACATATGCAGAAATGTCATAAACTGAATAACATTGGACAGAACATGGAGTATTTATAGCAAGATAAAGGATGCTCTCTGTGTGAAGGATAGCAGATAACAAATGAGTACAAGGTTAAATATCTACAAGGCCTCCCTTCAAATGTAATTACACTGATTCAGAAAAATGTACGTTGATTTGGTATGATGAAGTCATTTAGAAAATTCTCTCATGGACCAGTTTTTAACTCTAATTAACGTATGCGTTTTGAGGGTTCAATAAATAAACTAATTAAATCAAGGGTCAGCCCTCAATACTTATAAGCTTTAGGTTGTATTTCCCTTAAGGCATAAGTTTGTCAAGATATTTCCAAATTGAAACAATAGATTGCCATGTCAGGAATGATATTCATCTGTTGTTAATTAGTAATGCATCTGTCACTCAGAAATTTTAAAATAGAAGTACTGTGTTAGTTTAGTCCATACAAGAAGGATGACAATTTCCCTTTTAGACTTGTGACTTCAAATTATAACATGAATAAATAACAGTTGTTGTGTTTTGCTTTCCTTTAGCTGTGATAATATATATCTGAGACAAGTCTGAAATGAATGAATGTTTTATTTGGTTCAAAGTATCATATCGTGGTTTATTATCCTCATTTGGGGCTTGTGAAGCATCAAACCGTCATGTTGGAAAGATATGGTATAGTAAGCTGCTCACATCATGGTGTAAAGAGCAAAGAAAGTGAGAAATTAAAGGGTTATCTCTAGGTTTCCCTTTCAGGGTCCTGCACCCCATGATCAAGTGTCCTCTCTTACTAATTACCACATTTTAGTAGCATAAAAACATGACCACCCAAGTCTTTATAATTGAGGGAATCCACAGCATAGCAAGTGAGTCAGGATATGTAGCTTAGTGTCAAAATGCTTGCTGTGTGTCCAATCTCCAGCAATTCTAGAAAGCAAGCAAGCAAGCTAGCGAGTGAGCAATCAAGTAAAAAAACAAAAACCACCATAGAAAGTGTTCCTTAGAAGAGAGGAGGTATATGGCTACTAGTGAAATAAGCACATCGCAAATACCCTGGACCATCCTGTCTAGCATTGGGTTGTAATCTTTGTGATTATATTTGATTTTATAAAAATTAATAGGAATCACAACCATCTCATAAATGTGGTTTTAAAATAGTCACTAATAGAAACAATAGTTCTCACCTGGGAAAGCAGTCACTTATAACTTCTCTCAAAATGTATTGGTTTTGAAATTAAGTTCAATGAACAGAAAATTGGGAATCTTAATCTAAGATAAAAATAAATGTTTCAAAATGTATTCAATCTAGTGTACACAAATTCACTCCGAATTTTTAAATGACTGCTCTTGAGAAACGTCTCTATCACATGCTTTGATTAAGTGTATTCATATTTATCTTTGTGTGCTGTGTTTAAAATAGGAAACAGTTACTGTTCAGGCACTGAGTAATATCAGTACAAGATGCTTGGCTCAGAAAGAGTATGTTAAGTAGCATTATGGTCTAGTTCAAAAGGTGTAGAATTTAAAATCACACATCTAATTTGGTAATTGCTCTGCGATATTCAGCAAGCTGTTTACTCTGAGCACCATTTCTTTTATGATAACAAGAAATTGTAGAACTTGTGATAGATTGTAAAAACCAGAAATGATATCAATATGGTCACTTATAATATAACCTTTTATGTATGGTGCTTAGGATTAATCTAGTAGCTTCACTTATGTGAAGCAGATACTCTAATATTGAATTACACCTTGGCCCTAGAGTAACTATTAAAAATGATCATCATCATCATGATCATCACATTGGTGACAATAATTATAGATAATAATAATAGTATTAAAAGAACTGAAATGATACTACCATGCAGGATAATTCCCCAATGATTCTTATCTCTTAAAGTCCATGGCTTCCTAAAAAACCTGTCAGTAATTTAGAGTTAACTTGTTCAAATCTTAGAATGATGTCAGTGGTAGACTGAGCTTCTTGTAAAGGTTATCATGAAGGTGTTGCAGCTTATACCTTGTTTCCTTAGAATTTCTCAGAAACTGATGCCCACACTGTAAAGTTGCTCAAGCAGTCCTGTGGCAACACTAAGAGAGGTACCCATATCTGACAGGTATGCACAGTACCACCCTCCTGTCATGGAATGTTGAATTCATTGTGAACAAAGCACCTTGGAAACGCAAACCATTGACCAAGCTGACTTCTGTTAGCTCATGAGAGGTCTGTTGGCAAAACCACTTGTCCACACTGCTCTCCAATACTAACCTACAGAGTCCTAAGGAGGGAGGGTTGATAAGTACTCATTGTCTTAATCCACTGACTTTTGGGATAATATGTTATGGAACACTACTAACTGACAACTCCCAAGATAGAAAAAAAAACTGCATCTAGAAATTTGTAAGGTAATCTAAATTTTTTCTGTATATATTTTATTCACCTGATCTCAACTTCCCTAGATGAAAAAATTGCTCTCCCTATCCAATTTATCTTTGCTATCTTTGACTTGAATAATCAAAATCACTTTTCCCTTACAGAGGCTCTGATTTAGAACTACACTATCTTTTACATTATTTAACTCCTATCAGCCTTTGTTCACAAAATTATCTTTGTTGTTGTTGTTGTTGGAATTGTAATTGAATTACAATATTTTATCTTCCTTTCCCCAGCCCCTAAGCCGTCGCATACAGCCCTCCCTCTTATCTTTTAAATTGATGGCCTTTTTTATTAATAATTTTTGCATATGAATTTACACAATAAAATTGTGTGTTGTGTGATAGGTAATTTAATTTTTCCTCTTTTGAGTCCCCTTTACATTTGCATGATCTAAATCTTATTATATATTGAGTAAATAAGTATATATGCTACATCTTCAGTGACTTTTTCTTTTGGGGAGTGATGAGGGGTAGAAAACCCATCTGGCTTGTGGTACCTACTTATTCATAATACTGTACTTTGGAAATGATTCTTCATGCAAGGACTAATCAGTCCAAATAGAATCATAAAAGAAAAATGGAGGAAGTGACTTTTTAATATTTTTAAAAATAGAAATATTTTCTCCAGCATATAAATTTTTCTCCTATACAAGGGAAATTAATTGTAGTCTGTTAATTGAAATAATTATTTTATGAGGGAAAAAGTAAACTAATGTTTCTCTTCTGTTGGTACCATTGTATAGAGTCAACTAAGCCCACTAAGTATGGCTTTTATTAATCTGAGCAACATCATTAAATATACATGAATTTCTTTTTCCTATTTATTTATTTATTTACATCTGAATTCTTAAAATGTGTGTTTGAAATTTTCATATTATTACATTCATTTTAAAGCTATTCCTACCAAGGTTGTATCAAAAATAAATGATTGTTCTAAAAGTCTTTAAAAAATTATTTAGGATAGCCAGATAGATTTTGTACACATCTTTAGTCCCAGCAATTTGAAGGCAGAGACAGACAGATCTCTGTTGAGTTACAGTCCAGACTGGTCTACATAGATATGTCTAGGATGTATAGCCCTATACAAAGAAGCTTTGTTTCGAAAAAATTCTTTAGGATAATATGCCAACCCTCCAACTGAAAAGAAATTATCAAGGATTGCTGTTAGTCCATTATAAAATGAATTATCTGGCAACGTTGCTGAAGTTCTCAGCTGTAGCAGTTCTCTGGTGGAGGTTTTTTTGAGTCACTTAAGTATACCATCATATCATCTGCAATTAGTGATATTTTGATTTCTTCCTTTCCAATTTGTATCTCTTTGACCTCCTTTTGTTGTCTAAATGCTCTATCTAGTACTTCAAGTACTATATTGAATAGATAGGGAGAGAGTGGACAGCCTTGTCTAGTCCCTGATTTTAGTGGGAATTCTTCATGTTTCTCCCCATTTAGTTTAATGCTGTCTACTGGTTTTCTGTATATTGCCTTTACTGTGTTTAGGTATGGGCCTTGAATTACTGATCTTTCCAAGACTTTTATCATGAAGGAATGTTGAATTGTGTCAAATGCTTTTTCAGCATCTAATGAAATGACCATGTGATTTGGTTTTGTTTTGTTTTTGAGTTTGTTTATGTAGTGGATTACATTGATAGATTTCCGGGTATTGAACCAACCCTGCATCCCTGGGATGAAGCTTACTTGATCATGATGAATGATTGTTTTGATGTGTTCTTGGATTTGGTTTGCGAGAATTTTATTGAGTATTTTTGTATCAATATTCATAAGGGAAATTGGTCTGCAGTTTTCTTTCTTTGTTGAGTCTTTGTGAGGTTTTGGTATCAGTGTAAGTGTGGCCTCGTAGAATGAATTAGGTAGTGTTCCTTTTGTTTCTATTTTTTGGAATAGTTTGGAGAGTATTGGTATTAGGTCTTCTTTGAATGTCCAATAGGATTCTGGATATAAAATTAACTAAAACAATTCAGTAGCCTTCTTATACTCAAAAAATAAACAGGCTGAGAGAGAAATTAGAAAAGTGACACCCTTTACAATAATCACAAACAAAATAAAGTATCTTGATGTGACTCTAACTAAAGAAGTGAAAGATCTGTATGACATGATTTTCAAGTCTCTGAAGAAACAAATCGAAGGAGACTTCAGAAGATGGAAAGACAGCCTATGATCATGAATTGGCAGGATTAATATAGTAAAACTGGCTATCTTGCTGAAAGCAATTTACAGATTCAATGCAATGCCCATCAAAACTCCAACTCAATTCTTCATAGAGTTAGAAAGAGCAATTCTCAAATTCATTTGGAATAACAAAAATGTCAGGATAGAAAAACTATTCTCAACAATGAAAGAACATCTGGGGAAATCAGCATCCCTGACCTCAAGCTGTACGACAGAGCAGTAGTGGTAAAAACTGCATGGTATTGGTACAGTGACAGGCAGGTAGATCAATGTGATAGAATTGAAGACCCAGACATGTACCCACACACTTACTTGATCTTTGACAAAGGAGCTAAAACCATCCAGTGGAAACAAGACAGCATTTTCAACAAATGGTGCTGGTTCAACTGGCGGTCTACACGATAGGAATTGATCCATTCCTATCTCCCTGTACCAACCTCAAGTCCAATTGGATCAAGAACCTCCACATAAAACTAGAAAGTGAATCTAATAGAAGAGGAAGTGGGGATAAGTCTCGAACACCTGGGCACAGGGGAAAAGTTTCTTAACAGAGTACCAATGGCTTATGCTCTAAGATCAAGAATTGACAAATGGGACCTCATGAAATTACAAAGCTTCTGTAAGCCAAAGGACACTGTAAATAAGACAAAATGGCAGCCAACAGATTGGGAAAAGATCTTTACCAATCCTAGGTCCAATAGAGGGCTAATATCCAATATGTACAAAGAACTCAAATAGTTAGACTCCAGAGATCCAAATAACTCTATCAAAAATGGGGAACAGAGCTAAACAGATAATTCTCAACTGAGGAAACTCTAATGACTGAGAAGCACCTAAAGAAATGTTCAATATCCTTAGTCATCAGGGAAATGCAAATCAAAACAACCCTGAGATTCCACCTCACACCAGTCAGAATGGCTAAGATCAAAAACCCAGGTGACAGCAAATGTTGGCGAGGATGTGGAGAAAGAGGAACATTCCTCCATTGCTGGTGGGATTGCAAGCTGGTACAACCATTATGGAAATCAGTTTGGAGGACCCTCAGAAAATTGGACATACTACTTCCTGAGGACCCAGCTATACCACTCCTGGGCATATACCTAGAAGATGCTCCAACATGTAATAAGGACACATGCTCCACTATGTTCATAACAGCCATATTTATAATAGCCAGAAGCTGGAAACAACCCAACTGTCCTCAACAGAGGAATGGATACAGAGAATGTGGTACATTTACACAATGGAATACTACTAAGCTATTAAACCAATGACTTCATGAGATTCACAAGCAAATGAATGGAACTTGAAAATATCATCCTGAGTGAGGTAACTCAGTCACAAAAGAACAAACATGGTATGTACTCAGTGATAAATGGATATTAGCCCAAAAGTTCGGAACACCCATGATTCAATTCACAGCAACTGTTGGACTGAGTATGTGGTCCCAGATGGAGGAGTTGAAGAAGGGACTGAAGGAACTGAGGGAGTTTGCAGCCCCATGGGGAGGGAGCAACAATATCAATTGGTCAGGCCCACTTGGTGCTCCCAGAGACTGGACCACCAACCAAAGAATGCATATGGTGGGGCCCATGGTGCTGGACACATATGTGGCTAAGGAGGGCCTTGTTGACCATCAGTGGGAGGAGAGGCCCTTGGGTCTAAGAGTGTTAGATGCCCCAGTATAGGGCAATGCCAGGGAAGGAAGATGGGAGTGGGTGGGTTGTTGGGGGAATGCCCTCATAGAGTCAGGGGAAGGGGGGATTGGATAGGGGGTTTCCAAAGGGGAGACAAGGTAAGGAGAAAACATTTGAAATGTAAATAAAATATTAAATATAAAAAAATAAAATAAAAAAGTAAAAACAAATCAACAGAGTTGAATATCTCATTTTAGATGTTTTTACCTTAACTACATTATGAATTATGATCATCTAAAATTTTTCCTAATCTAGTTTATTTCAGCAAAAGTAAGTAGAGCAAGCAGTTCCAGCCTTCCTTGTAGCTAAGTTTTAAAAGGATAGTTTACACAAAACACAAGAGCACTTCTGTAAATGGAATGGAAAATGTCAACTCATACTTTCACTCTTCATAACTGGAATACAAACCTGGCTGCTGTAGCCACAATTTTGAATATTCAGTTGAGATATATGCCCAAATGGTACAAACAGAGGAGAACAACTTCCTATGTCTGCTTAGTCCTCAAAAGTAGAGCAAGTAATATTTGTTCATCCTGTTATTTATTTTGTGATATACTTTACATGCAACAAAAGTTTAAACTAACACATGCAATACATTTTACTTTAAATTTTTGACTGAAACTTCTACATAGAAGGATCTATATGTGTGGTACCTCACCTTGGTATCATAGAGTCTATCATAGTTTTTAATATGTGTAGCAGTGAATTAGTTTACTACTCTGGCTCCCAGCATGTCCCTTATGCACTGCACTGACCCAAGAGCTCTGGATTCATGAATGAAAGACATGCACATGCAGGCTAATTTTGATATGCCTTGACTAGCTCAATGGCTGAGCACTTCTAAGCCTCATTGTTACTACATAGACAGCCCTCCCCCCTCCCAATAGGGCTGCTTTCCCTTAACCTAAATTGCTGGATGAGTTTTCTCCAGTAGCTCTAAAATCTGATCCCTCTCCCTCCATGATTCTCCTGTTCTCTCTCTCTCTCTCTCTCTCTCTCTCTCTCTCTCTCTCTCTCTCTCTCTCCTCATCAGGAGCCAAATTAATACAAAGCATTAGAACCAATTCCCAACAAATATGCAGTTAATATCTCATTGACACCAGGTACCTAAGGACTATAATGTGCATGCATGTGTGTGTGTGTGTGTGTGTGTGTGTGTGTGTGTGTGTAGTGACTTATAAGATTAAGTGGCATTTTTTTCTTAATTTCTTATGAAACATTTTAAGTGAAGGCATAATCTAAGGCTACTCTAGCACTACATAGCTTCTCAGGAATGGGAAAAGAGTTTTTTCAGTTTTTCAGTTAATCATAAGTAGTGTGAGAAACATTATTGCGACTGAATCTGATGAAACTCTCTGTGATTTTCAGACATCTTCCTTACATTTACATTTACAGGCACTGCTGCTATTGTGGGAAAGGGCATATTGAAATAATGACCTGCTTTGTGATCATAAATCTGCGATCAGATGGAAATGTCACGAACTCAGGTGATTTAAAAATCACTTTGCTCACAAATACTACATTTTTAATTTTAGATGACATCTTTTTAGATGGTTATTCTTCCGTGTCCTACATAATTTAAATATGTATTTCACTTGCTTCACAGAGTGTTTTCAGAAGTAAAGGAAATGTCAAGTTAACATTCAAATGTGCTTTAATACAATTCTGTGAAAAGAGGGAGGTGTGACATCAAAATATTTCCATGCCATGTTACCTTATCCCAGCCAGCGTAAGAACATGTGTCAGCTAGTAGGCTTGACAACCTCCAGAGGAGTTGATCTACCATAAAATCATATAAATTGGGAATGTTTTTCTATAAAAGGGCAGGTACCACACTGAAGGCAGAGCCCATTAAAAAGAGCAGAGTTTTACCTAGAAATCAAAATGTCTGTGAAAATATTGGGATGGCTACAGGCAAAAGTTCTTTTGAATACATTTATTTATAAGGGCTTCAGAATCAGCATTTTCTGGGGACTTTGTTTCTAAAGGGCAGTTGCTGGGTTGCACAATGCATAGACTTTACTGATCTTCACAAAAGGCTGCAATGCTTTACTCCTGGAAAGGCAAACACAATAGTGAAAAAGGAAAGATATTCTCTCTAATTGCGGTCCTATTTTTCTCAATTACGACTTTTTAAGTTTTCCTTTTCTTAAATTTCAAGAATTTAGACCCATTGGTAGGTGTTCTGAAAGATCAAGATGAAAATCAATAGTTTATATTGTTTCAGTCTTTAGTGCAGTCTAGCTCTTTAAGAGCTCACAATCTCTTCCTATCAATATTTTTATCTTATCAAGAATTCTTCACCAGTTCCCTGAAAATGACAAAAATATATTAACAAGCAATACTCTGACAGATGGTGAGGCAGGGCATGCAACCTTCTGGCTACACAGAAGTAGATGATTTTATTTTTTAAAGGAAACGTGAACGCTAATTTTCCTGCATGTCTACAGAAAAAGGATATGCAGGGAATGATAACTATTTTTGTACTGTGATATTAGAAAATGTAACATCAAATGCGCAATTGAGTACCATCTGTCTACATGCAAGTCAATTCATGACCACAGATCTGACCTATGAACTAAAGATCTAACGGTGCATATGAGTGCTGCAGTTCTTGCTGAGGGCATCGCCAGTCTGGAACGATTTACATATAGGATTTCTTTTACAATTTCCTTGACAGTATTAAGCTGTCTTTATTTTAGAAAGTAATTCTGACCTGTATAGGATCAGGCAGTCATCAGCACTATCTTTAATAGCAATGAATGCCTTAACAACATTTTATAATTAAAGACTATCATTAATTGTCCTTTCATGGATTTCTCTTTTGATTATATTCAGACAAGGTCTTGCTTTGCAGCAAAGGTTGGCTTTGAACACATGATCATAACACTTCAATCTCCCAGGTGTTGGGGTTGCAGATGTTGCTGCCAACCCTAGGCATTCCCAAGTGTTTTAATGAACTTGACATCAAAGATTGAAATAATGCTGCTTTCTCTGTGTTTTTGCCTTAGGAAGACAGAGGCTATATCATTATTGCTGTGGTTTAAAAGTAAGCAGTGCACTGGAATCAAAGGGTAAAATGACTGAAATGAGCTTCACCCTTATCAGACAGAATCTAAATAGGAGATGGGATGTGGGGCATAGGTGCTGACTCTGCAGAATCATTTATTTATTTATTTATTTATTTAGAACATAATTTTACTCATACCAAATAAAAGCCTAAGAAGGAGAATAATTGATGCCTGTAACTTTGTTATAAATGGTTCTTCACAAGCTATGAACAAATTACAGTGGCGTAATAAGCTCTACACACAAAACTGTGGGCTAACACCCAAGATCTGGCTGTTCTCTCAGCATTATAAATGGCATGAGTGTGTGGGGGGGGGTGTAGAGGAAGGGTGAGGTCTGTGAAAAATGTTAGAAAAAAATCTGTGGCCATTGTCTTATATGTTGGTACCTAGCAGCAAGCATGAATGAGATTTGGTTCCTCCCAGAATTCCATGTTGCAATCTGAGTATCTAAATATACTCATATTCTATATTTGGGGTATATTATTAAATGAATGAACTAAGTAAATGAATACATTGTCATTTTATTATATAAGTCAGGCTACATTTGTTTCCACTGTGTTTTTACATAATTACTAATAAATCTATACTATAAATTTGTATTGATTTCCCCTTAAACATTTGACATATTCATGATTTAGCCATGTGATTTGAAGGGAAATAAACTTTTATAGAGAAGGAACTTCATTAAGTAACCATTGTCATTGTCCATGTAACTAAAATTAGATTTCTAACATTATATTTCTAATAACATACAGGGTTATTTTACACTAAGTCCTATGAATTTTGCCATACATGTAGAATCATGCAATCAACACCAGCCATAAAGCCATCCCATTGCTTAGAAATCCCTACTTGATTTGCCATTACATTTTCCCAGTGTCTGTATTATTATTATTATTATTATTATTATTATTATTATTATTATTTAATTAGAATTGAATCTACCATACTGTAGATAGAGTTTTATGCAGACTCCACATTCTCTGGCAGAGTTAAAGGAGTCTTGTAAGGAGATCTTAAGCTTATTATAGAATTATTAAACCCATTAGCCTTGATGGAGTCCCTGTGTTCCACTTGCTCTTTGCTTGTCTTTGAACTTTAGGATTTTCTTGATTACACTTATAGATCCTGATGCTTTGCTCTAAGTACCATTAGTTCAAGTTAGATTCAATCACAAAGTCACTGGTATATCATGAAGTATGTTGAGTCTAATATGTGCACCCTTCAGCTCAATCCCACCACTGTGTGGATACACACCCAGTTTCCTTGCCAGACCATTGGGCAAGGCCACCTGGAACTCTCAACTTCAACTGTCCTGTTTATTATCTGACACTCTTCTGGGATTTCCATGACTTCTATTACTTCTATGTTTTACCATGCATACTGCCATTTCAGGGCACATTTCTCCTCTTTCCGTAAGTCCCACTCAATTCTCAGGCTTTATGTGAAACAACAATTACTCTGGTCAACATTTAGTGGTATGTTCCCTCAGATATAGTTCCCCATTTCCTATTCCTGCACTGTCAAATTGTAATATTGCGATTGTACTTGTTCTCAATTCATAATATGGTTTTCTTTTTGCCATCAGATGTTGTTTCTTGAGAGTTGATACTATGCATATCATCATTAAAAATCAGTATGACTTTATTTAAAATGAGTATATGACTGGACAAACATCAATCTCTGTTCTCATTATATTTCATATTTCCAACATAGAAGAGATTCCAGTTGAGGTTTGGAAAGGGCAAATACATCAAGTACACTCCAGAGACTTTTGGAAGAGTGCATGTTACAACAGAAAATTTACTTCCCTGAAATGTTCTTAATGAAATGAATAGTTGCTCAACTAAACAAATCTGCTTAAATTCAACTGACATTTGATAGATTCCTGTAGCACAGCAGTTCCCATCTACATCCAGAGGTTCCTATTTGTCTATTTCCTCAGTGTGTGATAAGCACTACACACACACACACACACACACACACACACACACACCCCACCACCACCACCACCTCCATCACCACCACCACCATCACCACCATCATCACCACCACACCACACATGACTCTGTTGAAAACACATGCCAAAATCGAAGTAACCACATGGTTGAGACAAAATATTCAGATCATTAATTTACATGGCCTTGATTCTATAATAAAACACATCTGCTTTTCTAATTTATAAGTTTGAGGCTTTCAAAATGAAGTTTCAAGGGAAGCTTGGGGTTAACACTGGAAAGGCTTGTTGAATGAACTAACAATTTCATGAAGGAGGAAAAGATGAAGACGAGGCAGCTGTGGGGACCAAGCAGGAACACAGGTGCTTTCAGCATCTTGAAAATTGTAGCAGAGAGCAGGCAGTTCCTCACCCAGATTGTCAGATTCATTCTGCCAGTTCTTAATGACTCATTGTGTCAGGACCCTGGCCACCATGTGAAGGATATAGGCTCTGAAGTGAAGAGAATTGGGTGTTGGCTTGGCAAGTTCTCAGAATCTGCTGCTGAAAATCCTCACAGGTCTTCCTCCTCTTATAATCCAAGGTTTGCCTTATCACTGTATCTTCTTAAGATGGTCTTCTGAAAGGAAACATGGATTTTACCACTTCATTCATTTCATTCAAACTAAAACCTTTTGTTATCCATCTATTTTGTGCCATATATTATTAATAAGGGTGATTTTGAAAGACAATGACCCAACAACTGCTAATATTTTGTGATGTGTTCTTATATTGTCTCTGTTTCTCAACATTTTCAAATTTGTATCATTATACTTCTACATAGAGTTTAAAGAGTTTAATAATTACAACCACTTCTCTTATATGAATGCCAACTTCATTTCAGGATCACCAATAACCAGTTGGTATTAAACTTTTTAAACCTTATTCTAGAACTCCGTTCTGAGGGTTTATTTTATTCTTCTAACTACATCCTATCAATCTGCTCATGCCTCAGTGTCCTCTTCTAGCCCCGCTAACCATGACTCTAGCCTACACTGAGGATGCTTGACTGCATCCCATCTTCCACGGACCACTGCAATGCAATATGCTCACAAAGTGTTTGTCTTTTTTTTATGGACAGTAAAGAAGGGTTTTCTTGCTCTAGTAGAAATCTCAATTTCACGTAAAAAAAAGAGGTACTATGAGTGAGAAATTAAGAAGCAATATGATAGAAACTTCAAATTTGGTCAGTAAGTCCCTCTCTAGGCCACCAAGTGCTGGCTCTGGACTACCATACTTTTAATTCTTTATTACATAAAATAATATATAGTTAATATTTATTATTATTATTATTATTAATTCATTGCATGTACTGAATTCCCCAAGGACACTTTCATATAAGTATGTATATATATATACATATGTACATATATATACATACTTACATAATAAGTTGAACATGTTCATTTTTCATCTGTCTTCTCCATTCACCATTTTCTTTTATTTCCATAAAATTTTACCTCTATTTTCATATTATACATACATGCATGATTTATGAAGCTATGCAAAATCTAGGAGCCAGAAATGAAAGAAAATAATTGATATCATTTTTAAATGATGCAATCACAATTTTTGTCCATGTGAGATTATCAGGATGCTCTGGTGTCTTTTAGCTGAGAGGACTGAGTTAACCAGAGCCAGGGTGACTCCGTGACAGCCTGCAAATTGTTGGTTTGGGAGTTTAAGTTTCTGTTTCCCATAAATGAGAACCTGGATCCAGGAACCTGTGGTCAGCTAATCTGTGGACACCCTGTCACCAGGCCTCAAGTAAGAATAGGTAGCTGGAAATGAGTAAGCAACCACCTGGAAATTCTCCAAGCCTAACAAATTGTAGACTCAGTCAGAACCCTAGAGATAGAGCTAACCAATCAGGGTAAAAGGGTACATGATTCTCCCTGGAATTCCCTTAACTGACAAATAAAATAAAATAAAATAAACTGGGCCTGAGTGTGCATGAGAGGTCTCCATTCCCAAGTGGAGAAACCCCTGCATGCAGGAAATTCAGATGAATAAATGCTTTTCCATACTATCTGAGTCTGGGATATCATTCTTCAGTGATACTTGGACCCTAACATATCATGTCTCTGCTACTGTTTGAGTAGTTATTTCATTATACCAAATAGAATTAAACAAAACAGCATATGCAGATTAAAAGTCTTCTCTTCTGCGCATCAGCTATGTCTTCAGAGGATTCTTATTCTATTTAATGTACTAGGTATGTAGAAACCAGAATCTGGGCCTCAGCATGTGCACTGGTAGTGGAGGGCACCAGACACATTTCTATGCTCATTGTATATGGTGCAGAATTGAGAACTGATTTAGTTGTCCTGAAGGAAATGAAATAGCCCACAATGCACACACCTACAGAAAGTGGCTATATTTTGACTTCTAGTATATTGTAGTTTATATAATGTGGTGAATAAACAAAACAGTAAGTAAGAAAATCATTTAGCATGCCATATGCAAACAAATGATATGGTGGTAAATACTGGAAGATTAAATAGCTGGAACATGGAGGCATGCTCCTCAAAGCAATAAGGTTGGAGGACTGTGGATGGAGCATCAGGGAAACAATACACCAGAAGGAAATGGTAGCAGATATAAGTTCCTGTGCATAATATCACTTGACTTTCCCTAATAAAGAAAGGCGAATGTGACTGTGAATGCTTGGTCAAAGACAATTAGGCAGTCGTACACCCCTGGCAAGCTCTAAGGAACAACCTGGGACAGATCTTCTCGTTAGCATCCCTGGATATCAAGACGGCATAATGCAATACTGGATTTGATGTGCTCATTTAGGGAACATATTAGATAAGTCCTATTTAGGATGATGCATTTTTTTTATTGAAAATAGATGTGTTTTCATACAAGATACCTGAATTATGATTTGCCCTCCAAGTTCCTCCCCACTTTCTCCCCTATCCAGATCCATCAGCTTTTTGTCTCTCATTAGAAAATAAAACAGGTACCTAATGGATATTAATATAATATTATTTAAAAGAGCACATTAGAATAGGTAGAAATAATAAAAAAAAAAAAAACAAGAGGAAAAGATCCTTAGAAGAAGCACTAGAATAGATACAGACACTCAGAAACTTTTAAATATACAAAAAAAAAAGAAGCCATAGTATCTATGCAAAGGGCCTATAGGGTAAAAGAGAAGAAAAATGAATTAAGTAACCTGAAAAGATAAAATGTTTAAGAGGGTACATTTCATATGACACACTGTATTTTTCTTCTGTTCAATTTATTCCACTTATAATTTAATAACTACTGTTCTTTCACACTTTTGACAAAATGTTCTGTGCCCAAAAAAATGAAAAATGTGTGGTATCTTGTAAATATTTTTGAATAAATGCATGAGTACTTATTCAATGATTATAAATTTTAAAAGATTATGAAATAACTAATGAATTTAAATTATAAATGCTGTACATATATACACAAGCATTGTATTTTCTTTCCTGAGCAGTTTACCCACAACTATTAATTAGTTGAACTTTATGTAACAGTTCACTTTGCTAACTGGTATCATGATCTCATTTTCAGATGAGTGACTTGCTTAAGGTTATAAAACCATTATCTGGCATCTGGTATTTAATTTGAGCAGTCTGGTTCCAATTCTATGAACTAATTAGTTGTTAAGTGAGTTGTTTGTGAACGTGTTGCTGAAAGCAATCTAAAACAGAACAGTAGGGAGAAAGCTGAAACTATTTATAAATATTTTCTTTTAATATTCTGCCTTTGTATATTCATAAATTTGTAGGCATTTTTATTATCCATCACTGGTTTTTACTTAACTATTCAAAGTGTAGTTCATGACACTAAAATAATAAGTCATTATTCTCATAAAATCCTGGCTTCATTCACCATTGCCATACTTTAAGTAGGCTCTGCACTTTCTAGTATCCACTGTAGTCTGTGTAATCCTAACAGTAAGTTGGCAATATTTTAATATGAAAATATCAGTTACTATTTCTCTGTGTTGAATAGAAGATATGCTGAAAGAAAACATGTTTGTCTAAGAAGGGCAATTTGAACTTAGTATGAAAGAAAATCAGTCCTAAGTCTAGATTTGTAGAATGCAAAATTTTTATGTAAATATAAGCAAGTAACATGACTTCTGAACTTCTATGATGGGAATACAACAACTTGTATATGTGTGGATGCTTTTTTCATCGCATCAAAGTTTCTGTATTATAAGTCATATGTAGATGTCTAGCTAAAACTACAGTTACGGATTAAAAACTTTGTCAAATGAGTAGAATGTCAGGAAACTTGTGATGGGCCATTTGGTGTAGAAAATCATTCAGTAGATTATAACTGAGATGAAAGTAGGAATGGGGAGTTCTGGGACAGACAGATTTAAGTTGATAGTGAAGTCATGGGCTTACAGGAAGGGGAGAGGGGAGAAGAGTTAATGAAAGCCAAGTGTGGATGATAAAGCTACATGGTAGCCTATGATCTTTCAACCAAAGTATAAAATCAAAGAGGATAGTGAAACACTTGAGATACAAACAAAACAGAACAGAACAGGGAGGGGGATGTAAAAAGTTACATGGAGAAGTTAACAGAAAAATGGGAGTGGTTAAACAAAACTAAAGTTCTATAAAGAAGATTTATGAAACTTGGTAGTCTGTAAGCTAATTGAAGCATTGTCCTTCAAAAGAACAAATTAAAAACAGGGGGAGCCTGCACAGGTAAGTAATGATGCTTTCAAAGGATAAGTTAGTAAATTAGTACCTCAGTGTCAGGCAGGAGGCAGCTTCCTATAATAGGAAGACCATGTGTTGGAAATGATGTAAATGTAATAGTCACATATTTTCAACAGAATAAAAAATTAAATAAAATAAAGTAATTCATGAGAGCATAAGTTCTATAGATTACGTCTTTCTCCAAGTGGGGAATGTTCCTCAGTGTGGGTCTGAGGTATTCCAAAATAAAATATCCAACCTTTTCTCCATTCTTCTCTAATCCATGCCTATCCATCACTGTTTCTTGTCAAATATAGGATGATTTTTTTTTCATATGAGTATATTACATATTAACCCATTAAGCAGAAATAACCTATCAAAGGGCAATATAGTTTAAATCAAACTCAAAAAGCACAAATGCTCACAGAATTTTCTAAATTCAAAGGTTCTCATTTATTACTTTGCAAATTTGATATTAAAATTAATTTCATTTAATTTTTGTACAATATATTTGATCATATTACTTTCTTTCCCTATCTGATTCAATGTACATCTCACCTCTCCCCTCACCTAATTCACTCCCCCAAAATCAAAAGTATCCTCCAAACAAAAAGCAAAAAATAAAACAAGCAAACAAAACATCCAATAATATAATAAAAATACTGATACAAAACAAAATGACTGCCTACACACACACACAGAGAGAGAGAGAGAGAGAGAGAGAGAGAGAGAGAGAGAGAGAAAGAGAGAGAGAGAGAGAGAGAGAGAGAGAAAATGTAGAGTCTATTTTGTGTTGATCAAATACTCTTGGGCATAAAACCTTCCCTGGATTGTAATTGATATACCCAATGACAATCCACTGGAGAAAACTAATTGTCATGTTCCCAGCAGCTATCAACTGCAAATAGCTTCATAATGATTGGTGGTATTTGTGTACATTTTCTCTTTTCTTTTTGATGGGATTTTGTCTGGTTTGAACCACTGCAGGTTTTATGTGTGCTGTCCACAGCATTTGTGTGTTGATATGCTTATCAGTCCTTCCATGCTGGGAAGATGCTGTTTCTTGGAGGTCATTCACCATCTCTGGTTCTTACAGTCTTTCTGCCACCTCTTCTGTGTAGACTCCTGAACCTTGAGGGATGGGGTTTGATAAAGACTTTTGTTTTGGGATGAGTGTTCCAAAATCTCTCACTTTTTGCACACAAAATTTTGAATTGTAGGTCTCTGTGTTAACATCAAGTGCAAGAAGCTTCTCTGATGAGCACTGAGTGACACATTGATCCAAGTCTCAGCCATTGTGTCAGCCGTGATCCCCTGTAGAAAGCTGACTTTTAAGTCGCCAGGAGTCACAAAAGAACAGAAATGAGCTAGAATGTTGGCCGGAAGGGGTAGCAGGGAACAATTAGGGAATCACCAGATATTGTGTCCATGCCAAGAGGCCAAGTTTTATACTAATTTTTAAAAATCTCTTCACCCGTCATATAGCATAAATGTGAAATGAGAGAAAAAACTGTGTTATCAAATTATGAAATACATATGGACAAGATGATCAAGTTTATAAGTAAAATGTCTGTGACTCATTGAAAATAATCTATTGTGTGACTTTCAGGCTCTCTTGTTTTAGTCTTTTAGTAAGCTGATATTCCGTTTTATAAAAGATTTTTGAGATTTTAATATAATCACATTTCTCCCTTTGAGTTCTACCCTCTGAACCCTCCCACGTGCCACTTCCTAATCCCCATACAATTCCCTCTCGTTAATTGTTATTACATGCGTGTATATATATATATATATATATATATATATATTCACAAATATAAATTACTTAGTGTTTATAATATTACTTGTCTGTTTTCTCAAGGCTGACCATTTAACATTGCACAAAAACGTAGTGTGTTCTTCCCTGGGGAAGACCATTCGTCCCATGCCTAACTAATTTTCCTCGGTTATCTATAGTTTCTTATGTAAGGTTGAGGTCTTGTGACCTTTCCTTCATCCACTTTGGCATGTCCATTGTTATCATCCTTGTTCAGCTGACATTTATCATTTTAAGAAATTGATCCATGTAGTCAATGTATCTTGATTACATATATTCCCAACTCCCTCCCCCAAGGAGGAGGGAGTCTCAAAACATTGTCTCAAAACATCTCGTCATTTTATATGTAACATTAAGTGCATAATGTTGGCCAAGTTCCCATGTATGGGGTCATCCACTGGGGCATAGAAGAATCACCAATTGTCACCCCTCCAAAGAGAAGTGAACCTTTCTTCCTCAGCAGCCATCAACTACCATTAAATCCCCAGCTAGTTATATGACATTGTTGTTCCCACAGGTTTCATTCACAAAGTCTTAATTCTATTGAACATGTGAAGGTTATGTACTGATCATCACAGCTCTGTGAGTTCATGTGTATAGCAACCATCCCCTGTACAGGGGCTAGCTTTTTATGGCACATCATCTCCTCCTCAGGTTCCTATATTCTTCTTGTGCCTCTACCACAAAGTTCCCTGAGTCTGTGAGAAAGGTGGTCCACAAAGATATTCCATCTTTAGAACACTCCCAGTTGCTTATACTCAGCAGCTCGAACGGTACCCTCGACAATAAGAATCTTCTCTGAACAATGTTGAGATCAGCATAAATTCAAAAAAGTAACCATAAGTAGTATAGGACAATTGAACAACATGTTGACTTAGCAAAACATCAGTGGGTTCTCCCCTAGGGCCTTATGGCTTCCTTAGCCATGTGTTTTGACCGCATTCATAGAGGTAGACAATCATTCATCTTATTAAAATGCTTTACTCTAGACGGTTGTAAAAACTTTCAGAAAGGGATTGCATACTTGAAAGATTACTGGACTGAAAACAGAAGCCACATGATAAGGCAGCAAGTAACTTTCTGAACGATAATTTAGTCTTTGTGAAGTAATGTTTCACACAATAGTCCCAAAGGTCCTTCATTACAGTAGTCATGTAACGATTCTCACATCAAATACACTGCATGAAAAACATGGGAATGATCAGTTTACTGTGGGTTAATGATCTATTTATGCTGTTAATTAGATTATCAAAATATCCAAAGTTATTCAATGACCATGGTTTTTATTATTTCACAAAATGAAACAATAGGATTTTGTTGTTCACCAAAATATTTGAAAGCGATTAATCTTTGTTTATATTCAAATAAAAATATCTATGTATAATAATTTAGTGATTTTTGTACTTGAGCAGAAACATTGATTTTTTGATACATTGCCAATAACTTAATGAAAAATGTGTTGCATTTGCTCAAAATCAAGAGATCACATTTTTTTTTTTTTTAAGTTAAATGGTAGCATGAGTAATGACGTATGCCACAACCTGGACAGTGAGGCATAGCAATGGTTTACTACGTATTTGCCCACAAATGTACATTTATAGACTGTTCTATTATGTATAAATGTGGAAAATATTATTAAAATTAAGTTGCAGTATTTAATATTTTATGTATTTACTTATATAATAAAAACAAATTAGCACTTAGCAACAAGGCAAAGGATCCTCTAAGTTATTTTAATTTTGTTGTTGTTATTAGTTTTAATTTGAAGTACAATTTTATAGCCAGGCAGAGTGGAGCATACTTTTAAAACCTGTACTTGGGAGACAGAGGCTGGCAGATATGTTCTGAGTTGAAGTCCAGCCAGATAGACATAATGAATTCTTGACTAGCCAGAGATATGTAGTAAAACCATGCCTAGAAAATAAAACAAAACACACACACACACACACACAATCACACTCTCACACACACAATTTTATAATAGAACATTGTATAATTGACCTTTAAATTTAAAGTATTATAATTTTTCTTACCACTTTTTGATTAATTAAGCATTACAGTTATTTCACTGGTTTTTATATTCTTTTTGGTGTTATCCAAGTTATATTATTTTTTAAAATGATTAGCAAAAAATATACAACAAAAATGCAGCATAATATGGCATTATCTTATTTTCTTGAGAGATAGTTAAACTTTAGAAGTCTCATCAATATTAATTTATTACTGATATTATTTTTGATAATATCTGCATTTTCTTTCACTAGCAAAATATGTAGAAATGGAATGTTTGTTAAACTTAATGGGAAGTCCAGTCAGAATTTTTATTAGTATATTTCCCTAAAACGGACATGAAGGTAGATAAACAAGCACAACAGGCTATTGAGTATAAGCTGAATGAATCAAAACTACTATATAACAAATTTGTAGAGTTGATCTTAAGGTGTGATCTCAATGTACAAACTAGAGCTAAGAGAGCCTTATACATTAAATCCATAACTAAAATATTCCCCAATGTCACTCCATGTCATCTCTGTCTTCAAAGCTTTTACTTGAACCAGACTTGAGACATGAAAGGCTATTTCTGGATAGTACCATGTCTGCTGTGGTGGAATGACCTCATCTTCTCTTTGGTGTTTTGGTGTTTTCAAAGTGTCATTATAAACCTCAGATAGACGCATCAAAGGTCTTTTATGGATGCGGGTGAAAGCTATTTGTTTAATGTCAGAGGAAGCATCTAGAGTTTGAAGTTAAATTCATGTATTTTCTTCCTTCAGGACTCACTGATCCCTACTACTCAAGAGTTCAAACAATGTTCTCCATTGTAGCCAAGTACACCAACAACTAACGTTTTAAAGGGAGTTTTAGGAATAAAACACAGAAGAATGAACTTGTACATATACACATAAAATTTAGGAGTATGTGAGGTCTTATTTTTTCTTTACTAAATAGGGAATACAGAGGAGAGAAGCAGGAGATATTGAGGGCATAAAAAGGAAGACTTTCTGGACACTGTAAAAGAATTAAAAGAAAAGAACTTAAGATAACAGAGGAGTATAAATTAAAAGAGTGAATATAATGACATTCAGTTACTCTTCATTTATTTCAAGCTTTACTATCCTTGATGCTTCGGAGACATCCATGATCATCACTTTAAATTGTCCTCCTTTTTCATGTCACTTAGCTTCCTCATAGTCAACTCAAAGAGCTAATGCAAGATGAAATTTTACTCACCTATAAGAATTAACTTTTTTTCAGTACTCAGTAGTTAAACATAATGCTTTTGATAAAGTATATAAATATCTAAAGACAGAAAGTTTGTCTTGACATTAGCTGCTGTTTGCCAAATGATGGATATTTCATAATATGTTCCATGATCAAAGTTTGCTAAAAAGAATGTGGGGAAGCATTGCAAATGGTTGGCTTTTAAATAGAAAACAGAAGTTGGTGGTTTGCATCTGTTACCAATTTCATCAGAACATTGTGTTGTAATTTTTACAAAAGTGATTTTTGAAGCTGTCTTAAACAGTACCCAGGGAGTATATAATTCATTCTTCTCTGGTGAAGACCAAAGTTTTTCCTTCCAAGGTATCCAAAGCCAGTTAGGTAGCTTAGTCAATCTGGCATAAACTCTAAGCCACTTCTCTCCTGTAGGCATCCTCATGTCATAATATACTTCCATTAAGAATTACTTTTAATTAGCATAATATTTCTTTACTCATAGATTTATTAGTATAGACATTAGCAAATCATGTTATACATGTCCAACTATAACATTTTTTCAAACATAATGTCATTTTTGAGATATAATGGTTCTTTTTGAATTTGGGAAGTCTCCTAGTTGTTAGGTATCATATGCCACACAAAAACACATGGAATACTAATCTGTATTTTGTATTTCATATATATATGAAATCTTTTGCATAAATGGTAACTGTTACTGTTTTGTTATCTATCCTTCTGTGATCAGAAGTTTCAATAGACTGAACTTAGCAGCTAATTTCTAAATGAGCAAACATCAAAATGTCTTCTACATATTTATCCTGCTATTCATACATTAGCACATCACTGACGTCTTCATCAGAGAAATTTCTATTGTAGTGGACATCAGTCAACATGTGACCCACAAATTTTCAAACTGCATAAAACAAGTGATTGTGGAGTTCTCACCACCAAATAGGACACCTCTAGTAAACCCTACTCTCAAAGCTTAAGGAACATGGAAAAAGAGTTGATACAAAGATTGTAAGACCCTGACGTGAGAGAAACTTCTGAGAAACAGTGCCCTTTGGGTATGACAGGACAGGTGTATTTATGAACTTACAATTGTGGCTGCCACTACAAAACCTGCACATGACCATACTTGTCAGAACTCCAACATGACTTTGGAGGCAATAACTTTCAAGGCAGGATTCTTAGCTGGGAGCATTTGGCAATTTCAGGCTGCTGGGAGAGTGTGAGTCAGGACTGTGGCCTCTGAAAGGGAGCCCATTGAGTGGACAGTAATATATCCATGGGCATATGGGTAGGGTTATCTGGATTTAGTTGATGAGAAGAAAAATTAAAAAAAAGGATATGAAGTTGAGAGAGAGATATCTTTGGAACACTGTGGGGAAAGTTGGAGGTAGGAAGGAGGGTAGATATGATTCATACAGGTATGAAATTCTCAAGGAATAAGTATGTGGATACATACATACATACATAGAACAACTTTCTGGGTGTCTGATTGCTCTTCAGTGTGTATTATTGCAAAGTCTAATAACACTTGCTCAACCTAGAAATACATACTTGAATTTTTGGTTAAGTATAAATTAGTTTTTCTGTGATTAGATGTTAATTTATTGGAAGTCTTGCATGTAAGCACCACTTCAGGGGATGCGAGAAATAAGACATTAGATAATAAAAAGTGTCTTTTATAAAAAACAAACAAACAAAAACAAAACAAAACAAAAAAACCCCAACTAATTAATTAGTGATCTCAATTTTTCAATTATAAGATTTGCAGAATCCTGACAAGATATGAACATACTTTTGATATTTTCAACAAAATTTTGATGGAGTATCAAGACAATTCATACATAACTCTAAAATGAACATCCCCAAGGAAAAGTATCTTTTCTCCTAATATCTAATCTATAATTTTATATGCTTATGAAAGCACCTTAGGCTGAAGTAATAATTTTCTTTATGAACCAAGAAAGTGTTAACTTAGTTTTAGAAAAAAGAATTATCTTTCTTGACTGGTGAGATGGCTCAGTGGTTAAGAGCACTGATTGCTCTTCCAGAGATCCTGAGTTCAATTCACAGCAACCACATGGTGGCTCACGACCATCTTTAATAAGATTCGATGCCCTTTTCTGGTGTGTCGAAGACAGCTATAGTGTTCTCATATACATAAAACAAATAACATAAATCTTTAACAAAAGAATTCATTTTTCTCTCAATAGGATAAAATGAAATGTTCTTCCTTTGAAGGATTCGTCATGCATAATAGTTCTAGAATTGCTAGCTTTGGTCATTTTCTTCTGTCTTTTAATATTCTTACCCATGAACATGTGTCCACAGACACACATACGTGTAGCCACTGCTATCCTGAACTCATATTCATCACTAATGAAGACTTGCCAGGATCCTCAACATACTTATTTTAGAACACTGTTGTCAGTGTTGTCACCTACACCGTCGCCATTTAGAATTTGCTGAGGCAACTTCTAATTCCTTCATTACCAGAATGAACCACCCAACCTTCATTCCAAGGAATGAGGGTGAAATTTTCTCTGCTTATTTTTCAAATTGTTTCCACTATTGTACCACATATGTGATTTTGAATGTGTTCAGATTTCTCAGTTTTAAGGGCATTTACCAATTACCAGAAGAAGGAAACCATGTGGGTGCTAGGAATTGGACCTGGTAGTCCTCTTAACCCCTGAGGCACCTCTCCAACCCCTCTGCCATATTAACATTCTACAGATCGTAAATAGTCCTTCAGAGTTGTAGAGTAGTAAGTAATCCTTCAGACATAACAGAATTGTAAAATATAGAATGGAAGTCACAAACTGATTCCTAATATGTATTGCAGTGTACATATGTCTCCTAGCCTCCCAGGCCACAGTGTAAAATGTAGTCATACCTTTTTTGGGGGGGGAGGAGGGGGTAGTATCACACTTTCCATTACAGAACTTGACAGATGTAGCATATAACTCACATTCAAGTGTTTTACAAGAACCTAGTGGTGTCCTAGGAAGCTTCCTAGGCAAATGTTTCAGGTAAGGTCCCCATCCTCTGCTATCCTGGGTGCTGTTCTGTGCATACTTCTGCAGTGATATGATTTCACTAGCAATCCACTAATGCCAATATGACAATATATCAGGGAACCTCTGTATTAACCACTCAAAAATATATATAAAAAAATACTTCCAGGATGTCCAATTTCAATTGTCATTTAGTTATTTGTGTTTTGCTTACCTTATTTTCCCATTGCTTTTTATCGATCTTAGGTAAACTTATAATTTATATGAAAACATGGTTATCTAAGGAGAACAGTTAAGGGTTTTTTCCTTATAACTCCTCAGCCTTCTAAGTGCTGCTTTAGGAGCCAAATTCAGCAAGATGGAAAGTATACAGAAAGCTTAGAATGTCATAAGTGTGGTTCTCTACGTGTTCATAATGTTGTCTTAGAAAAATTGATATTGTATGGTAAAATGACGTAAATGCTATTCAAAATATGCATTTTAAGAAACAAAATGCAATCTTCAAGTCCTAAAATGTCATATTTGATAACCTTATAAAAGCTCATATTTCCCAGGGACATGAATTCAAATCAAAGGTCATTAAAATAACAACATAATCACAGAGAAGCCGCAGAAATCTTCCTCTTGCTTTGTGTTATGGCAGGTATCAGTTGTAGGCAGCCTGTCCCAGGAATGGCTCCATAGCACTTGTTTTGGTATTCTTCAACTACAAATCTGTGATACATTTATCAGTGAACATAAGTTAGCTTCAATAAGACTTTTCTTCATCCACAGTGTGTAGCTGTTGCACACACACACACACACACACACACACACACACACACACTTGGAAACTAGTGATGTGTTGCAGTACCTTACTTTAATCCCAGTACTCTTGGATTGAGGAAGGTGGAGTTCTGCAAATTCAAAGAGAGTTTGGTCTACATAATGAGTTCCAAACCATCACAATGCTACACAGTGAGGACTTGGATCAAAATAAAAAGATGTGTGTATTAGAATATAATAAACATAAATTTCATTTTTATATTTTTAAAATATTAAAAATTTGAGTAAATTGTTATTTATTTATTGGGTTTTTAATAGCACAGATATGTTTTGTATTATAAAATTGATTTTTAAATATATGTATATATAAAATCATAGAGGTTCAGAAATCTATAAAGACAATTTTACTGGCATAGTAAATACCACTTATTTTTTTAACAAATAAGTTATTATAATACCATATTTCTACACATTCATATTTTCACAAAGTTTAATTATGAGCAAATTAATATGACAGATATTTTCTGAAAGAATTGTGCTTATTACTCTGATTAATTGATATGCAATTCTATATCAGATATCATATATCACATATCAGATCTTAGAGTTGAGAGTCAGAAATATTTAAGAGTACAGGTTGGATAACATGAAGGCTAAATGGGACAAAGATTAGATTTTATTTCCATTGGCTGTATAGAATTTTTAAAGGCATTTATCAAACATTTGAACACATTTTGAAGAACATCCCTAAATATTTAGTTTCTGCTAAAATAAAATATATTACATGGAACAAATACACGAAAGCTAAAAGAAATTATAATACAATTCCAAAATGGCCCAAAGCCACTAATACACAAACATAAACCCACCTCTTCAAGTTCTTGTTCATCCATTTTACTAATAATTCATTTGACTCTTGGGAAGCACAATACTTGCCGCAAATCTCAACAAGGCTTGGTGCATTTGAATTGTTCATGGGAAAGTTCATATAAGTCAGGCCCCACTGTTCACTAAAATGTCTTCTGGAAGTCTCAGTGGATATCAGAGGAATAATTTATGGCCAGAGAATTTGTAAGAACGTCTTAGCATACGCATTTATTCTTTCAAGGCTATTAACACATTTAAATAACATACACATTTAGGGAATCGACTGTAATGTAATTTGAGAAGGGCTAGTTGTCATCTGAAAATATTAAACACTGAGCAATGGCCTTAACTGAGTACAGTTTCCATGAATTAACATAAATCCCAGGAAGGAAAGTACCTGTTCACAAATTTTAAACTAACACTTAATGATAAATAATAAAAATTACTGGAGTGATGGTTTCCCAATCAAATGGTAACTCTATGATTTAACTTTCATGTAAGAAAGCATATACTCTTAAATTTATATGACTTCTTCATACTGATCACTTTAAAGTTCCTTCCAGGAGCTGAAGGAGTTTGCAACCTCATAGGAAGAACAATATCAAACAACAAGACCCTCAAAGCACCCAGGGATTAATCCATCAACCAAAGGGTACACATGGAGGGACCTACAGCTCCAGCTGTATATGTAGAAAAAGATTGCTTTATCGGGCATCACCGGGAGGGGAGACCCTTGGTCCTGTGGAGGCTAGATGCCCCAGTGTAGGGGAATGCTAGGGTGCTGAGGCAGGAGTGGGTGGGCAGCTGAGGGAGCACCCTCATAGAGGCAGGGGGAGGAGGGAGTGAGTAAGGGTTTAATGGATGGGGAATTGGGAAGGGGGATAACATATGAAATGTCAATAAATCAAATAACCAATAAAAAATAAAGTTCCTTCTATACCATGGGAAAAGAAAGTATACGGGAATTCTAACCAAAATCAGTTGAATATTGTATTGCACTACACCTATTCCCACGGTGGCTGTACATTGGAGATGAAATTCTGTGTGTCTGTATCAGGAAAGGGCTGGACTAGTCCTTCAATTTGGGAATATGGCGACTTGGAGAATCCATACTGCTCCAGAAACTTACAATGGTTGAATGGAAAAAATCTACCCCCTCTCTGCAAGTTCAGTCCTTTGGACAAATGCAATCAAGCAATCACTCAAAGTAGATCCCAGAGAAACGCAAAGCTATGGCAGAGAAGGAAGGCTTCAACTGAGGAAGAGGGTGCGAACACTTCTATAGATTAACAGCGTCAATATCCCACCTATGTAATTTCCTGTTTCCCACAATCCTCTTGCTGTCTTTGCAGGCTCAATTTCGTAGAAAACTGAAGTGGTATTACCAATTACTTAGTTGTGTGGTTATTTATCAGCCACCTTAACTAGGATTACATGCATACTTTTTTGCATTTTCTAAGGATTGTAGAGATATTTATTTGTTAAAACTTGGCTGTTATGCATTCATGCCTCTGTCCGTGTAGGAGTGTATGTATAAGTTTTATAATCAAACAGACCCGAGAAACTGCTTCCTATTCCATTCCTGTTTTTCATCTCAAAACCATTAGATTTTGTGAATGGTATAATTAAATGCCTAGAAAATCCATAGCTAAAACATATGGCAAGTGTATGGATTTTATCAACTTGTAGTTATTAGTTGGGATTTGGATATTTTCCCACCTCATTTTTAATTAAATATGGAAAGGCATCTCAATTCTAGCAAATTAAATATTTATCAATTTGTATTCTAACTTGTTCCTATGCAATAAATATGTAAAGAAATAAATATCATAGTGATGTTTTTATGTTTATCTCACATAAACTGGTACAAAGAATGAGAAAAATTATGATTAAATATTTATTTCTTAATAATAAAATTTATCAATATATAAAACTTACACTTAGATTTTTACATCATAAATTCAAAGGAATTTGTTGAATGAGACTTTTATTTATTTATTTTTTACACTCCAGATTTTATCTCCCTCCCAGTCCACCCTCTGACTGTTCAACATCCCATACCTCCTCCCCTGACTCCACGAGGATGTTCCCATCCCCATTCCCCACTCCACCAGTCCTCTAAACTACCAGGGGCCTTCAGTCTCTTGAGGATTAGGTGCATCTTCTCTGACTTAACCCAGACCCTGCAGTCCTCTGCTGTATATGTGTTAGGGGCTCATATTAGCTGGTATGAGTAGTGGGTGGTCCAGTGTCTGAGAGATCTTGGGGTCCAGGTTGATTGAGACTGCTGGTCCTCCTACAAGGTCGCCCTCCTCCTCCTCAGCTTCTTCCAGTTTTTCCCTAATTTAACTACAGGGGTCAGCAGCTTCTGTTCATTAGTTGGGTGTAAATATTTGCATCTGACTCTTTCAGCTGCTTGTTTGGTATTTCTTTTTTTCTTTTCTTTTTCTTTCTTTTTTTTTTTTTTTTTTTTGATTTTCGAGACATGGTTTCTCTGTATAGCCCTGGCTGTCCTGGAACTCATTCTGTAGACCAGGTTGGCCTCTAACTCAGAAATCCGCCTGCCTCTGCCTCCCAAGTGCTGGAATTAAAGGCATGTGCCACCACTGCCCCGCCTGTTTGGTATTTCTTTGGGCCTGTCGCTGGACCTTCTTTTCCTCAGGCTCTTCTCCATTTCCATCGCTGCAGTTCTTTCAGACAAGAACAATTATGGGTCAGAGTTTTGACTGTGGGATGGCAACCCCATCCCTCAATTGATGCCCTGTCTTTCTGCTGGAGGTGGGCTTTACAAGTTCCTTCTCCTCACTGTTGGGCATTTCATCTAAGGTCCCTTCCTTTGAGTCCTGAGGGTCTCTCAACTCCCAGGTCTCTGGTGCATTCTGGAGGGTTCCCCCAACCTCCTACCTCCCAAGTTTGCCTGTTTCCATTCTTTCTGCTGGCCCTCAGGACTTCAGTCCTTTTCCCACACCCAATACCAGATCATGTTCCCCCTTTCCCCTCCCCCATCCCCTTTCTCTCCCAAGTTCCCTCTTCCTCCCTTGTGATTGCTTTAGTCTCCCCCCTGAAGCATTCTCACTTGGGCTCTTCAGCTTGTTGACCTTTTTGAGTTCTGTGGGCTGTATCTTGGGTATTCTGTACTTTTTTTTTTTTTTTTTGGCTAATATCCACTTATTGTGAGTGCATTCCCTGCATGTACTTTTGGGTCACTCAGGATATTTTCTAGTTCCATCCATTTGCCTGCAAAACTCAGGGTGTTCTCATTCTTAATAGCTGAGTAGTGTTCCATTGTATAAATGAACCACATTTTCTGTATCCACTCTTCTGTCATGGGACATCTAGGTTGTTTCCAGCTTCTGGCTATCAAAAACAAGGCCGCTATGAACATAGTGGAACATGTGCCTCTGTGGCACGGTGGGGCATCGTTTGGGTATATTCCCAAGAGTGGTATTGCGGGGTCTTCAGGTAGATCTATTTCCAATTTTCTGAGGAACCTCCAGATTGATTTCCAGAGTGGTTGTACAAGTTTCCAATCCCACCATCAATGGAAGAGTGTTCCTCTTTCTCCACATCCTCACCAACATCTGTTGTCACCTGAGGTTTTGATCTCAGCCACTCTGATTGGTATAAGGTGGAGTCTCAGGATCGTTTTGATTTGCATTTCTCTGATCACTAAGGACTTTGAACATTTCTTTAGGTGCTTCTCAGCCATTTAATTGATTTTAATGATTACCTTTTTTTTAAAAAAAAAGTAAAGTATCATTTTTTTTTTACTGGAAAACTTAGAGTACATTCTGAAGGATAACCAACTTTGTCATGGAATATATCTTAATTTCAGTTTTTATTCATATGTAACAATTCAGGAATAGTTTAGCTAACCTGGGAGAGATATTGATAAATTGTTTCATGTAAAAAGGTATTTCAGCCTCTGTTTCCTTTTTTTGTCCCTGTTCTTCCTTTGGACAGGAACATTTCTGGGTTAAAAAAAAATTGAGATGGGTGGGTAGCCCCATCCCTCGACCAGGGACCGTGCCTATCTGCTGGAGGAGGTCTCTACAGGTTCTTTCTCCCTCTTCTCTGCACATTATGGCTAAAGTCAATCCCATTGGGTCCTAGGAGCATCACATTTCTCTGTTGTCTGGGACTCTCCAGTGGCTCTCCCCAGTTCCTCATCCCTCCTGCTACCTTTTTTGTTCTATTTCCTGACCTTCTGTACCTATCTCACATCTCCTCCAGTTTCTGATACTGCCACTCTTATTTCCTCCCCCTCCTTTCTCTCTCCCTTGTCCCCTCTTCTTCTACCTCCCACAATCGTCCTGTTCCCCCCTCAATGCAGGACTGAAGCATTCTCACCCTGGTCTTCCTTCCTTCTACCTCTGCATTGTCTGTAGGTTGTACCATAGGCATTGTGAGCTTTTGGGCTAGTATCCACTTATTAGTGAGTACATACCATGTGTGTTCTTTTGTGTCTGCATTACCTCATTCAGGATGATATTTTCTAGTTCCATCCATTTGCCTTCAAGTTTCAAGGGAGATGCTGGAGTGGTGGAGCAAGAGAGGATGGGTGGGGGAGCACTCTCACATAGGCAAAAGGGAGGGAGGATGGTAAACTTGGGATGGTGGGGTTGGTGGAGGGGTAACTAGGAAGTGGAATATCATTTGAGGTGTAAATGAATGGAATGATTAATTAAAACTAGAGATATTTCTATAATCAGACCCTGTCTAGAGAGAGACTAGGGATCGCCAAGGATATAGGCAGGTACAAAATTTCTGTGATGATAACTGGCAAATATAAATATCTTTAGAGTAGAATGATAGACTGCTGTGTGGCTAGTATTTATTCTGTTGTTATTTATGCACATTTATTTACTTTCTTCTGTTGTTATTTATGCACATTTATTTACTGTGAAAGTACTATTTTATTATCAAATACACAGATAGTTTATGTGCTTGACAAGTTTATATATATATATATATAAGAAAGAAGTGCATTGAAAGACTTGGAAAATGACACCTGAGTGTCCAAGTACAGCAAAATGAAAACTTGTATGTGTAAGACATAGGAGAAATACATCCATAAAGTATAACATGGTTAAGAATTAACAGTTATTTGGCTATGAAAAGGAAAAAGACTCCAACTGACATGTCTGGCATATATTTATAGACATGCTTGTCAATCCCAATAGTAATAATGGTATGCATCATTAATATCTTTAGAATATATGTTAATTTCTCCATGAGTCAATTTAAAGACTCTGTTTCATTTGTGAATAATAGTGAGTGATCTTTCCAATAAGCCATATGACACTTAGTAAATATCATAAGGGGACAGATGGCTGTAGAGAGATAGAGACAAAATTAAAACTATACATAAATGAGAAATAATGATGCATACATGTGTCAGTTTTCCCTGAGAGACAGAAAGCTCTAAGGTTTAGATTTAGGTTGGAAATGGATGGAATATTATTCACTACTTTTATGCAGTCGAGCTTCATCGCAAAGATATCGCATCTTTAGTGAGAAATAAAGTTCCTTATTTATTTATTTATTTATTTATTTATTTATTTTTGCTAGAAAGAATCTTACCAACCAAAGCATGGGAATAACCCTAATATTCTTTTTTCAAGGTTTTAGTATAGTTTCATAACAATCATTTGCAGTTTATTTATATATAATCAGAATATCAATTCTACTGAAGAGAAAAAAAATAATAACTAGTTCAATTATTTCATTTCAATAATGTTTCTTTCTTTTCTACATCTGACATTACATTTAAACTGGGAAATGGTTCAAATTTTAAATGTTTTGTTTTACATTTTTAAATGTTACAAAGAGGCTTTAAAAACTACTTACAGATGTCGTTGACTAATATCAATGCATCACAGTTTATTCTCCATCATTTGAAAAAATTGCCAAACCTATATTTTTATGTGAAAATCCAGACATTAAAATAGGCAGGTTCTTTTTTAAAGCATCACTGTCATCATCGATGTCATCATCATCATCTCATCATCATAATAGTGTGTGTATGTCGGTAAGAGCCCTTAGAAGGCCAGATATCTTAACTTCTATCTTGGAAATAATAACTTGAACTGTAAAATTTTGCTTTGCTATATAAAGTACTATAAAATCTTATATTATTCATCTTCATCTAATAGAGTATTATACTGTCTCAAAACTACTTCTTTAAAACCTTTCAACACATTATTAATGTTTATATATGGATATTTCCAAGTGTGTATGTCTGTGTACCACACACATATCTGGTACACATATTGGACAGAGACAGTGTCAGACCTTCTGGAAATACATTTGCACAGAATTATGAGCTGCGTTGTGAGTGCTAAGTATCACACCTGGATCTTATGGAAGAATATCCAGTACTCTTAATACAGAGACATCACTCTAGTAGCCCCGAAACTATTGTTATTTTTTCACTGTTTTAAAATTTTAGATATTTTCCTTTTATTGAAAATAGATTTTTGCATATAATATATTTCTTCCCACCTCTCCTCTGAACCAAATCCACCCTCTTTCTGTCTCTCATTCAAAACATACAGGCTTCTAAGAGATAATAATACAACACTATAGCCGGGCAGCAGTGGCGCATGCCTTTAATTCCAGCACGTGGGAGGCAGAGGCAGGCAGATTTCTGAGTTCAAGGCCAGCCTGGTCTAAAGAGTGAGTTCCAGGACAGCCAGGGCTATACAGAGAAACCCTGTCTTGAAAAAAATATATATGTGATATATAGATATATCTATATATCTATATATAGATATATATGATAAAACAAAACATCAGAGATGGATAAGACCAAGAAACACAAGGAAACAAACCCAAGAGAAGGCACAATAATACAAGACCCAATGCTTTATACTCTCAAAAATCCCAATAAAATACTAAACTGGAAACCATTAATGCATCTGTGCATGTTGCCTCAGTGCCTGTGAGTTCATGTGAGTTTTGATCTTGTTGATTTAGAGAGCACTGCTTTCTTGGTTTCCTCCACCCTCTCTGGCTTTACACTCCTTCTTCCTCCTCTGATGATGGCTGAGCAAGGCACTGATCTATGGTAGCAGGATGTCATGAAGAGTCATTTTATTGCCACATTTTTTTAGAACAATATATTTCTATTTACCTTAGGCTAGAGGATTATTTGGTCTCACATTCTTGGTCACCCAGGCAGTGTTGTATATGGGCTCCATTTCATGGAGTAAGCCTTAAGTCAGATCTGATATTTCTGGGTTACTCCCACAAGTTTTCTGTCCCCACTGGAATACCATATTCTGGAGGCAGGACACCACTGTCCATCAAAAGGTTTGTATCTGGTTTGGTCTTGATGTTTCTCTTGTGGTAGCATGCAGAGTGCCTTCCTGTACCAAAGATGTTAGAATGTAGGTGTGAATGCTCTATGTTCCATTTCTCCATGATCAATGAGTTGTGTAGGTGCTGTCTTCAGCAGCTGGGCCTTGCTGTCAGTTAGTGAAGGAAAACTCACAGACTTGGCAACAACCTGGGATATTCAGGGATTCCTGTGGGACAGATCCCTTTTGTCAATGACTCAATTAAAGGTAACCTAATTTGCATACTTGACACTTCATTTGGCGATGATGAATAGCCAATTGTGATTCTGTCTCTTCCACTTTTTGGCATTTTAATTTAGATATTTTTCTATTTCCATCCAAGAGTCTCAGTGGTAGGGATTAAGTGTTTTTTGGGTATATGCCCAAAAGTGATATAGCTGGATCTTGAGGTACATTGATCCCCATTTTCTCAAGGAACCATTACAGTGATTTTCACAGTGGCTGTAAGAATTTGAACTCCCACATTATCCTTACCAGCAAGAGCTTATTTTATTGATTTTAGTCACTCTGACAGTTATAAGTTGAAATCTCAAAGTAGTTTTGATTTACATTTCCCTGATAAATATTTCTTTAAGTATTTCTTAACCATTCAAAATCCCTCTTTTGAAAATTCTCTTTAGATTTGTAACCCATATTTTAAATTGAGTTATTTGTTTTATTGATATTTAGGTTTTTTCTTTCATTCTTTTTAAAAATTATTTAATTATTAATTTTTTTTACACTCCAGATTTTATTCCTCCCCCCTACCTGTCTACCCTCTGGCTATTCCACATCCCATCCTTTCTTCCCATACCCCTGTCTCCATGTGGATGTCCCCAACCCCACCCCACTTGACCCCTAAACTCCCTGGAGCATCCAGTCTCTTGAGGGTTAGGTGCATCATCCCTGATTGAACACAGACCCAGCAGTCCTCTGCTGCGTATGTGTTGGGAGCCTCATATCAGCTGGTGTATGTTGCCTGTTTGGTGGTCCTGTTTTTGAGTTATAAGAAATATATTTTTAATATCAGTCCTCTATCAAATGTATAGTTGGTAAAAATTCTCTTCCATTTTGTAGGCTATCACTTTGTTTGAATGACAGTGCCCTTTGTCATGCAGAAACTTCTCAGTTTTATGAGGTCCTTTTCATTAATTGTTGGTCTTAGTTCCTGGCTAATGGTGTCCAGTCCCTTTGCTAGAAAAATACAGAAGAGCTTTGATGTATTTCCCTATATATTCAATTCTGTCCAGTTACTATTTATATTAGATATAATTAGAAAATAGTTTGTTTCTTTTTCTTTTTGAAGTATTAGTCTCATGGACTCTTCATGGATAATATAAAAGCTCAGAGCAATTCTACAGTAGGATTGAACCCAAATTCCCAATTCTCTTTGTTCTCTCTGTTGGCCTCTGTTTCTTCAATACACAATAAATATATCGTTTCATAATACAATACTCCTTTATTTTCTAAAGCAATATTCACATAAAATAAAATCCATACAAACATATAAACACCTTAGTCCATTAGTCTACCTTCCAGTAAGAATGTAGATTTTTTTAAAGACTAAAATTCAGAGCTGGATATTTATCTGAATTTGATATCATTTAAAGTACATGATTAATCAATATGCCCCTGGAGTAATAAAATAAAATAAAAATGTATACAGCTCTGATTCCCAGTTGACATTAGTAGAGCTGAGTGCGCTAACTCCATCATGATTTCTATAAAAAGATAAAAGCATTTTGTTGTGGACAAATGATCTCCATGCCAACACTAAACTCTATGTGCTGGAACATGTCATTTTGCTCTCCCTCCAGCACGCCCACCCCAGCATCTGCCACATTTCTTCCTGCCAGACACAGGGGATGATTGGGAGCTGGAAAGTCACAACCTGCTAACACTTTCACAATAGAGGAGAAAACAGTCAGTGAATCCAAAGCTCCGGATGCAGTAATCCTGAAACAATAAGTAACATGCCTTTTTTCCTAAAGCTAAATTCAAGTAAACAGTCTGTCTACATATACAATGCAGTTGTCAATGTGATACACTAGTCAAACAGTACAAGAACAGAAAGGAGGTGATCCCTAATCAATTGCCCTGTACTTCACTGTATTCAGAAATTAGCAGAATAATTGATTCATTATTTTTATAGGCATGTAGGCAATTGATTATGTTTCACCATTTATGCTGATGAATATATTAGCCATTCTTGAAGGAAACTTACATTTTCCCTTTTATTTCCTGTAAAATGAACTCCAGAATAAAGGATTTTCTTAAACAAAACAAACAAAAACTTTCTTAATTTAGAAAATTTAACTGAGAAAAATGCAAAGATAATAAATAGTTTGCATGTCTGTATGTCTGTCCATACCCAGTTGCCTCATTTTTTAGCATCATCCAGTTCACATATTTCTCCCAGTCACTAAGCCAGGATCACGACAGCACTATTAGCTAAGATTACACTTCTATTCATATTTCATTTTTTTCTACTTTTTTTTGTGTGCCAGGACAATTCATATACTCACCTTATCTGCTGGTTCCCTTTACCTATGGCATATTGCTGACTTGTTTTATTTAGGCCTTGGACCTGTGGATGGTGTAAACAAGCATCCTTGCATTTAAAGGGCATGTCCCACTTCACTACTGGTGCTTGCTTTGACTTCCTGTCTAAGGGGTGCTTGTCAGCTTTCAGATTTCTCTTCATGTTTCCATCCCCATCTTCTGCACTTATTCGTAAGAATATCACTATGTTTAGCATGTTTAAACATGTACCAATATGCTTAAGAAATTGGGAGTTTGACTTTATAACCCTTTGAGTAAGACTATCTCTACAAATTATTTTGAATTCTACAAGTATTTGCAGATTGGAATGTTCTCTGTATTTATTACATAATTGGTAATTTACATCAGGATAAACTTATGGGCATTTTATACCATGAGTCACAATAAAATTATATTTTATTTCTTTTGTTGCTCCAAGTGTTCTTATTTTGGTCACTGATAACTGATATATATTTTGTGTGTGTGTGTGTGTGTTTATATGACATATATATGACATATATATATATGTATATATGTCAGCTATGTGTATATATGTGTGTGTTTGCACATATGTTGTGTGCATGCTGTTTATTATTCCAGCTTTCTATCTTCTCCGCATGTTCTTCCTGAAACTGCAAGACACTTACCCTCCAAAAACATAATTTTCCACCTCTTTCCTAGAATAAGCTATTTATCATCAGAGCCTCCATTCCTTTTGTTGGAGAAAAACATTAGAGGGCAAAATCTGTGCTTTTAGTGTCAAAATACAGACTGCACCTGGCAAAGCTGAACAATGCAGTCACTTACAGAAGGCATGAGTAACCAGAACTCAAGCTGAGCTCAACTTTCCTAAGACAAAGGGCTAAGAGGTTTTGAATACCAAGGGAAGGGGATATTAGGCCACCATGGTACTTGTCTTTATGCAAAGGGGAAGTTTGCTCACATTTATAGGAAGTGTTCTGTTTCTAACCTGGGACCAAAGACTGTGCAGGTTACAAGTCTTGTCCTTTTCCGGAGATTGGGAAGAGTGCCCTGCTTTCTTGAAGACTGTCTTTTAAAAGTGCACCATTTCGATCCTCAGGAAAGATATTACTAAGTTATGAGACTCTTCAGGGGCTTTTCAAAAGCATATCTAAAAGTAGAACTCTCAGGAAATCTCTACAGTCAGAAAAAAAATATCAGTCTCAAGTTTGAATCATCTGAAAGGGATCAAATGCCACTGTGCTTTACTTCGCTTTGCCTACTGGGGCCCTTACCCTTCACCTTTGTCAGCTGGCAGAGCCAGTAAATGTATTTGTATTTTTAACTCAATCTATTTTTATCTATTTTTCTATCATTTGTATATAATCCATCATTAGTCTATTGTCTACTTATCCACAAAACTATCATTATATTTGCTTTGTGTTTTTGTTTGAGATATTACTGAAAACTCCCTAGACCGAAGGAAGAAAATATGTTTTTTCCACAATCTGGTCCTGTAAGACCAAATTCTATATTCAGGTGTTAGTAGAGTCTCTTCCTCTTCAGTGGTCTACCTTAGAATGTCACATGTACCTCCTCAAACCCTGGTAGCACCACGTTCGTCTTTCCAGTCCACAACATCTTTGTTTCTGTGTTTATATTAGGGATTCTTCAGCCCCAATACTCGGACCCCCCGGTTCTTTGTTAAAACGAAAGAAAGAAAGAAAGAAAGAAAGAAAGAAACAAACAAACAAACAAACAAACAAACAAAAGAAAAGAAAGAAAGGTGTGATTACATGAAGGCTTTTTCAAGTGTATTAGAAAAGACCTCAAGAAAGATCATTAACCTAATTTTTAAAACAAACAAACAAACAAACACCTAATTGTTACTATATAAAATAATATTTCTGGGATTAAACCAAACTCAACCTTTAAGATGTTATCTGTGAACATCATTCTGTACTAAAATCATGTACATGCACTCTGGTGCATTTCACCTCAATGCTGTAGCATATTGACGATTCCAGCCTTTGATATCATCTTGCCCACGGCAAAACTGGGCTGCTAGTAGCATCTGTTCAATCTCCTTATCTTGGTATAGGGACTTGAGAATTGTGCTTAACTTTGAAGGAAGTCAACTGCTTGTGTAATTCAAAGGGACAAAAAGGTTTGATTTCAATCACAGCCATGCTAAGTATAAAATAACTATTATAGTTTTTCTTATTCATCACTTTAAACATATCATAGGTTAACATGAAAGGGGAACCATTTGTCCAATAGTAAAAGAAAAATAAAGTTTTTTGCAATTCTGTTTCATTTTCCTATGAAATTTAAATAAGTCTTTCCCCAATTATTGTAGGCACCGCAAGCATTGCATGGGAAACCACCCAAACTGATTTATTTCATTGCACATTTCTTTGTGTCATGTTTGACTTTTCAATGACCTTAGCTCTTCCAATACTAAAGACAGGGCCTCTCATGGGAACTTCTCATGTAAATATTAATTTTACATAAAACCATCTTGCATTGGTATGGGCAGGTGTTGAGGAGGAGCACATGGACAGGACTGTCAAATTTGAATATGCCACAGACAATTTTCTACAGCTGAATTCATTTGAATAGGACTCATTTTGAAAAAAAAAAAAAAAGTGAAAGAAAGGGCCTGCCAATATACTGCTTGTAACAGGAGAAAATGAAAGTAGAAATAATCCAACATTCTGTGTAAGTGTATAAATAAATGATTCTATTCTTATAACTGAAGACTACTTAGCAACATGTATCAGCACTGATCAACTTCAAAGGTTCAATGGTAAGTTAAAAGACAAAGTTATTTACATTCATTTCAAACCAGAATGATGCTGTATGTTGCCCAGGAGTGGTGAATATGCAAAGAATGTACAATGATTTACATGAGAATAATACAACCCAAACTCAAGATAGAGGCCACTCTTGGGAACAGAAATGATAAGCACAGGTTTGTGATACATTTGTTCCTAAGGCAGATTATATATATTTCTTCAAAACTCACCTTAGTCACACATTTGTTTCAATTTATACATATTCTGTATGTTTTTCTCTAAAATAAATCTGTTATTCATAATTCTATGTCAATGATTTGAACATAGATAATTGATTATGAATCTTTGAATTAAATATGTGGTACGCTTATCATTTAACAACTCATTTGGAGCTATGAAGTTTGTCTTTAAACTATTCTGAAGTTCTTTTTTAATAGCTATAGTTATTTAAAGTAAATAATAAAGTCTTCCTGTGATAAAATCTCTTCCTTTCCTGGGACATAGAGCTCCCTTCTATTTTATTATTAATACAATCTTTTATTGTTTGCTGGCTTAAGAAGGATATCCACATTTGAGAGCTCTAGCAATCCCAACCCTCACTGAATTGGATAGAGTGAGCTCTAGCAATCCCAACCCTCACTGAATTGGATAGAGTAAGCTCTAGCAATCCCAACCCTCACTGAATTGGACAGAGTGAGCTCTATCAATCCCAACCCTCACTGAATTGGATAGAGTGAGCTCTAGCAATCCCAACCCTCACTGAATTGGATAGAGTGAGCTCTATCAATCCCAACCCTCACTGAATTGGATAGAGTGTAGGCATCACTGCACAAGCTTTCAATGATTGCTGAGATAATAGCTTAAACAACATTTGTAAATTTGATGTAGACCAATATAAAATAAAATATTTTTATAAATTATTAGTTTTTTATGGGTGCACCTATTTTGAATGTGAAGTACCTGTTTTCAGGTTCATGGGCAAACATGTGCATGTGCTTTTGCATACATGTGTACATCTAAAATTGAATTAGAGAGCCTTTTCCCATTGTTTACAAGGGCAGGGTCACATATTGAACCTGATGCACAGTCATCAGCCAGTCTAGCTAGCCTAATGGACCTGAATACCCTGTTTCCACTACCTAACTCTGTGATTGCAGGTTGACCAAGATACCTGGCATTTATGTGGATCCTAAGGAACTGAACATCACTCCTCATTCTTACATGCAGTAAATGAGTTGACAGCTGACTCATCTTGTTAATCCAATACTTTCTAGAATTAATTGCTGAATTCTATGAAAAATCTTTTAACTTCTTTACATATTAAGGAAAGATTGTTTTGCCACTTGCCTGGCTTGTGATTCTGTTCTTGTAGTACATGCCTTTGTTTGCTTGTTGCCTGATTTGCTTTCATAGATGACATATGCATTAGCAAGAAGTTTAGAATCTACCTGCAACAGATAATGAACACATGGGCCATCTACTGATTCATTTCTATTCCATTCTCCTGCCTTCTCTTTTCCCTTTTCTTCCTATTCCTTCATCTTCTCTCTCTCTTTTCCTCAAGCGCCTGTCTCCATGCCCTCCATTCATCCTTTTTCCTCAATTTCTTCTTTCCATATTGCCCTCTAGTCTCCCTCCCCTGATCCCAGATCATACTAATTGATCTAATTAAACCAATTCTTTTGAATGCTAAATTTGAGGGATTTCAATCAGAAGATTCAATGGATAGGAACTGAAGTTAGTGAAATTAAGTTGTGGTAATAAAACAGTATCAGCAACTGAATCTAATATCCACAAAAGGCAGACAAGTGATATAATCATATATAAAGCATACATTAAAGAAAGTCTAGTAACACTTCAGAGTAAACTTGTGTATATTCCTGGGTGACTTATCAATATATACTGAGTAGGTGATTCTTTTATAATTTCAATGTTAATTTACTATAGCAATTGAAGCATTAATGAACATTCTATTTTATACCAAATTCGTATGCCTTGTTTACATCAGCTTCCCTTATTTGTTAGAGTATATAACAGTTACTTGAAAGGGTTATTAAAACACAAATTCTTATGTCTCATCCTATAGATATTGATTCATTGAGGCTTTGGTGTAGCATACAAACTGCATGATCACATTTCACTTATATTTATATTAATACTAGTTGTGGAAATACAAATTGTTTTTCTCTTACCTCATTGACTATTTCTCAGTATACTTTGATGGTTTCTCTTCTCCAGAACTTATAATGTTAAAATACCACAAAGCCAAACTTTGTTCAACAAGTGACCTTTCCACACATCACCAAATCTGGTGATGTTCAAAGCCATTTTCCCCCAAGGGCTTTCTACTATTTTTGACACATCTACAGATACCCACCTAACATTTTCTTTGTTAGTTTTGTCAATAACTAAGTTTTCATATCTAACATCCTAACCAACAATTCTCACATCCTCTAAACTTCTTCTCTGGGGCTCAACTTCCAGCTCCAGCAGATGATCACTCAAACCTTATTTCTTAGTGTGAAAATGTTGAAATTGTCTTCTCACACACTCCATTCCATGGGGAAATAAGACATATATGTCTCACCACGTAAGCTATTGCCTCCCTGATTTAAGATGTTACCTCTCATCTTTCAGATCACTGTCATACCTAAGTTGTCTATGCATCCTAAACTCTACTACTGTCCTATCGGTCACGGGTTTGTTGTCCACACAACAGAAATAGTAAGGAGCAACTCTCAATTCTTTATCATCTTTGTCTTCAAAGGTTTTCCCCATCCCACTCAAATATGAATGATGCAATTCTTAAAATATCTTGGGGATACAATTTATTTCTTACTTTTAAAACATACATTTGGCTATTCTGTCTCCCAAAAGGAACAATAATTTATATTATGGGGACTTTTTATGTATTCTCTTTCTTTTTCCTAAGCAAGCAAACATCTCCCTTCAGGATGGGTGGGATACTAGAGCTAGGAGTTGGCAAAATGAACTCTGTTACAGGTACGTTATAGGATCCTGGGTTAGCCCCTTTTCCTATTGCTCCTGTTTAGACACCTACCTCTGTCCTTTTCAAATGTCTCTTCCCACTATGTCTTTGGGAACAAGAAGAAATCATTTAGAGACTTTTCTTTCGCATTTCCTCTTGTCTACTTCTGCTCTTCAATTCTTTTCAAGACATTTTACCAAATCTTGGGGTGATAAATAAAAATAGTACTTTGTTTTGTACATATGAGTAGAAGATGCAGAAGGTACATCTGCTCCTTTCTGTAGAGGACAAGCCAAGAAGGAGTCTAAGAACAGTACAGTGGGGAGCTCCACAAGGGAGGGAGAACTTGGTGGTATGGTGACCCCATTTATTTTACTTAGGACCTCAATGGTTTCTTCTCTATTATCTTCCCTTACATCTTCAATTTCTTTCTCGTTTCTTATAGTTAATGAGTAGCCAGGGGATTGTATAAAGCCATGGGAAAAGTAAAGACAAAGTTTAAAATTTATATGCTACACTACTTCCCAGCAAAGAATTATTTAAAGCCATATATCACATGAAATCATTATCTGTTTCCTGGTTTCTGCAGAAATATTTTGGTTTAAATTGTTATTTTTTTTTTCATCAAACATTTACAAAATTAAATTCTTTATCTAATATACTTGCTTTTCATTTTAAAATAATCCTTTACCATTTTCTTTCTAGTCAGGCATTAAGGTTATACTGTGTTCTGCAGTTTGTACCTAATAAAATAGAATTTAAAAAGATGCAAGCAAGCCAGTAACTAAAAGGAAGCAGAGCATTTAAAATTATGTTGCTTTCTCAATAGTTACAGTTACAAATAGTTACTTGAACTATAGCTTCTTATCTAGCTTTGTTAAACTGTATCATAATCATCATCAAACTTCGTCCTCATAGCAGAAGAGTTTTTCCAAAAGTGAAGTTAAGGAGCAGAATGATTAAGTCTGCCATTCCAAACACTGGTTGTTTTTTCAGAAGACTCAATTTTGGTTTTCATCACTTTGATCACATTATTCATAACCTCATATAACTCTAGTTCTAAAGATTCCCATGACCCTTATTTCCAAAGGAACCTGCAATCATGTGCACACATTCACATAGAGCTACATATCTATGTGAATATGTAAATAATGGAAAATACCATACACACATTTTAAAAAAGAAGGTGAAGTTATTTGTTCCCCAAACTCAACATACAGAAGCACACATACAGAGCTTCCTTAAAGACACTTTAAAATGTGAATGTAGACATTTTTATTTATTTTGTTTTTTCAGGTAGGAAACTATGAATCCTCCATAGACTGCACCTAAATAAAGCTTATTGATAATTTTTGATATGACAGTTGAATGGTTGCAATGCTTATTTGCAAGGCAGAGTAACAGCAAAAGATTTTAAATGTGTGGTATCACATGATATTAAATATTAGCAAGCATGTTAAAGTTTACAAATGATACTAAGCTATTGATTAGTTGTGTGTTTACTCTGTAGAGTAGGTGCCATGTCTGTCATGTTTCATGTTAATTTTCTTTTAATCTGATGTAGAAGTAAATAATAGTTGTCAGTAGTGTTGTGATTACTGATCAAATTTATGAGCTTTTTAATTAAGTCATATAATGTATTCCTTGCATAATGATGTACTGACTGCTTTTAGGGTATTCATATTTTTCACCAAGACCTTCAATATGCTACTGTGTTACAAATAGTTTAAGGAAGAAATATCTAGCTTTGCTAGTCTTCTGATCTGCCTGACCAAGTGAAGTGGCTAATGACATAGTATGCCAATGCTTTTTTTCCTTAGATGTTTTCGTATATTCTCTCTTGATTTCATCAATAAGGTATATATTTAATGAAACTGGAAGATAAACAATAGAGATTTTCAACTTATATTGAATAGAAATGTACTCATAATTTCCTAATATTAGGGACAATATCCCCTACATTTCCTACAAATATTCTATTCTCAGTCCTGAACTTTAATTAGGTCACATAAAAGAACTTCCAAGTGTCATAAAGGATATCTCCATCTCTCAGTTGTCTTGTGTAGGGGTATATTTGACTATTGTATCTACACTTGAAATATATCCTTTCCCTCCTTTATAATTTGGTAGCTGAAAGGAGAGGAGACTTAAATATCTTAATGGTATCAAGATAGATGCTGATTGCTAGGGACTTAGACTCCTGGTGTTTGTAATAGTGAGATTTTACCTTTCAAGATATTGATCATTTTTTCTGACTTGGTATGCTATGAATTATGGCTGGTCCCTTGGCCTTATGAATAATGTTGATGATTGTGTACCTTGACAGAGGCAGTAATGAGGAGTTCTTAACCTCTGAGCCTTTTAACTCTGAATCTGGTTCTACTGATCCACTAGTACTATCAAAACTTTTGTGTATTCTCTGCTCTCTATTACTTAATGTATTGTATCCTGATATGGCTTGGATTCCTGAGCCCTGTTTATGGGTAGTCACGGGAATGAAGAAAGGCCAGACATATAGAAATAGGAACAATGAAACTAGGATCAGGTTGGGTTCTCTAATTGCTTCTGCTTGTTCCACAACCCAGAGCCTCTATGTGTTTGTTCAGTCCAGCACAGGAGACAATGTTGGCTAGTCTTTGTTGGAGGCCTCTGTAAATGACCACTCTCTGGCTCTCACTATGTGGGAAGAAGAATCTACAGTTGCTACTCTTTGGACATAATGATCAGTTATTCAAGTATAGATTCTTAATGAGAATCATCAGGCAGCATCTGGTTCTAACAGAAGCACAACTCATAAATATCACACATACATGATAGTCAAAATAGAAGTTTATTTTCTGCAACAAATATAATAGAATATGGTATATTTTCACCTTTCTCTTCTTGATTTCATTTGCCCTTGGCTGGACTCCTTTTCATGCTTTAAGGCCTACAGAAAGGTGTGTGTGCCATTTCAGCTCACTGATCCATCAGTCAAAGGCTTTGACCCACATTCTGATGGATTGTTCTGTTCTCTGCCATTGCCATATTGAGCAACTTTCTAGAAATAACAAACTCTATATATTGTTTTGAAGTACTCTTCTAGCATTCCTAAGATGTGTGTTCCTTTTACAAGCCTGTTATCTGTTTTATAGCATTGGGTTCAAATTTATCATATTTAAACTCATAAGATTTTAATTCTAAATTTTTTGTTATTTCATGGGGCACTGTTTTCTCTTTTAAAATATTTATTTATTTATTTAGTGTGTGTGTGTGTGTGTGTGTGTGTGTGTGTGTGTGTGTGTGTGTATTTCACAGACTATTAGAGGACATTGGATCTTCCAGATCTGCATTCCAGGTGTTTGCTCCAGACATGGCTGCTGGGAATTAAACTTAGGGCCTCTGAATAAACACACAGCAAATAATCTTAACTACTGAGTCTTTTCTTCTGCTCTGCTCAGCCCCTTTTAAATTTCTATACTATTTCAGATGTCATATATAGAGGTTACTGTTGCATTTATTAATGTTCTGAATATCTCTCCCTTAAAGCATTGTTGAACCCAGTGACCATGGCAGATTTGTATGTAAAGCATGAAATCATTAATATATGTATATCTGGCATGTTGGAAAGTCTGTATGACAACCAATAATTTATGCTCCAGTGTGTCCAAAAGATTACAGACAAGGCATAAGGACCAGGTGGTTTTACCACATTCTAAAAATGCAGATTTAATATGATTTTCACTATTCTATATTTCTTATTTCACTGTTAATTTTTAACCATGTAATGGTGTAACTAGTGAAATAAAAAGTTCCATTGGATTTGACTATGGGCTGTACAGAACTATCTACCACAAAGTCACAGTTCTAAGTGATTTCTACTGACTCACAATATGGAGTAGTAGTTTTTGTAACTAGTGTAAAAATACATATCTAAAATAATCCTGCTATGTATGTCTCCTTGTCTCTTTTGTTTATTAATGAATAGAAACCTGTATTCCCTACTGAAAATTAATATCAAAGTAAAATTAATAATTTGTTTCTTTCCAAGATCACATAGTGACCCAGCATGAAAACCTGTCAGTCAGTCTTTTGACATCTTATAAAGAATTTAAAAATCAAAAATTTTCTTTATAACTGGTTCTAACAGTGCATTGCAAATAAAGTTTTAGAAATGATAACAGGTAGAACACCCTGCTAAATTAATAGAACCCCAAATGATTTTGACTATAAATCATGTGGAACTCTGCTTAAACTCTAATCCAGAAATAAGATATGATTCAGCAGTAGATTCTTCAGCTATAAAATAGTATAAAATGAATCTTTTTCTGTTTTTCAGCTCTGCCCTCCACAATGTCATCTACAAAGAGAAAAAAGAAATCACTGACACAGTTAGTTTCTCTTAAAAGGAGGCCACTGTATCTTTATTTGTATCTATCAATCGAAAGACTATTTTCTGTTTCATACATTACAAATAAGAGTCACTGAGGCAAATTCCCCAGGTCAAAGGATGATATCAAGAAAATAAAATGTATCTCAAGACAAGAAAAGATTCTTTGAAGTTAGAATAATTATGGAGACTCATATTAGCTATGCCAGAGGAAGAATAATTGTTCAATCTAAACTACTAATATTTTGATGAGAGAAAGTAGCAACAGTACCAAATAATGAGACTTAAATTTTATAAGAGTTTTCTGATGTTGTTATTTAATATCTCTTAATCAGTTCATTAGGAGGAAATATGCAAAAATTTTGCTGTGTTCATATCATACAACATACAACAAAATATTTACAAATGTATTAAATTTTATAAATGAGACATGGTACTAACTTCAAGGAAGTCACAAAGTTTCATTAAAGACCTAAGTAAGCAATGGTTATATCACTTCACTTGTGGTATCAAGTTACATTACAGCCTAGGGGAACATGTAAAGAAGTTCTTCATTAACTTCATAGTACTGATAAATGATTATAAAATCAATATGTATCATATATAAATATAATACATATTATCCCATGTTGTGTTTTTTTTTTCTTCTTTTAGGAATTTTTGTGTACAGTTTAGTTGGATTTCCGTTCAAATACTTACAAGCAAATAATCAAGATATCACCCTGACCTAAGTGAAGTATAATATCTATTCCACCTAGAGGAAGTAGAGTTTCTAGCTCACCGGTGATTGACAGAAATTAAGTTCTTTCATGCACAGTACTGAGAATTCAAGCCTACAGTGGATACCTTTATTTTAAGCTTAAGAAGAAAGTATTTTCACCTCAAGGGGCTACAAAAATCCTTAAAGTTTTGTTATTTGAAGTTCTTCAATTTGTTGGATATAAGCAAATAAAGGTGCTGTCTAGATGAATAGGTACATAGAACCAAATATCAGAAGGAAAATATGTCAGGGTCAATCACCTTCACCTTGAGAAGAATGCACCACAAGATACTGAAGATAGGAAGGTTTTACAAAGTTTACTTTTCTTGGACAAGGTAAAAAGATAATACCATCAATTTAGACCTTTGAAAAGACTAGATTTTTTTCTCTTACACTTTCAGTTCCATCATCTAGGAATGAAAAATTTCAGTGTCTGAAGAATAGTAGCTTATTCCACAAGAGATGGAGAAGGTCTTTTAGAACTCTTTTAGGTCACCTGTGTCATTCATGATAGTTGTTCTCAAATAACCTAGGTAACAGTAAAGCTTTATTTTCAAGTACAGAATGGCACAGACCACTAAAATTATTGTGCTTGATTACTGGACTTCAGAAATGTATGTCGTTTTTGTAGGCATTGAGGGCTGACCATTGAATAACCAATTGGTCTGATTTTTCCTAGTGATAATATTTCTCCCATTCTCAGTATTCCATAGTTGTCTGTAATTCTGTGTGGAGTTGAGGTCTCATGAATTTACTCCTTCCAGATTAGCATGTCTATTGGTATAGTCCTTGTTCAAGTCATGTGTAGGTAGCCACATTGGCAAGACGTTATGGGTGTAGCTTCTCCGACATTTCTAGTAGTCACAATATCAAGTCAAACTTCTGGTTTCTTTTACTATTCAAATATTTCAGCCTCCTCACAGTGATCCTTGAGCCTTAGGTACAGGAATTTTGCTGTGAAACAAAATTATTATTTGTAAATGAGATGCCATATTGCCTCTTGTTCTCTTCATTTGGATCAAGAGTAACTCTCTATAATGTTCTGTGTTGCAAAGAGAAGTTTCTTCTATTGTGGGTGGGAAATACCCTTATCTGTGGATAGAAGGATAATATGTAGAATGTGGTCAAGGATTATGCTGTCTTCATAATGTAGTGACTGAAGGTTCTCTTCCAAGATCCATGGCTCTACTACCCCACATAGTTGACCAAGTTTCCAATAGTAGACATGATTTCCTTCTTGCTCATGTAAGGAAATTTAGTCTACGTGTGGTTTACCATTTGATTTTTTTCTAGAATTTTCATTTATTTATTTATTTATTTAACATCAGCCTATTGTAGATGTATTCCAATGCCTGGGCATCATCTGGGTAGAACTTTGTGAGTTGTCAGATTTCTCTTTCACCCTTTGTGTTTCAGGTTTCTGGTTAGCATCCACTTCCTTTTCCCCTAACTTTAACTTCACATAGACACCTTCCCCACCTCCACCCCCCCCCAGACATACTTCTCTCATGTTTCAGGCATTGCGTGGTATGAATATGATTTCCTCATTATTATCTTTCTTCTTTTGCTGCATGAATTGCCACCTGTTTTAATCTTCGCAATCCAACTCTAAAAGTTACCACGTTTCCACCAGAAGAAACATGTGCAGATATTTCTATCCATCTTCCCTCAGTGTGAGTGACCACTTCCTATCCTTTTAATTAGCTTTTCTGTCTTCTTTTGTTTTATTCTGCTGAATCTTTCAAAGTTCTTGGCACTTAGTGGATAACCAACAATAATTGAAAAAAGACCAAAAAAAAAAAAAACCCCACAAAAATAATCGCATTTAGTAATCTATTTTACATAGTCTAGTTTGATATTCACCTGTTTACAAAGTAACCTTGCAAAATTAAACCATCATCAATTGCAAGGTGCTAAGGTGTGGGGGGCATTTTATGTAATAGGCACGGTGTAGGATTTAACTCCTCACCAACAATGCGAGGATAGGAGATAAAAAACAAAACTTATACAGTTCCATGCCATCCAATATATTGTTCACCCACATATGATTCACTACATCAATGAGAGCAACATCACACTAAAGTAGCCACAGTTCCTGCATACAAGGCAATTCTATAAACTCTCCTACTGCATGGTTATCTATGTGTGTCTCCATAAGAAGAAAATCACTTTAAATAATTTTAACTAACTTAGTTTTTCTCTAATTCTCACTAATAGAGTATTATGGATGACTTAGCTGATATAATGAACGATTTGGGAGCCCCTGTATGATGGCTCAATTGCATAATTAAAATGAATCTTTGAAAATTCTCAAGCCATTTAATTTTCTTCTTTAACAGCCAATTGAAAAGAACAGATTCAATATGAAAATTATCTGTGACTCAATACAGCATCAATATAACATGTAATTGTTTTAAATGGCCAATTTAAAATATTATCCAATTAGTTATCTTAAATATTTTAATCACCAAGATGTATTGTTATCTTAATTGAATTAATTTCTACTAAAATGATGAAAATTTATGAATAAAGTTTCAAGAGAACATTTTCAAATCAGGGCATATAGCAAAACTCTTATAAGAAATTCAAATAAATGTGTATCATTGATTTAAAAAACTTGATAATAATTTTATATCTTTTGCATATCATTGATTTACAACATTAGTGTTAATTTTAATGGAAAGAACTCAGGAACATGAGCCCCATAAACTCAACTGACTGCCATTATGTTCTTCTAAAGTTTGTATTTCCAGTACTAAACACATGTATTCTACGCTTGTCTTCTCTCTTTGGATCATACATCTATCTGGCAGAGGTTTTACGTGTCTTTGGAGCTTTAGATGACCAGTATTTAGCACAGAATAAATGGGCTTATGTTATGGACTGAAAAAAAAATTGAGATCAAGAGTTTGGGGTTACAGTTATTGTTACTAACAGAACATAAAAATGACATTTAAAAGGCTCCCCCAAATTCTTCTTTTCCCATTCTCCTTCCAATGGGCATTGATGAATAACAGAAATGAATATTTTAATAAATGTCTTGTACCCAGTTCTATGTGTATTGTTTATGGTCCATCCCATGCCTTCTCCAGATTTCATTCTGCCTTTAAATTGCATCTATAAACAATCACAACTGAAGCATGCCTGGGAATAGCAGCAGTGGAGTTATCATCTTTCTAAGTATTTTAGATGCAGAAAAGCAGAACACATGGTACAGATTTCATTGAAGACTATGGCAAATATTTCAGGAGTCAGAACCTGTCACTGCTACCATGGTGCTTGTTACTCAGTGTGACAGAGGTGTGGAGGTCAGGGATTTGGGAGTTCCTGATGAAAAGAAGACATCATGTCTCCTGGACCTTTTTCTACAATTTTTCAGCACTCAAGGTGCTTTATTTTTATATGACATTCAACATGCTGTGAAAGAACACTAGGTGGAATGGATTCTGGTCTCTCTCTCCTAGAATTCAGAGCAGTATAAAATGGTAGCTTGTAAAACTGTAGAATTTCATGATATACTTGAGAAAGACATATAGGAGAAACAAAGCATGAACAATTTTGTTTAGCTTCTTTATGGATTATGAAGTCTTCCTTCTGAGCTTTGTAGAATATAAGAAAAATTCAGTGTGTGTGTGTGTGTGTGTGTGTGTGTGTGTGTGTGTGTGTGTGTGTTTCGGTTTGATAGAATTCAATGTCTGGCTTAACAACAAACTATGTTCATATTTTTGTTTTACTAATCATGTTTTATTATGTCAAATGAAGCATATAGAACAAGTTCATTCTATTAATTAGCTGCTATAACAAATGACTAGAGTAAGAAGGCTTTAGTAAGGGGATGTTATTTCTCACAGATTTGGGCACACAAAGTGCTAAATCAAAGTGTTTCTATAATTGATTCTTTTTGAGAGATGTGAAGCTGAGTACACTCTAATTTTCTCTCCTTGGCTTTGGATGGCATTCTCACTTAACTTCACATTGCCTTTGCCTTGCATGCGTCAGTCTGTCTCCACTTCTCAATCATCAATACAGTCATATTGAATTAGGAAACAGTAAATGATATCAACTTGTTGATCTTCAAAGACCCTGTTTTCAAATAAATCCACATTCACTGGTCCTAGTGGTTTGGACTCATTGTATTTTTGAGAGACACAACACAACACAAAATAAAGCCAATTTATTATGTTTTAAGTCTCAATTATCCAGTAAGTGAAATAAACAATAATAGACTTAATAATAAATAACATAATAAACAATAATGAAACATAAGAACATTGAATTTGTATCTGATTTAATCCAAATAACAACTCTTTTTTAAAATGTGTGGCTTGCTGTAGTTGTGCCAATTGTAAAGAGGAATAAAGATTGTGAAAAAGCATTGAAGCCACTCTATCTAAGGTCAATCGAACATTACTATTTCTTCTTTTATAGTAGTCCCCTAGCCAGGAGATATATCAGTATCTTAAATTTAAAATCATAATTTTCTCTAGTTTGAAAAATTTCCTAGAAAATAAAAGTCTAAAGAATAAAATATTTGACATGGTGGGAGCTTAAGTTTTCCCTCTATCCTGATATATTGCTATATTAGCTACTCCCACCCCACTGTTCTCTATCACTGTCCCTGACAAAAGCAGCTTATGAAAGAAAAGCATGATGGTAGTTCATAATTTACGGGTATAGTCCATCATTACTGCAAAGTCCTGACAGAAGCTTTAGGTAGCTGCTTAAATAGTACCCACAATCTGGAAGCAAAGAGAGGTTAATTCAGTTGCATATCACACTTTCTCCTTTTTATGGAGTCCAGAAGTCCAGTCTATGGGATGCTGATACTCACAGATAAACCGTCTTTCCATCTCAATAAACTTAATCTAAAGAATCTTTCACTGTCACGGCCAGTGGCTAACCTAGTTAAGCCCTTACAATCGTGTCTAAGCATGTTGGAATCCTGGAAACTCTAGTAGAATTTTTGGCAATGGGTTACAAAGGCTACGAAAACAGAAAAGGCTGGAATCTCAGACATAGGTGCTATATAGTGTGCAGTAAGAGAAATGGAGTTTAGAATGACTCTTTGATTTAGGATTTGAAGAAAGTTATATACAAAAAAGCACATTCCTGTGTATAGTGCATCATTGCAAGGCAAGAGATACAAAGAATTGAAGTTTAGAGGACATGGCTTTTGATGTGACTTTATGACATTTCAGATAGCATGCAGTAATGAGTTGGAATATGAGCACCTAAGATGACAGCAGAGGCGAGACATAGTCTTCACTACCAAAAGCTGACCATCAGAGTAGACACTGAAGGGTAGAAAAATCCAAACCTGTATCAAGAATCAGAGAAATGCATGAAATGCCAAAGTATTTAATGATCCTATTTGACTTTTAAGGTTAATTTTATAAACAGAGTATTTATCAATATGAAAATAATGCAAATGATTTTCTGTATAGACTGTTTGTTCCCCATGTTAGCCAATACTTAAATTTTCTTGAGTAGCAACATGCTTTATGTCCCATACTCATATTCTTTCTTTTACTTTATTCCAACATTTCAGCACATCCAGCTGGTTGGAAAGAGAGACCCACACTTATAGGTTCCATTGAATCTGGGTTAGTTTTACTCATTATTTTTAAAGCCCAAATATTGTCAGTCAAACATTAAGTATACTTGGGGACTGAGGAGATGGCTTACTGAGCAACAGCACTAGCTGTGAAAGCTTTAAATCCTCAGGTAGAATTCCCAGTATCCAAGTGACAAGTAATTTATTCCTATCAATATGCTATCAAAGACTGTACAGTAAATAAAAGAAAGCAATAATGGCAAAGGGTGGAGGATAATTTAGCATATGTGTTTTAAAATTAAACATCAAGCTTATTTTATGAAATGAGTTATTTTGAATTGTAACATATGTCAGAAGAATGTTAAATTGTATTAAAATTCTGTTGTTCAAATAAAATTTCTGTTTAATTTTTTCTCTACTTTCATTGTGGTTGTAAAGTAATTTACATATAAGTAAATAAACAATATTTTGACACTTAAAATAATTTGTAATACTAATTTAATAGCAGTAGTTCTTCCAGGCTAGATGTATTGATATATTGGCAAATAGTACATAAATGTACACTATAAATTCTCATGCATGTTATCCTTCTATCTTATTTGGAAAATGGACTGTGGTTATTTTTTTTTCCCCTTTCGGACTATAACAAATTCTTTTCTAGAACATAAGTTTCCAATACATGTTTAACAATGAAGAGAAAAGCAGGTTAGCAATCTCATAACAATTAAGAACTCTATCAGAAAGACGTGAGTCTTAGTTTTGGCTATGTACACCAAGGAGTCAATTTATAATTTGTAAGATACCTTACAAAACCAGATTCATAGTCTATATGTTTTTATGTTCAATTGGCTTTTTTAACAATGTAGCTCTAAATAATTAAATAATGAACTATAACATTTTCTGTAACTACTACCTAATTCAATAAAATGCTTTTCACAAACTCTATTTGTCTCATTAATATCAATTCATGAAACAGCCAATCAATTGATTTTATAGTCATTACTTCATCTTCAATTTGGTTTGAATTTTGTGCTGAAGACCTAAAACAATCAATAATACACAGAACCTGACCTTAGTCTAGCATGAAATACACCTTGGATTTTCTCAACCACATTGCAGGCCAATGAACCTTGTGCGTAGTGAAGAACTTGATTTTCAAAGTCAATCAGAAGTTAAAAGAGAAAATTTCATTCTTAGCTTGGGACCAAAACACTGCACAATAATGAAACAGAGTTCGGTTTATGTAAGTAGGTTTTGTTTTGTTTTTTTACTGAATGTATAAAAAAGAGCAGTTGAGGGTTGGGAATGAAAAAGAAACTAATCCATCAAATATCTTTTGTATTTGTGGGAGGTGTGTATATTTTGTCATGGAGACATCAGGTACAGTTAAGTGGTTTTGAGTGAGGGCAGATGAGACTATGTCTGAGTATTAGACATATTATTAGCTAATGTACTGACATTACTGGGCATTTGAGAGGAAAAAAAATCAAATTCCAGTAGATAAATAATCACAGATAGTGTTCAAATACTCCCTGAGGGATTTTGCTCACTAACTCCAAGCTATCTATTTAGTGCTGTTAGTTTATATTATTCATAATATTTAAACCATTCACTGTTCTGAGTACTCAATTGATATCTCATGTATCCTTCTTTGCCTTGTGTAGGGGTCCATCTTCTTTCATTCCATCATACACACTTGCTCCTCAATCCCTTAGTAGTCATTATTAGATCACTAGTTATTAGGCAGAAAGACTTGTGCTAAATAACCACTGCTTTACTCAGTTAACAAAGGACAAACCAATAATGCAGACATCTCAGATATGGCAAAGATAAGCCATAGTTTTTCATAAGAGTTATATATTTTTAATTACATGCCTTCATCCCTTCACCGTCTTCCCTTCAGTCCCTTCCTTGTACCATCTCTCCACTCCTTCCAAGAATTCTCCTCAATTTGATAGCCTCTTCTTCCCTTATTATTAACATATGCAAAAACACATAAACACCCCACCATGAACCCATTTTTTTCATTTGTGTGTATATGGCTTTAGAACTGAGCACTTTGTATTGGTATGCTAAGTTTCCCTCTCTTAGTAGTCATTAGCTTCCTACAGATTTGTCCAGGGGTATGACCCCTTAGGATTTTAATCCACTCAAGTAAACGTGTCTACTGATGTCATTGTGAAGATTGTGCTTATGTGCCTATATCTATGAAAGAATATTTCACAGTGTACTTTCTGGTATTTTAGCTCTTACAGTCTTTCATTCCCTACTTCTGTGATGTTCTCCAAGCCATAGATACAGAATCTGTGATGTAGATGTATCCACTGGAGTGGACAGCCCATGATCTATTTATTTTTGCATTTTGTCTGGTTGTAGTTTCTATGATAATCTACACATTCTGTAAATTGAAGCTTCTTTAATAAGGAGTGACAGCTAAATATATTAGTGAGTATAAGGATGAGATTTAGAATTTACTTAGAAATTTTATTAAGTACAGTTACACAGCTGTTGGCTAACATCATTACATGATTGCCACTTGGGGAAGCTTTACAGATAACTTCCCATGTTGATCATTGTTACAGTTTAATAGATGTTGCAGCAGTGTAGAACTATGAATTGCTCCTATCCCTTGGCATCAGGCATAGTATTTTTAGATAGCCAGGAAGCTAAACCATATGAAAAAGGTCTTTACACTAGATTTAGCCAGAATAATTGGATTTCTGTGTCCAAAGTACTGGGGTCTTCAACAATAAGGACTCATCCACATCCCCTGAGTGGCAGCCAAAGTCAATAGCTACAGTCTATTCAGTTTTAGGAATCATTTAGACTACTCTGTAAAACAATTTTAAAGATTTATCATTCTTAGTACAGAGGTTATGTTAGTCTGTGGTTCTTGTAGGAAGCATTGTCAGCCCTAGAGTCTGACAATTGTGTATGATTTTAGACAAACATAATATTCCTCAAGGTTTTATCAATTACCCTTGTGTTGTTTGTCCATCTTTTGTCTTCTCCTCCCCATTCCCTGCCCATGTGGGGCCTTCACTTCCCATTTGCCTGATTCCTGTTTCATATCACCTGTATCTTCCAGTTTCTCTTGAATTTAAACAACAAATCACAATAAGAAAGGGTGCAATGTAAAAAGTTTGGCAGCAAAAAAGTATTCATAACTGTGATATTGGTATGTAGTTTTACATGTACATATTTATCTCCAAGATTATCAATATTTATACATTAAATGAATATAGCACTTTACATAATAAGAATAAACAGAATGGTCCAAACCAGAAATTACACAGGACCTCATACAAAGAAAGTGTAAGCAAGTATATCCATGTCTTTTATGTGAAAGTACAAAAGAATGATGTAAATACTTAGAAGGTAATAGTGAACTTTGTATTAAATTTTAAATGTGCACCCTCTTTGATGTAACACTTCTGCTTTATTTCTTAGAGGCCCACCAAAGAAGAAGTTTAATCAATCAAAATAAAATGCTTTATTACAGCCAAAATAATTAAACCAAAACAACAACAAAAAAATATTTAGTGATTTAAGATGCCGAAACACTGTCTGATGGTGATGATCACTACTAAGTTAATTAAGTTATCTTGCACTCTATATTGTTCTGGCTTTCTCCAACACTGCCAGTTTTATAAATATTATAAAGCATATTCATGATAGATGGCTGAATCAGGCATAGTTACAGCTAATCAGAAGCTGCTACAAATGTGTTTACTCTCTTTAAATACTTCCATATTTCATTACACATGGCCAATCGAACATTTCCAATTCATTATAGTATTATATTTCTGTTCAATTTATTATTAAGGTTTTTTGAACTGCACTAGTTTACTCAATAACAGTTGAACACTATAAATATTCTATTGTCCCTCTGAAGCCACTTTCTTTACCACATGTCACACAGTTTGTTAAATCTACAACCAGCAAAATGCATGATGGCAGTGGTGAACAGTTTTTATACATTTTAAGTATAATAATATCTCTTTACATGATATTGGAAAACGTTCAGATATTAGTCAAAAGATTATCCCATTGTTTTTAAATGTACCAAGTGTCTGATATATTTAACTGTGTATCAACTTACTGAAGAATAATTACTTTGATTGTAAAAATAGAGAGCTTTCAGAAAATCTGAATATAATCTGCAATAGAAATATTACTGAAGATGAGTTTTACTTTACTTAGTAAATCATTGTCACAGATATGACAAGAGCTATCTCTTAGACTGCCATTTGAAGATTAAGAGGAAGATTATGATGAGCAGCAAGGAAAATAATAAAAGACAGTTAATGAGAACAATTTAATAAGCACATTAACTTCCCTGCCTGAGTTTGAGTTTGATGTTTTGTGTGGGTGGACATGTTTTCAGAATAGAGCTTCTTTTCATTCTTTGTAGTCATGAATAGTTTGTTCACAAGAGCATTTTCTTTGAAGTGTTTTTTGACAACTCTACAAGATTAGTGCATCAAAATGTGGAATTTTAAATATAAATAGTTAAGTGTGTTGGTTCTTGAGTTATTCTTGTGTTTAAATATTTTCTGTCTCATACATTTATATTATTCTACGTCTACTCTTTGTTTTAAAAAATATAAAATTATAAAACTTACGACATTTTGGAGGGATTAAAGGAATAAAATTTGTAACGATTTCTGAATAGTTTGTGACACCTAAAAGGTGAAAAATGAATGTTAGGTATTATATTAGAAATTGTTCAGCTATCTGCTTAATGGATTAAATGGGCTAGCTACTATGTAAGCTAGGAGAAGGCAGCAGAGAGTGTGTGTATGATAAGCAGAGGGATGATTCATGCCTTGGTTTCACTGTGGCTGAGTTGCTACATTAAGGTTTCACAAGACAACCATGAGTTCACATTCCCCACTCTTCACTGCAAGGGAAAGTCTCTCTGATTATGTCTAGGAACCCACTTGTATCATCTCAGGTATTTAAAAGGCAATTGCTTCTATATCAGTTTAGTTAACCATCAGAAATAAGCTCCTGTTGTGGGTCTATTCCCTTCCCAGATCTGGGTTGTTAGCCAGGATCACATTATTACACATTATCCCTCCCACTACGGAATGGCATTTGAATCCAACCAGAGGGCCACTGGTTATCTACACATTATATAGAGAACGGTAGCTGTCTAAAACTAAGAAAATAAGTGGTGACTGTGCACCAGTCTGAACAGTTCATTTATACTACCTTCACTACAGCTCAGGGAATATTACCAAAGAAAGGATAGAAAGTAAAAAGAGCCACCTAAGACTTTGAAATGCCATTATCTAGAGTTCATATAACCACTGCAATCAACAGCTCTCAACTGTAGTTTCATAAGGTAGTCCCACAAGAGAAGAGTCCTTGTTAACAATCAATCAAGGAAAGGATGGGCTCATGCAGCTCAACCCTTTATCTCTGAACAGGAGGGATAGGAATCAAGTCTGGGAGAAAGAAGTCACTATCTCTAGTGGTGTGCTCTTCTGTACTTACCAAGGGCCAATAAAGAGCTCAAAAACTATGGTTAGATAAGTGGCCCTGTTAATTACAATGAGAAACAAACAAACAAACAAAACAAAACACAACACAATAAGCCATGCACCTGTAAGTGAGACTTGTGGAAAGAGCAGAGGCTAGAAACAAGTGTAAGTAGGTAGAAAGAGAGAAGGATCGATATGAATCCATTACATGTATTAAACTAGTAACAGCATAGCTCAGTTACACAAGGAGCTCAAGTACAAATGTAAAAACTTTGAATTTATAATTGATAATTCAAAGAGCTAACATGTGGATAGGTTGAATAGTGTTAAAACTGCCAAGAGCCCATGACGAATATGAATAGGTTTCTGTGGGAACTATAATTGGAGCAAATCCACTCACAAATCCCCCATACACAAATGTGCATAAGCACTATTTACAAATAACACACATACCTACACGCTTTCTCTGTATGTGCTTAGTACATATACATACACTGTTTTTTTAGGTATCTGCTGTGTAGGTTCAATGCCAATATGTTAAGAGAACAGATATAGAATAGTAATTTTAATGTATAGTATCAAAATATTAATAATATAAAATGTAATTGATAGATAAAATTGCATAGAAGATACTTTTAAAATAAACCAGGTAGAGAAACCGAATTAATCAATTAATTAATTAAGCTCCTGGGAGTGGCTAGGTTGTCTTTCTCCATAGTCTATGTAGTTTCCTGTATTCCCTTCCAGCTTCTTGTTTCCCTGAATGTCTAACAGATAGCACATGTTCTTCATAGACTGAAATATACTCGAAATTGAATTATGATGAAGAAAACAAATTATGGTCTCATAGAAATGGGAGCTTCCTCATTGAGGTGAAGGGGAGGAAGGATAAGACAGATGTGGGATGGGGGTGTTGTAGAGGGGTAACCAGGAAGTGGGATATCACTTGAGATGTAAACGAATGGAATGATTAATAAGAAATATAAAAAAAATTAAAAAAAGAAATATTTTTTAGTTAAAAAGAAATGATGTTGAATATTTTGTAGTCAAGGAAGAGGGAGAATATTTTAAACATAAGATCTGACTTGTTGTTTGATTGGGCTAGATTTCTAAAAGTCTTACCTGCTGTGTGCCCACAGAGTCTATATCTGAGTGCATGACTGGGAAGAGGTAGCCCACAGTTTTAAACTTGGTGTTTATAGGTGCATACTGAGTCTTATGGAGGAGATTTTTATATGATTTTAACTCCATGAAAAATGTCCTACCAACAGCAAATCCTTAAAAAAAATTGCTTAGGTAGAGTGACATTTTTTTCAGAAAGAAAGGCCTATGAACTAGTTCCTTATTAAAGATGGCATTGCTGAAGAAGAGCAGCTATGAGGGGCACCAAGGGTTTGGAAGACCTGATGATGGAAGGAACATCCTACCCTAGGCCCTGAAGCTAAAGGTCTGTTCATTTGAATCCTATACCTAACACAGGCACCTGAGATATGTTCACAGACTCTTAGACAAGTATGGAGAAGAAAAATGTGGCACAATCTTTAGAGAGAATCTTTTATGTACTGTATGGAAGCAGTCTATTTCCTGAGGCAGGAAAAAGAAGGTGGAGCATCCGGGAAAGAGATAAGATTTTGGTAAAGAGTCAAGAGTGAGAGATTTCACCCCAACTCAGAAGAGATGGACGAATGTAGCTGAAGAGAGTTAACCAGACACATAGCACACAAAGAATATAATAAATGGGTTATATAAGTTATGAGCTAATCAGGGAATGAGCCAAAGCTTATAACCTATGCATTTATTCATAAATAATTAGGTCTCATAGTTGTTATTCAGAGAACAAAAGAACCAGGTATAAAAGCTTGTGACTACATAAGCTTCTTTCAATTGTGTTCCCTTATCCAGAAGACTAGAACACAAACCTGTTCCTTTTTTGTCCCAGTTAATTTTCTAATTTTGGTGATGAAAAATAAATTACAAAGCAATCTAAAGAAGAATTTGTTTTACCTCACAGTTTGAGATTATAGTCTACCATGGTGGGCAGATCATAGCAACAGGAGTTTGAGGCAAATCGCCTGGTTGTATCCACAGTTGAGAAGAAGACAGTCATGAATACTTCTGCTCAGTCCACTTTATCTTTTTATGTAGTTCAAGATTCCACCCCAGGCAGTAGTTCCACTCCCTAAGTGTGGATCTTTCTACCTTATATTAAACTAAACAATATATTACCATGAATACATACATAGAGGCCCATCTCTTAGGTGGTTCTTTATTTTATCATGTTGAAAGTACAGACTAAGCACCCCCTTCCAATTTTAGAATTCCTATGTGACCTGAAATCTGAAGCTCACAAGCCAGTTGAGCTTCACAGATACATCCACATGTTTTATTGAGAAGTACTACACAGAGGTTCTCTTTTTGTTTCAGCCCCAGTGACATGCTCATGTCTCATCTTTGGAAGTATGTGCTTATTCTGTTTGTAGTTCTATAGTATTGAAAAATTTAGTCCATGTGGTAGTTTTCATTTAATAACCTATGGGTTCTGGGAGCAGCACTGTCCAACCATGTGCAATACTTTAAAAATGTGTGTGTGAGTGAGTGTGTGTGTGTGTGTGTGTGTGTGTGTGAAAGAGAGAGAGAGAAAGAGAGAGAGAGAGAGAGAGAGAGAGAGAGAGAGAGAGAGAAACGGACAAAGACAGACACACAGAGAGACAAAGAGACAGACAGACACACAGAGAGAGACAGAGACAGAAACAGAGACAGACAAAGACAGAGAGTCTGTATGTGTATATTTTTGTTTAATTAGCACATAAGCTAGTGGGGTTTTATACGGCTTCTTCTTACTGCATGAGTTTCAGTTAACACATCATATTCCTCCTTTCCCTCTTAATTCTGCTTCATCCACACATAGCCATTTTGTTTCCCTACTCGCCCCCCCGCCCCCATCCTTTTATATCATGTGTGTTCTACTATTACTATTTTTAGTATTTGGGTTATAAGATCACAGGTTACCATGGAGCTTCCTCATGTAGCTTTGCTTCATTTTGGCTAGCTCTTCGCCATCTTTGTTCCATAGCAATCATTCCATTACCTGATTTATCTCTCTGACTCCAGTGTTCAATTGTCTACTTCCTTTGCACACCAGTACAGTGGTCCATTTTTTATGTTCATAGCTTCTAACTGTACCAAGGCTAAACACACAATACTGCAACTGAAAGCTAACCCCCATATAAAATAACATACAGTGGTTATCTCTTTGGGTTTTGATGATTTGCTGTGTATAATTGGTTCTAGTTTTACTCACTTACAGGAAAATGTTATGCTTTCTGTCTTCATGGAATATGAGTAATATTCCATGTTATATATGTACCCTATTTTCATTATCCATTTCTAGGCTGATAATATCTTGGCTCATTTCATTTCCTAGTTATTGTGAATAAATATTCAATGAAAATGAATGTGCAATTATCTGTAAACATGATATGAAGTCACCCTTTGGCACGAAATTCTGGTCTCTGAACATGGAATGACTGTTCAGTACATGAATGTACAGTATCTATGGTTACATGCATATGATTAAGTCAATGAAGAATTGCAATATGAATGGAGAGGAGCTCATGGCAGTTGATGGAAAGGAGAGTTCCTTTTTGTTGGAAGCCTTGCTATTGGCAGGTTTGCCCATGACCTAGTAGATTACTCTTATCTGTACCCATACACATATGGGCAACATTAATTGAACTGAGTGGTTACTTTTTAAAGACAGGATATGTAGTTCAGGGGGATCTGGGAGAGTTGGAGTGAGAGAGTAAAAAGGGGATATAATAAAGTTACATTGTGTGTGTCCATGGCTCTAGCTGCATATGTAGCTGCATATATGGCCTTATCTCGCATCAATGGCTCTAGCTGCATATGTAGCTGCATATATGGCCTTATCTCGCATCAGTGGAGGAGAGGCTTTTGGTCCTGTGAAGGCTTGATGACCCAGTGTAGGGGAATGCCATCGTGGCAAGGTGGGAGTGGGTGTGTGGGTGGGCGAGCATCCTCATAGAAGCAGGGGGAAGGGGATCGGATATGGAGTTTGAGAAGGGGAAACTGTGAAAGGGGATAACATTTTAAATTTAAGTAAATAAAATATCCAATAAAAAAGAAACAAATTGCAGTCATGAATAGTTGATCATTTTGTTCTTGCAAAAAAGACATAAGAGACAGAATTTATACCATGGACTTTCTTTCTGAGATTAGGGTGTAAATACATGCACATGTAAAATATATATGGAAAAGTATAAGTGAATTCCATTTCTTACAGTTTAATATTGCTTCTAGGATTAGATGTAGGAATGCTAAAGCTAATTCGTGTCAGAATTTGGATAAAGACTCTTTGATACTGTGAGATTTTTAAAATTCATAGCACTAAGACAAAGAGCACATGGATCTAAATTTAAGAACTCAGGTCACATGATTAGAGTGCAGCTGCATTGCCAGATGTTTTGTGTTTGGTCCCCAGACCAGAACAGACTGTCCACAATCTGTGAGAGCCTAGATCCCCTCCCTTACTCCAGTCCTCTTGAGATACTTACACTTTGGGTTTAAATCAAAGATAAACATCTGTTCTTTGTGTGTTTGTGTGTGTGTGTGTGTGTGTGTGTATTGTGCATAATGTGTATGTACTTATGTGTATGGGTATGTAACTGCATGTTTGAAAAGAGGTAGACTTTAGGAATCTTTCTCTATTGCTTTCCTCCTCCTTTTTGAAATTTTGTTTTTCAATGATCCTGGGGCTTTGGGTTCCACCTAGGGTTTCAGGCCAATGATTCCCTTAGATTTATATGATTCTAATTAATGCCCTTTCACTTACTCAATATTAATATTCATATATATATATATACATATATATGTGTGTGTGTTTGAATATATTTGATATTTTTATATATGCATGTAATGTGTTGTAAAGTAACTCTTTTATTTTTATCAAGTATTAGGATAGAAGTGTTTGTATTTTCTTCAAGTTCAGAAACTAAAGGTTAAGGAAAATGCTACCTAAAACTGAAATTTTTCCTTATAGTATGACTAGAAAATAATTAGTAGTGATAAATGTGCAATTTCAAGTTATATAAAATAACTCAAATGAGGAAGAAAGATCTAAAGATTTCTTGAAACAAAATGCATATAAAAACAAGGCTAATGTATGATAAAATGTTATATGTTCTTTGGCTCAGTTATGTGTTTTTGTCAACCAGAATTGGTCACCTGAAGCATAAGAAAATACAAAAGAAAGAAAGAAAAAAAGAAAGAAAGACAGACAGAAAGGTAGTAGCTATATTCTCAGATCTCTTTAGACAGTTACAATAGATTTCAGTTATCTAGGTATATGATGTAGACAGACATCCATCAAATAAGTCAGTGGGTACCTTCAGAAATTGGATTTACTTTCCCTTTTAATGATTTTTGAGAAAGGCTGTTATAGATCTGGGCTACATCTGTCCTGCAATCTGTTCTCAAAAGTGAGCTTGTATTTGGGACATGGCCACACACATTTATTTCCACATTATCGAGACAGCTTTTGTGATATATTAGACATGTTACCTTATAGGGGAGAGAAGCTGTGTATTATTATTAACAGGATGTCCATTTGCATAAGAATTAAAAGTAGTGATGTACTGATCTGGGTCAGGGAAGCATTCTTGCAGACTGCAGGCCACTCATGAATGCAACACTTAGTATAATATGTCACATTTCTGTTAAAGAAGTTGGTAAGAGGAGTTTTTAAAAAGAGAGATTTAATAGCACAGTAATTAAAAAAAAAAAACTAAAATGTATTTCCAATGCATCAGTCATTACTTCTGTCCTTTGTATTCAACAAATGTTGTTCTCATTTAAGGCAATGAATGAATGTATCTATGTTATAAAACATAATAAAGTTATACTGCAATAGAGAAACTACATGTTAATTAATGTAATTTTGTATGGGAACATTATATTAAAGTAATATTAAATGTGGTGTCTACATGTAATTCTGGTGCTGTTGGCTTAGAGAAAGAACAATAGGACAGTTAACTTGGGCTTTTAGAGAAACTTTGGGGCATTTTCACACAAGAAGGGAAAACTGCAATGAGGGATGAACATGACTAGAAAAGAAAGATAAAATCAGTTGAAAATGAGTATCAATGTGTCTTGTGACCCGTATTATTCTATTGACCTCTGGAATCTAGTTCTTACTATTTTCAAAGCATGACCACATTTTCAAGGTAAGAGCAACTGCCTTCTCTTACTGGCAATAAGCCTGCAGTCTTCATCAGGGACCTAAGAATCCAAGGCAGCTGTGTTATGGGCTCTGTGTGTTGGCAAGTCACGCTTTTCTGTGATCTTCCTTTGACCTCAATTCTCCACACCAGATTAAATGTCTCTGAGGTCATGAAGCTACATCCAATTAGTCATCTTATTTATTACTCACTGTTGACCAATTCTGTGATCTAGGAACCTGGTAATCTTGACCCACTGCTTTCTGCCTCCTTACAAGCTGAGCTGTGCCTCTTCTTTTATCTCCAGAGTTTGACTCTTGCATATGCATCACTGGGACCATAGAGCAGAGATCAGGCTGATTGTGCTGCAGGATTTTACACAAGCCAGGCTGAACATAGGTGCATGTACATCTGAGGCCCCTCACTGTGTAGAACAAAGGTGACTGCAATGGAGGAAAAGGTAGACATTATTGAACTTCCATTTACACTCTTGTTGTGGTCTTTCTAACTGTTTTGTAGTGCTTCTGTAGTCAAACAAAAAATAATCTCAAGCACTGAATGCTGGTTAGTCTAAGTGTGTTGGAATCCACTTGGACAGGAACAGAAGCTCTGTAAACACACTGACAAAAAGTACTGTACTGAAGGAAACAGAATGCCTGGTTCTAGCTTCTGTGAAAATTATTTACTCTTTGTAAAATTGAAGCAAAACAGTTACACTACTAAAACTCCCACAACATTGTTATTCAGTCCCTATGTTGAGTACTTTGGTTCTTTCTTCCATTTCATTTCTTGTCATATTTGACAGGCATGGAAGCTTCAAGAATTTGTGAAAAATTTATGCATGGGAAGGATTTTTAAATACCTGGAAGACACCTAATTTATTTATAATTAGGTTACAATTAAACTATTTTTATTAACTGCACAAAACTGTATCCCATAACAAACATTAATCATTCTAAGTTACTGCTGCAAAAATTTAATTAACTTATTTTATGCATACTATTTGCTCAGATGGATTCATTTCTTCTTTTGTAAATTTAAGCAACCTCAAATATTTTAATTTTAACGAGTTAGGGGATCAAGCATTACTTGCTAGTCTGTCCTAGATTTCCATGCATTGTATATCAATAAAATAAAGTTTTCTTACTCATGATTATTTAGGCAGCTTAAATGATGTGAGGGTTACAAGTAGGGAAGAGGTTACCTGTCTACCCAGCCTGTTCAGGGACAGGACGATATAAATCCTGTATAAAGACTGTGAACTTCAATTCATTTGTTAGTGGTAATGTCATGAAAATTATATAAATGGCTGAAATGCCTCCATTATTTGTGTCACTTTTCATTTAATAAAGCTTATTCTTGTTTGAAAGGCAGCAAAGGAGGATAAAGTATATAGTTTGTGTCTAACATCTATAAGCACATAGATCTATTCCCTATCAGAGGGGACAAGAAAAGATAGGGAGAGAGGGAGAGAGAGAGAGGGAAGGGGGGGGGTAGTTCTATCCTATGGAACCAGATTGTAGAAAACTGTGTGCAGCAGGCTCAACCACTTAATTATTATGGAAACACTAGTAACAGATAAATCCTTATCTTTTAAATTCTTTATCTACTCATTAATTATTTTGTTTATTTACATCCCAAATGCTGCTCCCTCCCAGTCCCGCTTGCAGAGCTCCTACTACCATCCCTCTTCCTCTTTACTTCTGAAAGGGTGACCTCCCCTTGGGTATTTCCCTGCTTAGGGAATCAAGTCTCTACAGGATTAGGCACATCCTCTCCCACTGAGGCTAGGAAAGGCAGCCCTCTGCTCTGTATGTGCTGGGGCTTCAGACCAGACTGTATGCTCTGTGGCTGGTGGCTAAATTTCTGGGAGCTCCCAGGGACCTAGGTTAGCTAATACTGTTGTTCTTCCTGTGGGGTTGCCATCCCCATCAGTTCCTTCACTCCTTGCCCTAATTCTTCCACAGGGGTCTTCAACCTCCATCGCATGCTTGGTTGTGGATATCTGCATCTGTCTCAGTCAGCTGCTGGGAAAGACTCTCAGGACAGCCATGCTAGGCTTCTGTCTGCAAGCAGAACATAGCATCAGTGATTGTGTCAGGGATTAGTGCCCAAACCTGGTATGGATCTCAAGTTGGGCCAGTCACTGGTCAAGTATTCCTTAAGTCGCTGTTCCATTTTTGAGCCTGTATTTCTTTTAGACAGGAGCAATTTGGGGTCAAAAATTATGTAGGTCGGTTGGTGTGCCCATCCCTCCACTTGGGATCCTGTTTGGCTACTGGAGGTGGTCTCTTCAGGTTCCATATTCAAACTGCTGGGCATTTTGCCTAAGGTCACCTAAATAGAGTTATGAGATCCTCCCTTATGCCAGGTTTCTGGGACTTCATAGAAATATCCCCTACCACCCCTGACTCTGGTAGCTGCATATTTTCATTCATTCTCCTGGTTTACTGGGTCTCTCCCCTGTGGTTCCTAATACCCGATCCCCTATTTCCTTCTATGTCCCCTCCTCTGCCCTAGATCCCTCCCTCCCTCCCTCTGCCTCCCATGGCTATTTTGTTCCCCCTTCAAAGTGGGATTTAAGCATCCTCATATGGGTTTTCTTTCTTGTTTAACTTCTTTGAGTCTGTGAGATATATCATGGGTATTCTGTCCTTTTTGGGTAATATCTACTTATCAGTGAGTACATACTATGCATGACATTTTAGGTCTGGTTACCTCACTCTGGATGATATTTTCTAGTTCCATTCATTTGCCTGAAAATTCATGATGTCCTTGATTTGAATAGCTGAATAGTATTCCATTGTGTAAATGAACCACATTTTTTGTATCAGTTCTTCAGTTGAGGGACATCCAGCTTGCTTCCAGTTTCTGGCTATAACAAATATGGCTGCTATGAACATTGTGGAGCACATGTCCTTATGGTATGGTGGAACATCTTTAGGTATATGCCCAGGAGCAGTATAGCTGTGTCTTTGGGTAGAACTATTTCCAGTTTTATGAGAAACAGTCAGATTGATTTCCAGAGTGGTTGTACAATTTTGCAATCCAACCAGCAATGGAGGAGTTTCCCTTTCTCCACATCCTCACCAGAATGCTCTGTCACTTGAGTTTTTGATGTTAGCTATTCTTATTGGTATAAGGTGGACTCTCAAGGTCATGTTGATTTGCATTTCCTTCATGACTAAGGATGTTAAATATTTCTTTAAGTGCTTCTCAGCCATTCACAATTCCTCAGTTGAGAATTCTGTTTAGCTCTATCCCCATTTTTTTAAATTGGGTTATTTGCTTTTTGGAATGTAACTTCTTGAATTGTTTATATATTTTGGATATTATTACTCTTTCACATATAGTTGGTAGTGAAAATCTTTTCCAAATCTGTAGGCTGACATTTTTGCCTATTGACAGTGTCCTTTGACTTACAAAAGCATTTCAATTTCTAGAGGACACGTTTATCAATTGTTGATCTTAGGGTCTAAGCCATTTGTTTTCTGTTCAGGAAATTTTCTCCTATTCCAATGTGTTCAAGACTATTTCTCATTTTCTCTCCTCTTAGATGCAGTGTATCTGGTTTTATGTTGAGGTCCTTGATCCACTTGGATTTGAGTTTTGTGCAGGGTGATAAATATGGATCAATTCACATTCCTCTACATGCATACCACCAGTTAGTCCAGCATCATTTCTTGAAGCTGCTTTCTTTTTTTCCACTGTATGCTTTTTGGGTTCCTTGTCAAAAATCAGTTGTCTATAGGTGTGTGGGTTTATTTCTGTATCTTCAATTCTATTCCTTTGATCAACCTGTCTGTTTATGTACCAATACCATGTAGTTTTTATCATTATTGCTCTGTAGTAAGGCTTGAGGTCAGGGATGGTGATTCCTCCAGAAATTCTTTTATTGTTCAGAATTGTTTTGGCTATTCTGGGTTTTGTTTTTCCATATGAAGTTTAGAATTGCTCTTTTCATGTCTTTGAAGAATTGTGTTTGAATTTTGATGGGGAGTCCACTGAATCTATATGTTGATTTGGCAAGATAGACACTTTCACTATGTTAAACCTCCCTATCCATGAGCATGGGAGATCTTTCTAACTTCTGAAATTTTCTTCCATTTCTTTCTTCAATGACTTGAAATTTTTTCATAAAAGTCTTGCACTTGCTTGGTTAAAGTTACACCAACATATTTCATATTATTTGTGGCTATTGTGGAGTGTTATTTTCCTAATTTCTTTCTCATCCCATTTATTATTTGCATAAAGGAAAGCTACTGGTTTCCTTGAGTTAACTTTATATCTAGTCACTTTGCTGAAGTGTTTTTATCTGCTGCAGGAGTTCTCTGGTAGAATTTTGGGGGTCACTTTTGTATACTAGTCATCCATGATATATCATTGTGTGGAGAGTTGTTTAATTTCTATTAGTATGTGGTTGTTTTGTTGTTGTTCAATTCCAGCCTTAGCCCATGGTGATCTGAAAAAATGCAAGGAGTTATTTTACTTTTCTTGTATCTGTTGAGGAACATTTTGTGTCCAATTATATGGTCAGTTTTGGAGAAGGCTCTATGAGGTGCTGAGAAGAAGATATATTCTTTGAGAGTGAAATGTTCTGTAGATATCTGTTAAATCCATTTGGTTAGAAACTTGTATTAGTTTCATTGTGTCTCTGCTTAGTTTCTGTTTTGATGACCTGTCCATTGCCGAGAGAGGGGTTCTTTTGTTTTTGGTATAATTTTAAAAATGAACACAGCTAGGATTCAAAGATTTTTTTTTGTATATAATTTCTGTTTGAAAGGTGACTCTTCTTAAAGAAATAGTAAGAGCTGGAAGACTGTTAACCTAAGACACTGAACCAGAGCAGAAAAAAGAGCAGGAGTGAAAGAAAATAAAGGACTAATCTGAGAGAACGCTTGGTTATGGGGAATAGGGAAGTTTATGCTGAGTTCTTGCAGTACATACAGGATTTCAAAACCACTGATGAGCCCTTGCCTGGACCAGAAAGGAAATCCCTCTCTCTCTCTTCCTGTTAAGATTTCCTCACACACAGAACTTTTAAAGGACAATATTTTCCATGTGGAGAAAGCTGGGCTGTAGTGTCAGTTGTGATGAGTTACAAGTGGTGGCCCCATTTTATCATGTCTGTGGTATGCCTTAGGTAAAGAATAAAATTCATTTCAAAATTTCTAAGAGTATGGATTAAATGAAAATAAATGAACAGTATTACTTTGGATGGATAGAGCTGTGGCTTATATATCTTTCCTGTAATGTTTTCTGCTTTTCTGATAAATTTTTTATCAACTAATGTATGAAATGTGTAGACTTGTTCCTAATGCATAGTAAATCCTTGGTATAAGTCAAAACAGATGAATCAATAAAGAGCACTAGACAGAAAGGCCTCTAGGCACTATTCTCCCTCTATGTATTTTCCAGGAATGAGTTGTACATTAAATTCTTTAGAAGCTATCAAAATATCTGCTTGAGACCTACTGAGGCATATTTCTGTGGGTGTGAAAGAAGCACAGACTTACAAAACCACAAATTTATTTTCAGAAACACCCAAGAGATAGTAATACTCAGCCAGAATGGAGAGAACCATTTGTCTTTTGCACCAGTAATATGCTAATTGTTATTTTCTCTGATTTATTCTGGGGAACAGGTTTGTTCATTCTTAAAGGGATAATCACAGCACCATACCATTTTTCTTTAAGCTACAACTGTTAGTAAATTTCCTGCAGAGTAACCAAGGGCAATAAATGCATTCACTTACTCGATTCTTGGTATTGAAATTACATGTGGTTGCAGAGGGTTGATCCCCTAAGATCATGTCATTTATTTCTTTGAAATTATAAATTAGGTGAAAACAAGTTGTCCCTCCCACCACACACACATACACACACACACACACACACACACACACACACACATACACACATAAACACAAACACACACAACTGGTGTCATTGTCCATTGCCAGCATGGCTATATTGTGAGCAGGGACAGCAATGGGCTAATATGACTGTAGTGTGAACAAGATCCACTGGTAACTCTTTTGAAAACAGGCGAAAGTAGGGCAAAGACTATTATTGGCAGTGGTTTTGGCAGCTTCTCTGAAGCAGCTTTGTCTGAATTAATCTGATTATGAAGAGCAACAGTAAGAAGCCAAACTGCCAGGTGAATTTATAAACAGAAGCAACAGTTAAAAAATCAGTGTCAACATAACAGATAAGTTAAAAAAAAAAATCACTGTTCAAATACTTGGCTAACAGAGCAATGAGAGATAAGTACATGATTAATACAAATAAATTAATTGTTTGACACTACAACCTATCATCTGAGGCCAATTATAAGATAGTTATTTAACACTTTTTTGTGAAACACATGAAACAAAAACCTTAATTGCAGTTATTTATGTTACATTTAAACAATATTTTCATGTGTCTTTAGAAATATGAACTTCTACATCTATTGCAAATTGGTGGAACATATTGTTAGATTTAAAGCAGTATAGATCATGGAGTATGTACTCTTTGTTCTAGGCATTGTCTAAACTGAAAGATCTAGAATTTGGGCAGGACAATACACAGAAAAGTTGCATATGTTCACAGAAATGATTTACTTTGATACAGTGATGTCTTTATGCTCCAAGCAAGTTACTTCCTAGAAATACTGAGAGCTACTGCTGTTCAGAGTCCATAGCATAGCAACAATGGTCACGAAGGGATGTTTTGTGGTTATCAAATCTAGCTTGGAACAGAGACTGAAACACCAGTTATGTTATATGCTTGCTTTGTGACCTCAAATAGATTGCCTACTTTGCCATTATAAACCTCAGTTTCACATGTACAAATAATGTTTGTTGTCATTTTCTTAGTGTACTTGAAAATTTGAGAAACCTAAAGATGGTGTGTAATCAGGAGTCTTACACAAATATTACTTTTAAAAAATATATGTGCCATGATTATGTACACTGTTAGCACTTGTTGCAGCTGGGTGAAGAGAATACTAACAGCAGTATGTTTGTAAGACCTTTATGAACAGAAAATTATTTCAAACTATCCTTAAAGGGAAAAAAATCTATCTAGAATACTTGGTCTCTTGGATCACACCAGCTCTGTAAGTTTGTGTGACTAACAGCCATATAGTGTTTTTTTTTAAGTTCTGTGATTCTGAATTCTCTCTCTCTCTCTCTCTCTCTCTCTCTCTCTCTCTCTTTCTCTCGTGTGTGTGTGCTTCTATCTTAAAAACAATTCTATCAAAATCACATGGAAAAGAAAAAGGTGAAAGGAATTCTGCAATTAAAGCTTCAAGTTGTTCTCCAGAACACCTAAAATAATTATGAATACCCATTTAGATAGAGGACAAACTCAGGGGGGTAGATCTCACCCTTTTAATGGTTCATTTCTGATGGTTTTACTTGTAAAACAGATATGCCAAGAGCATTTAAGAAAACCTGTGCCCTAATGAAGATAAAAAAAAATAATAAAATGTGAGAAAAGAAAAATAAAATATTCAGTGTCATTTAGACAATTAAAATTTTTCTATGAATACTTAACTATCAATATTGTTTCATCAAAAATAATAATGAATTTACTTGAAAATATGATATGTTGAAATTGCTTCTCTTCTGATTTTAACTAATCAAATTGATCTCTCTGTGAGAGAATCATTTTTATAGTCTCAACTGTCATTGGTGAATGAGGTGTTAAGTTGTCTCTAGGGAGGTGGGACTGCTGCCAAGCTGCTTGCATGCATGAAAAACCAAGCATTGGTCAGGACATACATTTTGACCTCTTTGCTCTTTAACTCTGGCAAACTGTTATTACTCATAATTGACGTTATAAAATTATGTAAGCTATTGCTGTAGATAAATAGAACATCAGTAATTCTAACCATTCTAACATCTGTCATGTGTGCTTCTATAATTTATTCTGTGGTATGACATCATAAAGGAGACCAAAGGGTAGGTATAGAATAGAGGTTACCCACCTTTTAAGACTTACTTCTGTGCCTCAAAACACGATTACCCTTTTGTGTAATTCATATAACATAACATCATGAGCTTCCCAACTTTGCAAGACATGCACTTATTCAGCATATCCCTTGGATTCAGTTCTGGGTTTGGGACTGGAGGCCAGAAACACTAGCCTATATGTGCATGCATGCATTCAACCTGGTACTCTTATAGACTCCTGTCCTTCACCATTTTTTTCCATTTACATTATTTCATCAATTTCTTTATAGTTTTGAAATTAAAGAATTTTTAGGAAACATTGATAATTAACCCAAAACTTTAGCATATGTTTGTGTGAAAGATACTTTCATTATAGTTAAAGAATTGTGGCCACACAAAATACTGCACATAATGGAATAGTATAATAAAACAGGTAAGTGCCATTCAATTATTGAATCTTGTCCCAAAACATTTTTATTCTTTATACATTTTTAAAAGAAGATTTAAATCATAGTCAAGAATAAGATTATTTAATCTTATTAACTTTAACTGTAGTGAATAAAAATCAAATGGAAATGGAAATGTTAATCCAAAAATTATATTACAGTGCTCCTTTTCTCATATGAATGTGTGTGAATAATATTGTCTATATTTGATTAGTCATTTATAAACTTCATAATAATTAACTTATCTTGTTTACCAGCTTCTTAGTGACCATTACACCTAAATCATCATAATGATATTGAGACAAACATAAGACCTTAGCATACACAATTGGAATCCATTATACTAGAATACATAGAATGTTCTTGGGAACAGACATGGGAGGTAACATCCATGGAATCAGAATGCTCAAGTGACAGATTCAGTACCTATAGGATAAAGATGGCATTCAGCTTTTTCACATAATCACCTGTGATGAGGTCCCTGCACTGGAATATCATTCTGATAATAATCCAAAAAGTTAAAATTATTAAGTATTTGCACTTTCCTAAGCATATTTTACAAATAATTAAGGATTATTGCTCATAGAATTAATGTATATTTTTGCTGTGATTTTGATGAATAAATTGAGACATCTAAGCATAGCGAATTCCTCAAGGGTTCAAATCTAAGAAGTAAGAAGCATGCACGGACTCAGATGGAGCAGTTTCCGTCAGAGCTAAGGCCACACCTCCTCCAGCAGGCCCAAACCTCCTCCAACAGGGCCAAACCTCCTTCGGCGGGGCTACCTCATCCTTCAGCAGAGCCACATCCTCGAATTCTTCCAAAACAAATATGAGTTTAAAAAGAGCAGGGTAGTTCTATATGGACAGCATTGGAAGAAGAAAAATGTTTTCAAATATGAACCTGTGGGAGCCATTCTTATTCAAATCACAACTTCTAAGAGATACTTTATTGTTCATGAAAATAAACAAATGGTAAACAGAAGGCATTAGAGGTCATCCCAGTCATGTCCAGTTAAGAGTCCAGAGACTTCTAAGTTTAACAGACTGTGCTTTGTTTATGTGAGTCTTTTATTTTCTTTCCTAAAAAGGATTCCTAAAGTCAGTGATGACACCAGGCTTCATGAAATATAAATATAACATTGAATAAACAAGGAGCATACTGATATATAATATTTTTAAATAATTTAGAACAAAATTTCATATATTTCATTCTTTGATAGAGAACTTTCTGGCATGTGCTTTCATGTCAAAGTGGATAGGGTAAAGTCTGAGAGAATTCACCCTTACACACAGAACTATAGGCCACTGATCAAAACAGAGCTAAAAGATGGTCTTTCCCAGGGAAGAGCAGACAAACTAGTTGTTCAGTGCCAAATGAGCAGTCCTGAAAACACACATACAAGTGACATTATATGGACTGAACAGGATATATGTCATAGAGCATATACTTATATAACATTATAGCTAGTGTAAAATGAGTTTATGAATTTGAAAGAGAACAGGGATGGGTATATAAGAAGGATGAAGCATATAATGTTGAAAATCTCTGTGCAATATGTTGAATAGAATTTCACTAAAAATCTACACATTAGAATACTAAATATGTTTACAGCAAAGATATTTTCCATGTTGTAGCTTTAGTCTAGAAAATACTGTGATGCTATTTCTAGTCACTCTATGTCATTTATCTTTTCAATAAGCTCATATGCTTAAATTCCTCTGCATTGCAAATCAGTTTCTACTGTAATGCTCAAAATATTTGTGTGAGTTTGGATTATACTCTTCTACTTCAACTGAAATTTTCAGTACTAGATGATTTGGTGCAAAGACTATATGTGTCATGTACAACCCTAATATGCAAACAGTATTGGACAAATTCAACTCTTTGCTGAATTTTACCCACATGTGGTGACCATTATAACAATAACATAGGTAACATGACTATTTAATAAGTTAGTGCAAAGAAAATGCATAATAGAATACTGAAATATACTGAAATTCTTATATTTCCCTTACATGGATTCTGTTATATTGCATCTAAAAATAATTTAATTTCTAAACCAATATTAATGTTCTATTTAAATATTTTAAAATATGCAAATGTTTATATTGTAATTTAATAAAAATAATATAGATAAAAAATTTGGTTTGTTTTAATTGATATTACCAAATCATTTAGTCCATGATCTATATTGTATCTTCTATAATTTATGTATGCCGACTTGTGTTCCTTTAAGTATGTGAAATAATTTTTAAGACCATATTTCACAGTTTTATATTAATTACATGTTTAAAATCTTGACTTTGTGATTTTATAGTACCGTTGGCTGTAGTGACTTGTTTATTACTTTTTGATTTGTGCTACAAATCATAACACAAAATTTGAGATACATTCATCTTTTAATTTAAAGAATTATGATTCATTTTTCCACAGGAGTCATTTAGATCTATTAAGAACAGTTTTCCAATCTAAATTTTAAAACAAATACTTTTCATTTACAAAACAAGTGGTAAGACACAGATTAGAATGCATGATTAAACCTTCATTAACGTCTTCTTGTGTTTTAGCATTGAAAGAAAAATAATAGAAGAGATACACCACAAAAGTGTAGACACAGCAAAGTCCAACTCAATGCTCATTTAGCTTGGTTGGCGTTACTTGTAGCAATGTTGTGTAAGGAGTGACTTACAAAAAGGGAAATAACTCAAAGACAGCTGCGTCATCAATGCTAATGCAAGCATTATGACAGCTCATTAAACTCAAAGAGTGCACTGCACAATCTGCATGCAGCTCAACAAGTTCCATGTGTCCTGTCCATTCCTGGTGGTTCAGTTGGACTGCACCTCTTCTGGGCAGCTTTGACTGGTCTTTATTTCTTTGTGGCAGTTTGTCTGATATCTGTTTATTCCAGACACCTGTGCTTGTTTGTGAATCTTTACCATTTTTATCCTCTTGCTAAGGGAGGGCTAGAGTGAATCTGGTCAGTTTCAGGGACTTCCTGAAGTGATTTTGAGTCATTAACTTCCTATCTTAAGGAGCATCCTCTGAGGTTGTAGTGTTTCACCTCTTAGATCAGTGGCTCACAATCTTCCTAATGTTGCCACCTTTTAACACAGTTCTTCTTGTTGTGATGACCCCCAAACATAAACTTATATTATTGCTACTTCATAACTGTAATTTGATACTGTAAATATCTCATATGCAGTATATATTACCCCTGTGAAAGGGTTGTTAGACCCAAAAAGGGGTCTTGACCCACAAGTGAGAAACACTTTCTTAGATCATGATCTTGTATAACCTCTCTGTAAATGGCATTTTTATTTATTTTTTTAAATTTTTTCTGATATTTTATTTACATTTCAACTGTTTCCCCCTTTCCAGATATCCCCTTTGGAACCTCCCTATTCCCCCAGCCCCTGCCTCTATGGGGGTATTCCTCACCCACCCACCCACCCAATCTCGTCTTCCCTCCTTGGCATTCTCCTATACTGGGGCATCTAACACCCTAAAAAACAAGGGCCTCTCCTTCTCCTGATGGCTAACAAGACCCTCCTCTGCCACATATGTGTCCAGCACCATGGGTCCCTCCATGTGTATTCTTTGGTTGGTGATCCAGTCTCCAGGAGCATCGGGAGGTCAGGCCCGTGGACCCTGTTGCTCCCTCCATGGTAAATGACATCTTAATCCTGTTGTTTTATTTCTCTTTTCCTATCCTATATCTTAGATAGGCTTTCTCCTGAGAAAGAAGGTTTTAATCTAAAGGCTTTCTGCTCTAAAACAATATAACAATTTTCAATACATCTTGTTTTTATTTTATAAAAAAGACCAAGAAATATTTTATAGTGCACGGAATGGTAAGGAGAGAGGGGTGCCTTTGCAGGCTCATGCTAAGGTATCCCTTCCCGTGAGGTCTAGATAGTGTAGAATATTTTATTTAGGGCATGGGAAGGGAAATTGAGATGGCACTAGACACACACACACACACACACACAGAGAGAGAGAGAGAGAGAGAGAGAGAGAGAGAGAGAGAGAGAGAATTGGTGGGTGGGGAGTGGAGGGGAGCAGAGTGGAGAGGAGGGGAAAGAGAGAGGAGAGGCCAGCCAGGACACATGGATGGGGATGGGGGGAGGGACACAGTGAGAGAGGGAGAAAAGGGTTAGGGAGAGAAAAGGGTCAGAGAGAGAGAGAGAGAGAGAGAGAGAGAGAGAGAGAGAGAGAGAAGGAGAAGGAGAAGGAGAAGGAGAAGGAGAAGGAGAAGGAGAAGGAGAAGGAGAAGGAGAAGGAGAAGGAGAAGAAGAAGAGAAGAGGGGAGGGGGGAGGGAGAGGAGAGGGAGAGGAGAGGGAGAGGAGAGGGAGAGGAGAG